>CM062812.1:620914286-621514286 GCA_031772625.1 Pinus tabuliformis | reverse complement strand
GGAAAAACAAAGGCCAAGTTGTTAACTCGTTCATCCGTGATTGCTCCCTCCTCACATACATCCACTCAAGACGTGGATCCCCCATCAGGCATTCCCTTTGACAATGGCACTTGGCCATGAAGTTTTCTCCCCTCTGTACCATCATTATTGTTCGCTAACACCTATCAATTGAAGGGTGGACTGAGGAAATGTTACTTCCCCCTGGGGGCAGGAAACACCTAATAGGGTTGTCCATTAGCCACTCCTACCTAGGGAGAAAACATCATTGTGAGTTCAAGGCCCTGATTCTGGAAGGGAATCCCTATTTGAAGTATTAAATAGTCCATTGCATTCAAGCTTGGTTCACTTAGATGAATAATGATTATTATACCTAATGACTAGTTTCTTTCACTAGAATCTATGATGTGATTGTCAAGTGGTTCAACAACCCATGTCTTGAGCACCTTACCTGTAGGTGCCCAAGCCATTTGAGAAGTATGTTGGCAATCATAGGTGAAGCATTAAGAGCCTTGGTCCTTCGAGCAATAGTAGCACATTACACATGACCCTGGGCACCTCCTAGACCCAGGATGTTCTGCCACTTTGTACTACATTTGATGATTCTTCAAGATGATACACCTAGACCCAACATGCCCCCCAGGTCGGCCTTAGCACCATATGAGGTATGGCAGCAAATTTAGAGCCCATATGAGGATGGTCTCACCTTTGACACTGGAGGGTTTATTTTATGATGCAACAATTTGAGAATCATTACAACTGGTTGCCAATTGGAAAACCTCTGCTTATCCACTGGCAAAATACGCTGGAGATCCAAGATCTCCTCTACTAATCAACTCAGCCTCCTCTACCCCGCTCGCACCTTACACTGGAAACTCACACTGCTGCCTGCAATACACATTGCAGCATTTGAGTGACTTGTACAACCCTGGATTTGCCTCCAACTGGGCCATCTAGCCTACCTCTGCTTCTAGAATGAATTTGCTTTGCCTTTCAGACACTGATCTGACCTTATAGCCATTGAACAAACCCTCTTCTAAAAACTCACACTATTGGACTGGCTAACTCGCACTACTCAAATCAACCTCTTTTGCAGATAATTCGGCCTCCTCCTTTCCTGTCTCCTGACATTGGAAAACTGAGGAAAATCTCCTCTGAATCTTTGCTCCCAAATCTCTGGTGCTTCCTCTCTCTGATGTTCTTTCCCTGGCTCAAACTGTGCCCTCACTGAATAATGTGAACTAGAGAATTCAATCCCTGTTGCTCACAATGATCACACTAATGCTATCTCCAAGCCCTTTGACCTGCTCTTATAATATTTCGTTGGAGTCTTAATGGCCACGATTTAATCTCTATCGATGGCTACGATCAATTAGACTCCATGAATAGAAGCCTCTAGACCACTCTTGAACATCCTTATTTAATAAACTTTTAATTTACCAATTTTCCTAAGTTAGAGTTAGGAAATATTTTAATTATGGAAAATTAATTTAGTTAAGGTGTTTTGTAAGCTTATCTCGTGAAACCTTTTCTGGGTTTTGGAGATCTCCTGTTCCTTAGCGTCTTAGCATCATTTGAGACTAGAACACATGTCTGATGCTACCATATCCATAAAAAACTAATAGGAAAAACCAATAATCTTTCCTTATGAGAGAGAGAGCAATTCATCCAAATTGTACATCAGAGTATTCCAGTCAAAGGTCAACCATTGACCACATTAAATGGCAAGTCAAAATTAGTCAAAACAGAGAGAAGAGTCAACGATTTGCTCACTGGTCAAAGTTTGTACAAGGGGTTGAATTTCGGCGTAAGGCTACTAGTCAAAGGGACGAAATTCGATCATGCAATTCCATAGAAAGGTTTGGTCAAACCTCAAGTTTAACTTGTAGTCAAACCTCAGTCAATGCCCAAAATAGAAACAGAAACTAGGTCAATGAGTAGTCCAAGATCCTAAGAAGATTCGACCTCCAATCATAGTCAAAGGTTTGGTCAAACAACAAATAAAAGAACCAAGTCAACGTTGGTCAACGCAGAGATAAGAGAGGTCAAACTTCACTGGAAAACTTTGTCTTCTTCCTCCTTCGCATGTGTGAACAAAATTCCTTGGAATAGGTCAAATTGATGAGTTGAAGTGATGCGAAATGGAGGAGTTGAATTGGCAATATAAAGAAGACCAATCAAGTGGGTTTTGACTTTGGGTCAAACCCCTTAAGTGGTGGGGCCGACTTGGACAACTAGATGGAAAATTATTTCTCCTTTGATTTTGATGATAAAAATACCGATCGCAGCTACAATTTCTTAACAATTGTATGGCTGGGAAGTTGCATCATAGGAGAAAAATTTCCTCCTAGGGTTACCCATGTTTATGGATGGGTAACAAGAACTTCATTAACCATGTTGGAAAAAGAGAAATATTTGACTATAGTGGACACAAAATAACATTCAAAAATGGAAAAACATAGCAACCACACCATAACCAATTTGTTCCAATAAACTGATTTTTAAGGACTATAAAAGAACTATTGAAAAAAAAACTTATATATATATATATATATATATATATATATATATATATATATATATATGCGTCCCCTAGCCTTCTAGGGCAAAACCTCCCTCGAGGGTAAAACCCAATCACAAATTCTTCTTTCATTAGATTCAAGATGAGACGACCAAGACCTTTACAATATAGACTAGAGACTCCTTCCATCAAGTCATCCTTGTCACTGTAATGCCACCGAGAGATCATCACTGTAATACCAAGACCTCCTCACTATAGTTACATCGAACTCTTCTCATTGAGGTTACACCGAGACAGAGTTTGCATTGGGACTGTGTTATGTAGTAGCACTGAAACTGTGATAACACCTCACTGTGATAGCATCGAGAGATAGCTCCATAGTGTTATAGCACCTTCACGTGATAGCATTGTCTTACTGTAACAACACCGAGAATATGCATGTACGCCATCCGAATTTCTCACTATAATAACAATTAGACTCTCCTTTTGAGATGGCACCAAACCTTCCTTTCAATAGATACGAACTTCTGTGATTACACCGAGGGTATAAACTGTGGCATTCAAACTTTATTTTAGAGAGATCCGAACTTGTCATTCTATGATTTATGTGAGCTTCTTCTTCTGTGATGATCGAACCTTTCTTTAGATATATATGCGAGCTTTTTGTTCAAACTGTGGAGTGGTACACCCTCCTATTTATACTTGTTTGTCCATAAATGAGCCGAAATGATATTTGAGGAGCAGTGTCACTGTTTTGAGCCGACATGAGTTTGTTTTAGGGTAGTGGACTTGATGAGGATTCTTTTGAAGTCGACAGCAAGGAGACCTTGATGGAGCAGGAGTCTTCAAACAAAATTTTTGACTTTGACAATTAACCTAAGGCCTTCAATGGAGGCTTGACCTAAGACATTTGACCCAAGACATTTGATCCAAGCATGAAATCCATGCTTTAATAAGTCAATTTCAATAATAAGAAAATTCTTTTGACAAATATATTACATTTTGACTTCCAAGTACAATTATGAAGACTGAACCTAGTTACATTTTCCAACACTCCCTCTTAACTAGGGAGGTATTCATATTTACATATAATCAAAGAGGTACATGGAAGATCTCAAACCACATCATCTATGAAGAATTTTAGGCACCGCAATGCCATGGACTAGATTCCTGACCAAGGCAATCTATCCATTGGTCTCTCAACAATTTAGGCACCGCAATGCCACAGACTAGATTCCTGACCAGGGAAATCTATCCGGGTGGGACTAAGATGGACTCAAGCTTTTAGCCTCTATAGGTACCATCAGGTTTACTTGCTAACCATCAACCCAAGGATCCATGTGTGTATCCAAAAACAAAGCTCTACAATCAACTCCACCTTTCCAACTTTGGGACATAGACATCAACACAAAGTGTCAGCCAGATGTCCTCCCAGGAAATGCTTCACTCACAAAGCCTCTTGTTGATCCAGTAGTTCAAGGACAACGAATCTCTCCTGATCAAATTGATTGATAACCAACATGCTATCAAAACCTTCGAGAGATTTACCTGTACAAACACAACCCCAATCAATAATATACTTTCACATGTATATAATCAAATACAAACCTTCGGGGTCTTCCAGACAACAGATGTTGCTTCTCATCATAGTAGGACTATCAACCGAATCTTGATAGAAGATTCCTCAATCATACATGTTCCTTTCCTACTTCATATTCATCAACATATCTTTCAAAATGCATTCTCCAATCAAAGCCCCCCTCTCAACCAAGGAGCTTCCCTTTATCCAGGCTCCCTCTTAATCTCAGGGAGATCTTTCTTATTCAGGCTCCCTCTTAACCTAGGGAGATCAACTTCTTTACTTCGACATCGGAGAATCTTTTGTGGCTTCCAACCATTTCATCAGAGTTATCATCATCCACATCATGCTTATCAACGAACATCTTCACCATATTGAAGATTGTGTACCTGCACAACTTAGATAGAAAGTACATCCAAAACTATAAAAGCATGAAGTTAGCCATATCAGAATTACGAAAGCATTTCAACCTTATATATATCAAATACCAAAACAAACAAGAGACACATACTCTTCAACATATTGCTAGGGACTTTGTCATAAACCCTAGACTACTTCATAACATCTTTCATTACATCTAGGGTTTCAATGTTTCTTTCAAAGGTATGTCACACCCTACTACAATATATAACAAACCCTAGAAACATTTCAAACAAATATAGATCTACAAAGCATCTAACAACTTTCACAATTCATATGTTAGACTTCCCACTAGGGTTTCATACAAATCCTACATTTCATACAAGAGAAGTAATCAATAAAAACCAATCACAACTTAGTCGTCAACATGACCGACTTCCACTAGGGTTAGTTGCAAACCCTAGAATTTTCAATCAACTATCAATCACAACTAGAACTCAGATTTCAACAATCTTACACAAATCTCAAATTATCACATTGTCATCATACGTTAGCGATTTTTACTTCTACTAAGTTTTAACTTGAAAACCCTAGAATTTCATTTTCACAACCTCAACAATCATTATAGTTCTCAGATTGTTATATCACACATACTAGAGAATTTAACTCCTGCTAGGGTTTAGCTGCAAAACTCTAGATTTCCAAATATCATCATCCTAGAATCTCATACAAGGACTTATATTAAATCCTAAGACTTATGACCTTCAATAATTAGGTCAACACATATCTACGAATTCATTATCATGCATAAGCATGCCATATGTCAAATGTCATTAATACATTAGACATATACTAACCTAGACCAAGCTAGGGTTTCATTCCTAGGACTCCAAATATATAATATGGGTTTTGCTTATAAACCCAACCAAACCCTAAGGATCTAGAGTTTCATAGCAAAGCAAGCCCTAAAATACCCAAATTTCAAAGGTTCAGGATCTCTGTCAATCATCATTCAAACCTAACAAGTTAAGATTTCATGACATCATCAATAAAAACTTTAAACTTCAAAAAGAAAATTCTCAATAACCCTAAGCAATGTTAGGTTTTCAGACATTAACATTCGCATACCCTTAGCTTAGGGTTTTCCAGAGAACCTGTCTAGGGCTCTATAAAATCAGTTAAGAATAGGAGTGGGGTAGATTTATCAAGTGATGAATCACCCAAAATAAGAATCAATATGATTCAATATAGCTAGACATAACGATGTTAATAATGCAAAATTTAAAAATAGGATGATCATACCTTTAAGAGAATCATGTAAGAAGTATAGTTTGAGACATACCTGGAGATGTTCCTTGACAAACCTGTTAAGGATTCCTTGAAGTGTTAGGTCATCATCTTTTATACCTGTAGAACATACTTACAAGCACAACATGTGATACCAAAGACATAATTTAATTTCTTAAGTTAGATCTTCTACATAATCATGGAGGAGGGATATTGTTGCTGCTCTGATACTAATTGATGCCAAGGTTTTGCCAAATTATTCTTCAGAAAACAATTTGTGTTAAAATACGAAAGTTTACACAGTCATCTAATGGGATTGCAATCTGATTTGAAGAAAAAATAAACCCCTTCATATCCATTCTATTTCCTCGATTGATAGCAAGACTTTGGGTTTAACAATACCATTTTGAAGACTTAACAATCAGTTGGAATCATCTACCATCCTGTGTTCTAATGTTTTATTTTCATGATGTAATACTGAATTAACAATTATCAATTAAGTGCTGGAAATTATTGAATTTCTTCTATGCATGAATCTTGACTGTAACAATCAATATTATCACTCACACATAAATTTTACAGAGTAATCAATCAAAGGTTGGATCATATCAGTTCAATCAACTAGTATGCAAAAATTTTAATTGTGGATGTAACAACTTTTCATTCCATTGTAACTCCATTAGAAAGAACTGCTAGAAAGAGTAGTAAATGGTTACTTGGAATATGCATCAAATCAACAAGTCGTTGACTGTATATTCATTTACAATACTCCACCAAAACCAAAATAATATCATATCTTGAAAAATATATTACAGCAAGATAGTTTTTTCCTTCAATGAATTAAGAGAGAATTCATAATGGAAGGAATTAGCTTTTTCCTTCTCTTATACTCATACTTCTAATCCTTATCTAGTTCTCCACGTACTAATTTATAAAAATCATTCTAAAATCTAAAATAGGATCAAGATCCTAATATGTGGATAAGACCCATTATTTTAGTAACTATTTTGATAAAATAAAAACTACTACTACTTTTTATTTGCTAGCCTAATCTATAATATTCGATGACAATGTTTCTAGAGTCCGACTAATTATTACAAAATTAAAATCATTGCATGAGGAATCCAACTTTCTCAAAACAATAATAATGTTTATAAAAGTTTGCCAATGCTCCTGCATCACTTGGGGAAGACTTCTTCATGCAAAACTTTGCTTGTTTGACCTTCTTTACTCCAAAATTGAGGATTCAACCTCTTTTCTTGCAAACGGCTAGCTGGTTGAGGTGAAACTTGCTTGAGAATAGGCTTAAAATTGACTTTTTGACCTTGAAATGTCCTTGGGAGCCTCACATCATCCACATGTTTCCATAACTTTACTTGATGTGGGCTATTCTTTCCTTCAAGAGAACTTGTAGCATAAAAACTATGGCTGAACAAGAAACACTGATAGCTTGAAAACTTGAATGTAAAAATACACAAGGTATTTAATAATAATAATTTATTAATATATAAAATTGTATAAGATGATTTGAATGTTACAATGAGGCCCTGCTTTTATACCTCAGCAGGTGACCTTTCATGAATGGGCATGTCTTTTAGACATGCCTTTTCACCTAACTTAATGACTATTTAACCTAATTAATATTTAATTATTTAATATTTATATTTATTTTATTTATTTAATTGTTATGAATTATATTCATAACATAGCCCCTTCCTTCAGAAGCTTTGTCCTCAAAGCTATATTGCTGGCAATTGTCTTTGCGGTTGTCGTCTCGGCATATGTAAGGTGGAAGGTCTCTGTGAGTGGTGGCTTAGTGTCTATAATTCGCTAATAACTCTATTTTCAGTCCAAGGTTGTCTTCTTTTGTTCCCTTCTCTCTTTTATATATATATATATATATATATATATTTGTAACTCTAATAATATATATATATATATAGTTTAATTATATGATTGATTTAATTTTTGATATATTATTATGTACTATATATAATATATAGTTATTATATACCGAAATCAACCCGAAGGTTACAACGTTTGACGGTAGCCCCCCAAAAAATTGGCGGAGTATTGAACTGTCATCAGTCGAACTGGCAGTGAGTGGAATCGTCCACGAGTGTCTTGTTTCCAAATATCTTTGGCCGTCCATTTGTGTTGCGGTTGGCCAAACGCCGAATGGGCACTCATTCTGAAACTCAATGGTCACGCATCTTGCTCCTTGTACAACGCAACAGGAAAACACCGCCATGAATGCCAACGAAACTCCCTTTGCTCTGGCCATTGCAAACGATGTGACTCGAACATTTCCCTGGCAAAAGCCATAATGCGTCCAGAACAACAACCAATTTGAATAGTTCTAGTTTGACTAATCGTGCAGATATGCCAGAGTTTGCAAAAACCCACTGATTCGAATGCCTGATCTCCTCCTTCACTTCCGGAGGGAGGTCATTTTTAATGTGGAGATTCTCACGGATTTTTTCAAGGGTTTCTAGAGTGGCCAACAGTTTTGAGTAGCAATCTGCCATATATTCCTCTACAGGCCATAGATAAGAGACCAGTGTGTCTATAATTCCTCCCAATTTTTCCGCCATTACAAAAATATCAGGGTTGTCTATGACCAGTGCGTGCATGAGGTTTATCAGTCCTGTCTAGAATTCTTCTTTCTCGGACTCAGAGCCCGCGCATGTTCTTGCTATTGGACTGAGGAAGGAATAGTCAGAATGAATATCTGCGGGGATGATAAGTGATTCGGTTTCGGTTTCGGTTTCGATTTCCGTCCCGCTATTTGTGTCTTCTCCGCTGTCTGTTTGATACTTCAAAGCACAAGTCAGATGAAGTTTGAAATTGAAATCTGCTCTACATTGAATGCTATAGCGCCATGCAAATCCATCTTGATAGCAATGCTCACAGCTAAATTTACGAATCTGTGTCAATAAAAAGGGACCCCCCTCGCTACACACGCGGGAATATATCTCCTTGGGTGATGTGTGAGCTAGCTCTTCCACCGCCCTTTCAATATGAGCATCCCTGAAGGGAAAAGCCATGGCTCCATAGGTAAGCAGAGGATCTAGGGCTTCATCTCTCACAGTTTTTCCATCTGGACCAATCACAATCAAGGAAATGTCTCTACGACCGAAAATCTGTTCAAGATGCCGACTGGTTTTATCACCAAATGGAAGAGCCAACCATGGCATGCTCTTGTAGTGGTCTTCAAAAGTCTCTTGATCTTTGTCACCGAAGATGAAAACAATCTCAAAAGCTTCTCCTCTTTTCTTGATTTCCTTGTATACCTTTACAATCTCTGCAGTCATACAACCTGGGTAGGAGGAGCCCGAAAGGGTATCGAAATACAAACCAACTGTTTTGCCCACAAGCTCAGCTACGGGGACCTGGGCACCTCCATGCTTGATCACAAAGTCACGCTCATTAGAAACCAAGAGTGACTCAAGTGTCTGTGATTCTCTTCTGGCTTTCTCCTTCGCTTCCGCCACTTCAATCTCATCTAGCCGCTCTTTTGTAAACGGGTAATACTTGGTTCCATGTTCTGCTATGTAAAAATCTGCACTTTCCGGCGCTAATTTCCCATCTGGATGTACAATGACCACGTTTGGGGTAAACGGGGTAAACGGAAGTTGGAAGTAGCGAAACAATTTCTTTATAGTCTTGTCTCCAAATGGCAAAGCCAACCATGGCATCCTCTCATAATGCTTTTGAAAGTCTCTTTCACCTTCATTCCTATCAAAAACATGGATTGTACATATCTCATAATTTTTTTCTTGATCTATCTTGACCTCTGGAGCAATAAGAATTGAATTGTCTTCACCCACCATGCCTATTTTATCGAAGGAATTTACATTCTCCACATCTTTAAAAGCCTGCTTTTGCTCTAGAGACACAAATGATAGTTTTTTATTGACAAAATCTCTTTGTTTGTCAATATAATCCTCATCTTGATTTATATCAGCTTCACCTTGTTTCGTTTCTTCACTGTCCTTACTATCGATTTCCTTTCAACATGCTTTAATTTCTACATATGATTTTTGTAATCACTGAAATGCTTCTTGAATACTAATTTGTTCAACGTAATCAAGATGTGAACGTAATGGCACATTGTGTGGCGAACAACGTTCAAAGACCCGCATGATTATATCGTGTGCCATGGCTCTGATACCAATGTAGCATAAAAACTATGGCTGAACAAGAAAAACTGATAGCTTGAAAAATTGAATGTAAAAATACACGAGGTATTTAATAATAATAATTTATTAATATATAAAATTGTATAAGATGATTTAAGATGATTTGAATGTTACAATGAGGCCCTTCTTTTATACCTCAGCACGTGACCTTTCGTGAATGGGCATGTCTTTTAGACATGCCTTTTCACCTAACTTAATGACTATTTAACCTGATTAATATTTAATTATTTAATATTTATATTTATTTTATATTTAATTGTTACGAATTATATTCATAACAAAACTCAACCTCATTTCTTTGCCTTGAGTCATTCCAACGGTTGCCTTAATTGCTTGATATGCTTGATTTTTTACCTTGTATTGACCTTGATTAGGTTGTTTTAGCCCTTGGGGGTTTGCTTGTTCACTAATTACTTCAAAGTCTACCTTGGAAGGACCCTTGCTACTTTGTTTGATGAATTCGGCTTGCCCATCTTACTTCAAATGCTAATGGCTAACTTGATTGAGAGGACATTGGTCCCTTCTTGGAGTAGATTGCACTTTATGCTTGATAATTAGCCCTTGGGGCCTCCAAATTTGCACACTAAGCTCTAATGTTCCAATATTAGCCTCATGTTCTTCATTTAATCCATCAAAATGACCCGAAAGAGAATGATGTCATGCCACAGGTGTGGTACAAGTGCTTGGATTTGGGCTAATTTGGCGTGAGTGGTGAGTTGATTTGACTTGTACAAGTTGCCTTCTTGCCTCATCTTCATTGTAGCTTCAAATTTTGTTGCTTGCAATGCCACATGGAAAGCCCACTTGCCCCAAAACTTCGGTCCATTGCAGCAACTTGAGTTATGTGAGAATGTTCTGACTGCTTTGAATGACAAGTGCTTCATCTAGGCATAGAGAATTAGATGGACACATTCTATGCCTCAAAACCTTTAGCGTGATGCCTTGGAAGATGCAAATGCATTGAAAAATGTTAAACTATCAGGATGTAAAGCCAAGGCCAAAGGGGAGTGCAAAATATATAAGACACATGGCACATGTGGGGTAGGGGGTGCACTAGGATCAAAAGGGATAATGTTAGGGAAAAGTACATATGGTGATCACCCTTACAAGGCTTTATTGATGCAAGTGCTCCCTTAAACCATGATTCCTAGCAATGCTTACTCCATGATACCTGCACACCATCCTAGGATATAAGAATATCCATCAAGGGAGGGAGTTATCGCCCACCAAGGGGAAGTCAGCAATGCCATAGAGGTAGACATATCATGAAACAAACAATGCCAAGAATAGCTATGGATATACACACTAACAGGGATGTAAGAGTCACTTTCACAAGATAACACACACCCACATGCCTTTACAGGGCTATAAGGAACATCCTCTGGGCTTATATGATGTGGCCAAAAAGTTCTGGAGAACTCCTGTTGAAAGAGGGATAATAGTGGCTTCTTATGCAAGGTTTTAATGTTAATTTGGCAGCTCAGTGACAAATTCCAACCATGGGACTAGATTCCTCTTTTTGAGAGAACCAATTTTGACGATCGAAGTGCTCAATATGGACAAGGGAAAAGTGTGCTTTTGAATTGAAGCCCACAATGTCACATTTGATCAGGTCGACCCTAATAGGAAAATGGACACCCTTGGAAGCCTATAAATACAAGTGACTTGAAGCTCATTTGGACATCACCAAGCATTTTCTTCTTCTCTTCTTCATTAATGGGTTCAGACAAGTCTGAGGCTAGGTCGAGAAATTTGGTTCGTACAGGTCTGAGATTATAGGGTCCGAAGCTCGCACGTGTTTTAGGGTTTTTGGTTTCCGACCGTAAGCTTGACACAAGCAGATTTCAACGATAACCATAGGCTTGCAAGCTCAACAATGCGGTTGGAAGCTGTCAACCACACACATATCTCTTCCTTTGTGTGTTTGGGATCTAGGGCCAAAATTTGACATTTGGTTGCAGTTGACGACAAACTGGAAAAGTTGTCTCTTATCTATATTGATGTTAGGAACATGTTTTGAATGTTGCTGGGTTAATTTTGCTGGATGATTTTGTATTGGGCTCATTGTACTATCTATTGAACATTTTATGACAATCTGATAGAAGAAGAATTACAAAGGGTTTTCCCCATAGTGGGTTTTTCCCTGGGATCTAGGGCCAAAATTTGACATTTGATTGCAGTTGACGACAAACTAGAAAAGTTGTCTCTGATCTATATTGATGCTGGGAACATGTTTTTGAATGTTGTTGGGTTAATTTTGCTGGATGATTTTGTATTGGGCTCAGTGTACTATCTATTGAACATTTTATGACAATATGATAGAAGAAGAATTACGAAGGGTTTTCCCCATAGTGGATTTTTCCCTGGTCATTGACTGAAAATCTGGTGTCTCTTATTGATGTATTGATTGTCTCCTTTGGCATTTCATTTACTGTTCTATCTTCAATTACTATTGATGATTGGAAATATTAATTATTGATGAAAGATTGTTAATCGAAGAATTGAATTGGGCTAAAATAATTGAAACAACATAGAGCAGTCTGAAATTTAACATGTTATACCTTCAGCTTATGAAAAATAAAAAATTCAAGGAAAACTTTGGGTGCATGTTTACAACTTTTACAAACCAAGGAATATTCTTCAAGGATCTACAAAAAGTTGGGGACATGGCTGGAAACTGTATTAAATTTATGAAAATATTCAAAATCCCCAGCAAAATAGTTGAGAAAAATAAGAATCAATGGAAAAACCTGGGAGTCCTCATCAAAAACCTATTTGAATTGTAAATTTGTGTCATTTATGTATGTATTGTTCACCCAGAGAAGCTTATGTTGGGGCTTGTTATGTTGTGCAGGTGACTGTTGTAGAGGCATTGTTTGAAGCAGTTGTCCATTCTAAAAGATGGGGTAAGCTCGCATATGTATTGTTTGTGATATTCTTCTGGTCCCTCGTTGCAGGTTTACTGCACATGAAAGGAATCTATATGAAGTTATAACATATAATAACTCACCAATTAGAGTGTATATGTGACTCAATATTGTAAAGATGACAATGTCAGAATCGTTATGAGTCTTTTTAGGATATTGGAGTGTAGACAACTCCATTCAAAATGAATTAGGAGTTGAAAAAGTGGTAACTTGCTCCTTTTAAATTGTATACAATTGGATAAGTGTAGTTTAGTCTAGTCCCATCCCATATGGACCTTAATAGAGTTCTTCATGAGTGTATTACCTTTAAGAAACTTATGATGCTACTTTCTGTAGGCATCATTTAAGTGTGAAGTTTATGTGGTTTAACATGCATTAATTTCCTTTATCATGTTGGGTACCTACAAAATGATTTTTGCAGTTCAGTCAATGCAAAATATCAGGAAGCGAGTAGAATGATGGATTGTAGCTTGTGACTGGAAGATGATGATTTATGTCTAGCTATGTAAATCTGAAATCTCAAAGCAACAGTCCTTGATTTTGAAGTGGTGGTAAGATAAATTGAGAACATTGAGTATGTAGAGAAAAATATAAAATTAAAAAGTTTTAGCACCATCAATCAGTCTTAATTATCTTTGAGCCTGAATCTTGTCTCTGTAATTGACAAAAGTCTCCAATTGTCTAACAACTTCAATGATTTGTTCATTACGTGGCTCTTGGAGTGCCTTTCAACTATGCTTGGGTTCCTTTTAAAGCCATGTCTCTCCAAGAAGATTTCAATTCACCTCATTTATGGGTTGGATGTTTCCACTAATCGGGCTCTTATAGGTTGTTGTCCCCACCTGTTATTGGATCCTTCTTCCATCTGCAAGTGCCACCAGAATACACAACAGAGGAAATTAAATGAATAGGAGATTGCAAAGTGGATTGTCCTCCTTGAATATGAAGGGGAGATGTCACTAATTTGCCTTGAAGATGAGAAAGGATTCCACATAGACTGTACCATTTACTTGTGCAGGAGTGTCCCCTCAAGATCTTTTCCACGGGAGAAAATGAGTTGGAGGAGGCTTTGAATTTATAATGTGGGAATGATGAGTTAATGTGAGGCCTCCACCTTGGGTCCTAGTAGTGAGATGCTGGGACTGGCCTAGATATTTAAAATGGTAGCCTTGTGCACCTGTGTTTCATGAATGTAATTCACTATATCACCCTGAGTGTGCTAATCTGTTGTTTGAGTTTTATTGTATCATACTTGCACATGTTGACATGCAAAAATGTTTATTGTAAAAGAATGAAAATTTGATAGTCATGCACTAGGGTGTGGGCCAACTTGTGGACCCCAAGTAGCATAGCTTGCGGATTTAGTAACTTATATATGCCCAATTTAGAGGAGATCTCTTTGTACCTAACTCAATCGAAAGTTCTTTATCAAGTATTTGACAACCAATAAATATCTATGTTCATTGTGTGATTTCTCTCTCTATTCATGTTCAACACACTAGCTAGAATAACTGATGTCTGGGTAAATGTTACATTCTCTATTCTAGTGCATACCCCTATCAGCTTCTTGTGATAAGGAAAAATAAAATGTTGCTATCTACCTGTGTACCATAGCCAGCAAGGGTTTGTTATTGTAAGAAGGCATGCAGGTTGAGTCTTTTATGTTGCCACTATGTACCACCATAATACAATTAGCATTGGTTTTGTCGCAAAAGGCACATTGTTTCCAGCAGTGTATGGATCTGCATGTTGCCTTGCTGTGGTAAATTAGTAACTCACTATCTTCATACCTCACTTTCTTCTCCTTCTCCCGAATCACAGCCAGAGCATTTCTTGCATTGCAATTAATAAAGGGAACTTGTTGAACAATTGCTTTTGCAGTTATGGCTACCTTACTCGGAACATTATGGCACTCTTTGATGCTTCATGGGAAATCTATGCACTTGCATCTCATAGATGAGCTACTTGTAGAAGATGATTTGGGAGTAGTTGTTGAGAAGTTGATTGTTGCCACTATTTTCCACATATAAGAAAGGAACTAATTTGGTACCCTCTCAACTATCTGTTCAACCTCTTGCTACTAGTATCATGACAAGCATTCTTAGTCATGGCGCAATGCATTGTTGATGTGAATCACATTCTCTTGTTTAGGCCGCTTTGTATCATGGCCTAATCAATTAACACTTGGATGTGGTTTTAATTCAAAATTTATTTAACGTATTTCCCTCAATGTAGGAGATAGGTCATTTCCAAATCCACTACTTCACGAATGTGTTCTACAATAGTGGGAAATATTGCTACTACACCCCACCACATTTAGGGAGTAAGAGGTGAATTTCTGAAAGAGTTTCCAATGGATCAACATGGTCAAAAGTTACTAAACACCTTTCCTCCCACTCTTTGTGATGTTGTATGAAGTATAAACCCCCATTAACTACTTCTCAACATACCTAAGTATATTTTCATAGTATTACAAGGGAAGTCACATCATTTTTGTTGAATTTTAGTAGATGTGGTAGGTATTCATTTATTGCATAATCCCACAAAATTAAAAGAGAATGAAAATTATAAATTTGATTTTTAAGTCTGCTCCAAAGAAAGGAGGGAAAAAGTCAAATTTTGAATTTCAAATTTTGCCTCGAAAAAGTAAAGTTGGTCCTCCAAGAAGTACGCCATCTTAGTGAAAAGATGCATATTCAACTCCTTCAACAATTTAATATTTCCATTCGTTGTTGTCAAATTTTAGGGCTAGTTTGTTCTTTGTTGTAGATAATTGCATTTTTAAACATTTTCACATTCACCGCATAACCTCATATCATCATTAGCAATTATGTAAAGAGAACAATAATATCAACAATGTAGCAGAATAGTGAGAAACAATAGAAGAAAAGTATACACAATAGAGACACCAGGATTTTGGTTGGAGACCAAGGAAAAACCCCACAAGGGGGAAAACCCATAAATCAATTTTTGTTCTTCTATTAGATATTCATCAATGTTCAGCTGAGATACAAAGTACAATAAGAATGAGACATATGTCTTTCATCATTAATCACAATAGGCCTCATAGGGCCAACCTTGGATCATACTAGATCCTCATAAGATAGCAGAAAGTATTCACAAGCCCTCCTATCATTATCGTAAGAATTTCTATCAACACTGTCATAAGTATCATAGCCATAGAGGCATTGTCACGATTGTGACACATCACTGTAACAAGTAATTTTACCATATACCACTATAATAAGTATCTTTGTCATGACATATGTCATGTCCCCATTTTTATTTTCCTCTATAGTACAACCAAGGTGGATTTCTAGGGCACAGGATGACCATCTCACGAGAGTAAGATTATGTCATCAGGGGTTCTGTGGGAATTTTGAGGAGTTTTTATGGGATCTGATGGCATTCACCTTGCATATTCATCATCATGAGTAGTTCTGCACTTGTTTCTGGTTCGTGGCTTTATGATAATTCCTGTAAAATGGGGTTATTATTGGTCATAACATAATTAATTACGCGTAAGGTGGAATTTTGAGAGGAATATTTGACGGAACACCTTAGTGTAATAGCTCGTTGGAACCAGAACGAGAAGATCTACATGATGGGATGCCAAGAAGTGATTTCTAGTGGTCGAAGAGACAATGGTGGGCGATTTACCATTTTCCCAGCTTAAAAATGACTTCAATTAGTCATTTAATTAAAAAGGTGTTAATTTTAGGTATGTTCTATTCTTAGAGCAATTTATTTCAATTTTCACAGTTAGCTCAATAGCTTTTCCAGATTAGCAATCACATCAGCATTAACTGCATATAGAACATAAACATAAATCACAAAAGACAAGTCAAGACAAGAGGACACAAGATGTGGCGCTAGCCAGGGACAAACCCCAATGTGGGGAAACCCTTGATTAATTCTTCTTATATGTTCTTCAATAGTCCAGCAGAGAGAGAGTACGTTTACAAGAGAAGTCAACACTTTGACTTATCTAGATAAGAGCATAGATCATCTCTAAGAAGATGATACATGAGATCAGTTGAACACATGCTACTTCAACTGATTCTTCAAGGTGACTCCTTCACCTATCGTTGTGCTGCATTTCGTCATCATGTTGCACCTCACCGCGTTGCACCATGTTGCACCCATCATCACTATACTGCATCTCATCACACTTCATTAATCATGACTGTACCCATCATTGTACTACATTATGTGCCATTGCTACACCATGTTGTCGTATCGACGTATGCTCTGGCTACACCTTGCTTTCTTATTGTCCCTTGCTTGCTTGTTGTCCCTAGCATGCTTGTTGTCCTTAGCATGCTTGTTGTTGCATGCTAGTTGTCCTTAGCATGCTTGTTGTTGCATGCTAGTTGTCCTTTGCATGCTAGCTGTAACATTGCATGCTTGGTGTATTTACTGCCAAGTACCAGACAACTGTCCCAATGTTAGTTAGTTGTCCCTTACATGCTGCTCTCCTTCGGAGATAGATGCTCCGACAGTTCTGGCAGTTCTAGCTGTTCTCGACAGTTTTGGCAGTTCCAGTAGTTCCCAACAGTTCCGATAGTTCCCGGCAGTTTCGACATTTTCCCTCTAGATTAGGGCAGTGTTATCCCTTAGGATCTTTCCTCCTACTAAAACCCAAAGACAAGTAGAGAGGAAGAGATCCCAAGTGTGTTGAAAGTGACTTGAAGGCCACCTCTATTTATACTAAAACGTTGAGCACAAGTGGGGTTTATTTGGTTGCTGGCTGACTTTGACGAATTGTCCCATAACACAAATAAATTCATCTCCATGAATACTTATCTGAATCGGATGATCTTTAGATCAATCCTACACCTCTCGATGAGAGGGATCCAAGAAAAATATCAGCTTCCATTAATAAGATGACCCACATGGAGTTTGGCCCTAGTTGCCAATTTTAACACTCCCTCTCAACTAAGGAGAACTCCATCCGCTGATCCATATGTCCGATTGTACTATCTCTGCCATCAGTGCCCTGCACTGCTCTGCTCTGCGTTGTTTTGTTGAACCATGAAGAAGAAGAATTAATCGAGAATGTCTCATACCATTCTCTACTGACCTGAAGTCAATTTCATCTGAAGAGAGTGTGTCACATCACTCTTATTGACCCGAAGTCAGTTTTATTGATCCTAGGTCAATACCACAAGAGATTGTCTCAAACCACTCATAGTGATCCCAGATCAGTTTCATTGATCCCAGATCAATGGAGGTCATCCTAGCATAGGGAGTATGGTAGATACAACGATGCATCCATCAATAGTACTACTATGGTCCCTAACCCCATTTCCCTACTCATTGATCAGATGAGAGGTACTTCCCATGAGTCCCAGACTGCATGTGTAGGATGCCTCAACAGGAGAACTAATCATCCTATCCACAGGAGAACGAATCATCCTGCCCCACAGTCGCCACAGGAGAACTAATCCCCCTGTTTCACAATTGCCACATGAGAACTAATCATCTCGGTCCACAGGAGAACTAATCATCTTGTTCCACAGTTGCCATGGGAGAACTAATCATCCCGACCCATAGGAGAACTAATCATCCTGTTCCACAGTCACCATGGGGTATCACAGGGGAAGGTTGAACCTGTCATCTTGTACATAGCGCACCACCAGGGGAGGGTGAGTTGCCCTGTGGTCGTATTTTGCTCTAGTAAGTACCCTAAGCCCCCTAGAGCTCCTAGACCTCAATGCATGCAACATGCAGGACCCTTATAAGAAGGTCTCTCAACGACTCCAAGTCGTTCGAGAAAGTCATAGATTTGACCTTTCCCTGAGGCTTTGACAAAATGTCTACGACCTGTATATCATTCTCAATGTGATGGAGCCTCCTCGCTCATCGACTTACCATATCCCAGATAAGGCAGTATTTGATGTCTATCTGCTGGAGCAATCATCGAATACAGAATTTATCAATAATCGAATGCCCCCTCTGGTTGTCATAGAGAATCATAGTGGTATTCATCATGTGTACAAATAACTCACTTAAGAGCTTCTGCAACCATGCAGCTTCACACGAGATGATACTCGTAGCTATGTATTCGGTCTTGGCGGTGCTTATAGCAACCAACTTCTGCTTCTTGCTCATCCATGATATCGAAGTAGAATCCAAAGAGAACCATCACTGAGAAGTGCTCTAGTGATCCTCCACATTGCCTGCCCAGTCAACATTCGAATAATCATGCAGTTTCATATTTCTGGCAGTGTATCTCAATCCATGAGAGATTGTGCCTTGAAGATATCTCAGAAGATTCTTGGCACCAATCCAATGAGGCTCAACCAAATATGAGCTCACCATGCTGATTGCAAAACATATGTCCGGACAGAAGTTAACCAAGAACATCAATGCAAATGAGTTTATGGAACTCAGAGGCATTTTCCAAATCTGGTTCGGCATCATCACCATATAACTTCTGAAAGTTAAGATCCTCGAGGTAGTCACATGCTTGCAGTTTATCATCCCACATCTGGGATCCAACTCCTCTTGCAAATGAGAGGGTCTGCACCTGTCAGAAATAGGTCGTCCTCATAAGGTGCCGGTATGAGAGGTTTATCATCCACAACCTTCGGGTAATGGTTTGGATCAGTTTCACTCCTAGTGAATCTCAGCTTCATCAAACAACTATCAATCCTCTCATACTATGCCCGGGGTGTTTTGCTTCAAGCCATAGAGGGATTTCTTCCACCTGTATACATGAGATTCCCTATCATGAATCTCAAACTCCTCGAGTTGTTCCAAACCTGTGGACTTGTTGCATGAGGGGAATGGTCCCCTTATAGGATTTTCCTTCGGTACATCTCAAACATGTACCTTCATGCTCTTCTTGAATTCAAACATCCCTATCACCATCTGACTCACATCGGGTAGGGCCCCATAGGTAGACCTCCGGTGTTATAGATGTGATATGTCAATTGACATGATCCCCAATGGACCATCCTGCAACTTGATACAAATTGCCAACCCTGAACCCATGAGAAAAAGCATCTTTGAAAATTCTATTTTTTTGACACGTACCTTTCCATTGATGAATGCCACCCTAAAACCTTTGACTTCCATTTCTGAGATAGACACTAGGTTCTTCTTACGATCAGGTACATAAAAGAGATTATGTAAATGAATCGAGTTACCATCATTCAATTGACGGGTAACATTCCCTACACCCTTTCTGGGATAGGTGGCATTGGCTCCAAGTATAATCCCATGATTGTTTCCATCTCTACCAAATTAGAGAGTGCACACATCTATTCGATGAAGTGCCTTAAAGCACTACAATAAATAAGCCAGATTCCCAAAGAATCTGAAGGAGAGGGCCAATAAGATAACGCTTCTTTATATTATCAGAAACAACATTTGATTCTTCATACCTGGGGTTCCTTGCTTTCTTTGAAGAGTCGGCCATTTCCTTGATGACCTGCATTACCTGTCATTTCTTTGATCGTTGAAGATGTCCTTGGAATGATTGTTATCATCATCAAGTGATGTGTCCCTGCCATTTGGACACTCCTTCGCATAATGGCCGAACTAGTTATCTTCCTTTCCTTCCACCCTGAGATCCAGTCTTCCAATGAAGTGATCTTTAGGTAGGCCATATTCCGTTGCGCCATTCTGATAATATTCTCTGCTCCAACTTCAACCTTGGTGAATTTGAAGAGGGATGAGGAATCCATTGATCCTTTTTTCCTTTCCCAACTATCTTCGGTGATTGCTCTTTCATTCTTCTTTGGGCATTGCCTTCACCTTAGCTCTGATACCATGTTAATTTTAGGTATGTTCTATGTTTAGAGCAATTTATTTCAACTCTCACAGTTAGCTCAATATCTTTTCCAGATTAGCAATCACATCAACATTAACTGTAGATAGAACATAAACATAAATCGCAAAAGACAAGCCAAGACAAGAGGACACAAGATGTGGCGCTAGCCAGGTACAAACCCTAATGTGGGGAAACTCTTGATCAATTCTTCTTATGTGTTCTTCAATAGTTTAGTAGAGAGAGAGAGAGTACGTTTACAAGAGAAGTCAACACTTTGACTTATCTAGATAAGACCATAGATCATCTCTAAGAAGATGATACATGAGACAGTTGAAGACATGGTGCTTCAATTGATTCTTCAAGGTGACTCCTTCACCTATCGTTGTGCTGCATTTCGTCATCATGCTGCACCTCACCGCGCTGCACCATGTTGCACCCATCATCACTATGCTGCATCTCATCATGCTTCATTAATCATCACTGTACCCATCATTGTACTGCATTATGTGCTATTGCTACACCATGTTCTCGTATTGACCTATGCTCTAGCTACACCTTGCTTGCTTGTTGTCCTTAGCATGCTTGTTGTTGCATGCTAGCTGTCCCATGCATGCTCGCTGTAACATTGCATGCTTGGTGTATTTTTTGCTAAGTACCATACAACTGTCCCAATGTTAGTTAGTTGTCCCTTGCATGTTGCTCTCCTTCGGAGATAAATGCTCTGACAATGCCCGACAGTTCCAGCAGTTCCCGCTGTTCCCGACAGTTCCTGCTATTCTCAACAGTTCCGACAGTTCTAGCTGTTCCCGACTATTCCGGCTGTTCCCAGCAGTCCCCGCAGTTCCGGCAGTTTCCAGCAGTTTCAGTTGTTCCCGGAAGTTCCGGCATTTGCCCTCTAGATTAAGACAGTCTTAGGATCTCTCCTCCTACTAAAACCCAAAGACAAGTAGAGAGGAAGAGATCCCAAGTGTGTTGAAAATGACTTGTAGGCCACCTCTATTTATACTAAAACATTGAGCACAAGTGGGGTTTATTTGGTTGTTGGCCGACCTTGACGAATTGTCCCATAACACAAATAAATTTATATCTCCATGAATACTTATCGAAATCGGGTGATCTTTAGATCAATCCTACACTTCTCGATGAGAGGGATCCAAGAAAAATATCAATTTCCATTAATAAGATGACCCACATGGAGTTTGGCCCTAGTTGCCAATTTTAACAAAAGGGAAAACATTACTTAAGGGGAAAGCATCAAAAGTGACTTAAATAAATTAAGAAGTCACTTAAGACAAAGTCAAGGAGGAGCTTCTAGAATAATAATAAAATAAGATGCTTCTAGAGGCTTGGAGATCTATATATGGAGTCTTTAAAAGGAGGAGGAGATCATTTGGGATATCTTGGTTTTGAGTATTTGTCTTTGGTGTGGATTGGGAAATTCAGTTCTCTACTTTGGTAGCCCCAGGAAAAATACCCTTGGTTGATTCTGTTGAGAAATCTAGGGCTTTCAATGTTAACAATTTCTCTTTTTGATAATTGCTTGTCATATGTTTGTTCTTCTTTACTTGTGATCTTCCACTGTGTTAGCTTATTAGTGTGTTCTTTTTTATCAAGACATCTATCAAAAAATAAATAAAGATAAGTGGCACAAATATAGACTTCTCCATCCAGGGATAAAACCTCTCACCTCTTGAGAGGAAAACTCGATAAAATTCTTCTTCTAGATCTTCAATTAATAAGTACCAAGACCATAACACGAACCCTTGACTACATTATCCTTCCAAGAATTTTGTCACCCACCTTGATGTTCTATCTCTTCCTTTTCATTTTCTCTTAGAGAAACTTGGTCTCTTCTTTCCCTTGCTGCCCCAAAAGAATTTTAGTGCCCTAACTTCGCACTGCCCAGAAGATTCTGCTGCCTAGACTTTGCACTACCTAGAAGAATCTTTTCTATACCCAGAATATGATGACCCAAAATAATCTTCGTACCTTTCTTTTGTTGGTCTTCCTTTTCTTTCCTTTTAGCCCTTTTCTTGTACCTTCTTCTTCGCACTTCTCCAATGAATGCTTGTCTGAATTGTGTGTCTCCAAATGAGGTCGAGTAGGGCTATTTATACCCTTCTTAGTCGCCCTTTTGGACGACTTGACAACTAGAGTTTAGGTCGACTTCATCTTGTAGTTTCTTCATGGTTTGTAGGCCAACTTGAAGTGGTTTGGTGACAAGTTATTGGAGGATACTTGACATAGACAATATTGACCTATTAGAGAGTGTAACGTGACTTCATTTACATGACAATGAATCTTTTATGTCTAGATGAATAAACCTTAAAGACTCTCTATGGGAGTCTTGACTCAAAAACAAAATCCTTGCTCATGAAACCCATGAAGCAAGTCAATATAATAATTTCATTTTTGTTATTTACATCTCTTTACATAAAATCATAATTACATATCATTATGAAGACTAAACCTAGTTACACTTTTCAACACCCCCTCTTAACTAGGGAGGTATTCATAATGGTACCTTGGACTTTTTCAATATGAAGAATCTCTCATAAGAAGTCGGATTTGTAACTCATTTGTATAACATCATATCAACCAACATTTATATAGCAAGGCCTTGACTAACTCTATCTCTCCACAAGATCAGAGAAAAATGTTGGCGAGACCAATGATTTATAGATATACTCATCATTGTATTTCTCAGAACATACCCCACCCAGGTTCTCTTAGGATTTGCTCCATGAGGACTATTCTTTTCTTGGACTTCCCAATCCCCAAAAGAATATCGGTCCTCCACAACTACTCTTCCATGGGATTCCCTATCTCATCCCACAAGAGCATCAAATGCCAAATGATTACACAATCCTCCATTCTGTCTTCTCAGGTGAAGCACAAAATAACATGTCTATCGCTCCTTCTTATACCAGGAGGTTTAATTTCCATATATTCATTCCAAATCACAGAGGAATGTACCTAAGCTTCTGGCTTAGGAATCTTTTCAAGTTTCTTCCAAGTAAGAAACTTCTTTTCATGCTCCCTCTTAACTAGGGACCTATAGCAACTCTTCATGTGGAGTCTTCGATGTCCTGAATTTCTTTTATGATAAGGAGTCTTCATCCTTTGGGAACTTCTATACATAGATCATTCATCAGTTTTATTCATGAGTCAGTCATGTCCTTAATTCATCAGAAAGTGATCTATCAAATTTTCCATCTGGCTTTGCTTCATGTTATTCTGCTTTCATGCCATATTTCTCGGAAGGACATTACATCCTTCTATATGGTCTGTTTGGAAGTCATTTATAGATCTTCCCTTTGACAGTCCTACATAAGCCAATCTAGATTATAATTCAAAAATAATCAATGAACACTTCAAATCAGAGTTACCTTTATAATGATCTTTCATGACATCAACCTGTAAGTATCAACATCTTGCATGCAGATTGCCACACCTCCCATAGATATTTAGTGTCAAAGGTCTCTTATCTTTTTACGACTTCTATCAGATCCTTCATATCCTTCTGGGAGATATTCTAGTCAAATCTTCTTGGACTTCGGATGTTTAATGCCTTCTATAATCGATGATCTCTTCCTTTCTTTTCTCACACACTTCATTCTCAGAAGCTTCTAATCAGAATTCCTTGATTGTAGTCAGCCTCCTCATGTTGCATATATATATGTGTGTGTGTGTGTGTGTGTGTTGATTTCATCTAGTGTGACTTATGCTCGTTAGAGGAGATTATTTCTTGATCATATTTCCCAGAATGGAAATAGTGACCCATAATATTTTCAACTATGTGACATGACTTTTTACCATAATCTATGTGAGCATACATACCTCATCTTTCTTTCAGTCATCCAGAATTCTTGTAGTAGCTTCACCCGAAAGGACTTTATCCTTCATACCTGTGTTCCTGTTGTGTCATCATAACATTATTCCTTAAATCTCACAAGTTGGCATTCCTAATGAAAACCTTTTGCTTCCTTTCTCTATTGGTGAATCCTTTGATGAGAATTCTATCAGAGAACCTTGAGGATGTTTTATATCCTCACTTGGCAGATGTTTTCTGCTATGATAATCCTAGTTGATGATGACTTATGCTTCATATAAATACTCATCATGAGGTTTCCTAAGAGCTTCCTTATCAATAGAATTTGTACCAGACATACTTTTTGCTTCTCATGTCATGAGATTTTATCTCTAATGCCTTTATCATGATGCTTTCTACTAATGCATGCTATCTGCTTTACATTGCTTCATATCTATGACTTGCAAGTAAAAGAAACCTTCTACAGAATAAGGTCATCTTTTAGCTTCTTCCTTCTTATGCTTTTTTGTCTCAAGTTCTTTTAGTTCCTTAGTAGAATAGTCTTCTTCCCTGCCCCTCTTGAGATTAGGACAATTTCTTCTGAAGTGTGAAAATTGTGACAATTATAGCATCTTACTTTAGCCATGTTCTTCCTTTCCTTCTTTGGAAAATGAAACTTTCAAGATCTTTCTTTTCGTTTTGACATTAATTATTTCCTTCTTCCTAATCAGTCTTCACTTTCGTTCTTCATCCTATCTCCTTCTGCGTTGACGAGAGACCATAACTTGATGTATGGGATGACCTCCTCTTCCCTAGAGGCAACGAGGTTATCTTGTTTTTCAGTTAATGCATTTAGAATAGCGGAGAGTATTTTGTTATCTGATACTTTGTCTCCCTGATCCTTCAGTGGTTCTTTTATTTGAGATGTCTTAGAGAGGCATGATGATATCCCTTCATTTATTTTCAACTTATGAAGTTTAGATCTAAGTGTTAAGATCTTTTCTACCGTGCTTCTAGGGAAAAGTTCTTCCAGCGTATCATATATTTCTTTAGAAGTTTCCAGCGTTGCTACATAGGAAATAAGTGAATCTTTGATGGACTCCTTGAGTATCTTTTGAGCCTTGAGATCCTTTTCTATGTATTCAGATAATGCTAGTTCTTTGGATGGCTTGGAGACCTTCCCATGAGCATGATCAATGACTTCATTTACTTTGAGGACAATGTCTATCCTATTTTTCCAAACAAGGAAGTTTGATACCCCAACCAACTATTGATCTTCCTTAAAACATGAAGTCATTTTCCAAGATTGTATTATAATAAGAGGTACTTACATGAGAAGATCGAATCTTCAATTTTGATGATGAACTTGTTGCTTCTTGCTTCAAGTCTTTTGGAGAGGGAGGTCTGCCTTCTATGAGATGTTCACTTCAAGAGAGAGGACTGACTTTTGATTCAATCTTCCTTAGATTTGAAGAGCTTCCACTTCCTTTGATGATGTAATGCTCTCTGAAATGCTTTTAGGGTTTATGCTTCCTTCTTGAAGATGATTTCAAGATTCTTTCTTTCGATCTAGGATTTTGGTTTGATGAGAATCTAGATCTCCTTCTTGATAACCTTCGACTTTCTTTGATTCCTTCTTTGAAGATTGATTCTTATGTGTTAGCTTGCTTTGTTTGCCCCTTCTTGTCTTCAGCACCTTAGCTCCAATACCATGTTGAAAAATCTAGGGCATTCAATTTTAACAATTTCTCTGCTTGATAATTGCTTGTGATATGTTTTTTCTTCTTTACATGTGATCTTTCACTATGTTAGCTTATTAGTGTGTTTCTTTTTCATTAAGACAATTATCAAAAAATAAATAAAGACAAGCGACACAAAATATAGGCTTCTCCATCTTGGGCTAAAACCTCTCACCTCTTGAGAGGAAAATCCGATAAAATTCTTCTTCTAGATATTCAATTGATAAGTACCAAGACCATGACACAGACCCTTGACTATAATATCCTTCCAAGAACTTTGTCACCCACCTTGATGTTTTGTCTCTTCCTTCGTTTGCTTTTCCTCCTAGAGAAACTCGGTCTCTATTTCTTATACTGCTCCTTCACAACCTTCCTAGAGAATCTCGATCTTTAGGTCTTCTTCAGAGAAATTGTCTCTTCTTTCCTTTGTTGCCTCAAAAGAATTTCACTTCCCTAACTTCGCACTACCCATAAGATTTTGCTACCCAGACTTCGCACTGCCCAGAGGAATCTTCGCTATACCCAGAATATGATGACCCAGAAGAATCTTCGTACTTTTTTTGTTGCTCCTTTTCTTTCCTTTTATCGCTTTTCTTCTGCCTTTTTTTGCGCACGTTTACAATGAATGCTTGTCCAAATTGTGTCTCCAAATGAGGCCGAGTAGGGCTATTTATACCCTTCTTCGCTGCCCTTTAGGCCGACTTGACAACTAGAGTTTAGGCCAACTTCATCTTGTAGTTTCTTCATGGTTTGTACGCCGACTTGAAGGGGTTTGGTGACAAGTTCTTGGAAGATACTTTACATAGTGTTATCACCGAAAAATTGATCATCTAGCCTAATTTACTAGATGGATCGAAGTACACCATGTAAGGCCAATTTTACCATAGTAAAATTGCTTTTATTGTGAGAAATTACTTAATAAACCACATTTGTTAAGTAATTTATAATTAAACCCATGAAGAATAATTAGATAAATCACTATTTATTTAATTATCTTCTAGGAATAATTAATTAAACAATTGTTTAATTGATATTGCTTGTCATATTTGACCCATTTATGAAAAATAAACAGATAAATCATTAATTATCTTATATTTATCTAGGAATAATTAATTAATTATTATTCCTTGTCAAGTTTGACTAAATCCCTTACGAATAATTAAATAAATCATTATTTGTTTATTATTCCTTAACCATATTTCTTGAGATGATAAATAAATCATTTATTTATTTATTATTTCTAAATAAAAGTTTAAATTTTTTTCCCTCCTAATCAAATATAATAAAATATTCCAAGTGGTTATTCCAAGAATGGGATTAATAATATTTTATTATTGTTCATTATTCGAGGATAACTCAATATTTTGTTATAAATAGAAGGGCTTTCCATTCATTATTCACTTTTGATTATTTTCATTGTTGCACTCACTGTTGTAACTCTGATTATTATCATTGTCGCACACCATTTTTCTTCCATTTGAGTTTCCATTGAGCTCAAACATTTTATTTGTTGGGTTTACACATTATAGAGGAGAGAGACTCTACACAAACTGAAGATGTTTGAGGATAGCCAAAAACCCATCCCATAGAGGGGGACTGATAACATTTATTTGTTTGCTTCACAGGTGTTATAATAAAATATATTCTTTGTATATTTGGTTTCCATTGGGTTATTGGAGTTATTACTGTTTCATTTTGTTGTTTAACTATGATTGTGGCATAGATCAGGACTTTGGCAGGTTTTTTTTCTATCATTTGTTGCAGATCTACAATGTTTAGCAGCCATTTATATTGTTGAGACTGTTTTTCATCCACAGTCTTAAGTGTTTCCTTTTCATACATATTTGAGGAAAAAACACTATAACAAAATTGGCGACTCCATTGGTTTCTTACTTCATATCCAAAAACCTGGGTGACCTTCAGTTTCCAGCTTAGGCTTTCTACTTCTTCTTTTTTTTTTTCAGTCTCTTAATGTTGTTTACTAGCTTTCTAACCTTAGATCTTTCAAATTTATAACTTCTGGAAGTTTTCTGGTCTTTTCCGCATGTTACAGGAACCAACCGCGACAGAGACGACAACTTTTTCCGAGACTTGCCGACCGGGAATCAAGGTCTAGAAATCACACTTTTCTGCCCAAAAAGTGTGACCTGGAAGTCCAGAGCACACCTTTCAACCCAAAAAGTGTGATTCCCTTGAAATCAGGTCAGTACCTGTGATTTTTAGGGTTTTTGGGTTTTTGTCAGATTTGTTTATGGGTTCTGTCGAGAGTTGTCTATTAAGTTGGTTGACCACTATTCTATCCCGCTTAGGCCTTCATATACTCTGATTTACTTGTCGAAGTGGAATTTAACCCCTTAGGGCTTCTAGTACGCTTCCACCTTTATAGGAGGAGTTTCATTGAGTAAGAAGTCTAAGTTTCTGCAACACTTTCAGCCATATTTTCCATATTTGTACCCTTTTGTTTCAGATCTTCAAAGATAGGTTGTTTCCATCCATAGTTTCATATTAAACCTTGTTTGGTCATTGGCCTGAGGGTCCCATCGGTTGCACCCATCTCCCTAATCTTTTTGCAGTGATCTTCCTGTTTGGTTTTTGTTGTTGTCGCACCACTTTCTAACAGCGTAGTGTCATTTGATCCCAGTCACACCGACTTTTAGATCCCTTGTTTTTTTTAGTGTGTTTTCAGTTGATTTTGCCACCAACCAGCATAGTGTTTGCAAACCCAGTTTGGGTGGGGTTTAGTTAATTGATTTGTTGTTCATTTTCTGTTTTCAATTTTAGTTTATTTTCAACAATCTTTTTTCTTTTTTCAAATACGATTTAGGCTTAATTAATAAACACACTTGCACACACAAGAACACCTTAAGCGAAGGGCGTTTGGTTTACAACGCCAAGCCAAAAATTAACATAATAAATTTATCTCCCCACACAGAGACAAATTCATATTGTTGATCCCCCTCCACCATTTCTGTGTCACTTGTGTCTTACCACCATTGCGCCACCAAGGCGTTTATCATAGAGACTCTTAGGCCTTCGTCCCCAGTTTGCACTCGGGCATATTACTCCTCCCCATAGGGTTCGAGTTCATAGTCCCCTGAGTCCCCATACCAACTCTTCTTCTGGTTCATCTGATTCCTTGTTAGGTCCCTATACTACTAGTGTAACCCCTTATTGTTATTAGTACAACCCCCTTATTATATTGTTGTGCACATGTAGTCCCCATATTGTTATTATTGTGCCCCATAGAAGCCCACTATTGATTTTTTTTTTTTTGTTACAAAGGAATCGACAACTGGAGCAGCCTCGGAACTCGCGTAACACGGGGTCGATTCTGACCGCTACCACTATAACCCTTGGGAAACTTCGCCCGCCTCTCTCCATAGCTTCCGGGCTAGTTCGGGGGATTTGAACTCGTGACCTTCAGTACGGAGCCCGCCTTTCTAACGAACTTTACCACAATGTGATTACCAACTCGCCTACCCCCATGGGGCTTAGAAGCCCACTATTGTTATTATTGTGCCCCATGTTATTATTGTTATGTCGACTCTAGTTATATTATGACCCCTTAGACTCCTATATATAGGAAGGAGATATTGTCATTTGTATCAGCCAAGAATTGTTCATTTGTGTAACGTAAAGGAAGTTGCCCCCTCGAAGATGCTTATTTCTAAGGTGTTGATCTATCTTTTCTATCTTTTTGTGAGTTGGTTTCATAACATTCCTCATCTGATTTTGAGCATCCTTCACCACATATCGTCACCATGTCTGGACCCACACCTGGTGCATGAACCCAACCTGGTGTTGGCTTTGGTTCTACCCCAATGATCACATCTAGCGAAACCATCTCAGGAACTGTTCTAGCAGCCCCCGTGCTCCCTTTTATGGCTGGGTTAAGTCTCCCAGATTTTAGCCAATTGATAAATGACCCAATACACCACGATGATGGTTATCCTGCTATGTCGATTAAGCTTCCCTCCGACATCCCAAAGTTAGAGGGTAATTTTGGAGAGGACCCCACCAATCACGTCCACTCCTTCCACATGTGGTGTCCATCCAATTCCATCATCGATAATTCCATTCGTCTTCGGCTATTCCAACGCACGCTCACTAGAGATGTTGCAAAATGGTATGTAGACCAACCCGCCACATCTCGTTCCATTTTCCCAACACTTGCTAAAGCGTTTCTCTCATATTTTCAGTTACCTCTCTGATACGACATTGGTACGGAGCTCTTGAACTCATTCTGTCAGTTCTCCGCCACTCATCTTTCTGATCATGTTCAAGAGTGGCGTAGAAGGAGGACCACATGTTGTGCCCCCCCTTTCGAAGACTGTGTCTATCTAGATTGGTTTCTTAGCTTTCTTTTATCACCCATTGGAAAAGATGCCGTGTCCCATTTTCCTCAGGCAGAGGAAGAAGTTCTCCAAACCGCTCTGAGATATGACCTGATTTATGTGCAATCTAATTGTCTATACCGTCATTCCATGCCTCCCCTGTCCCGACGGTGTCAATGCACTAGGGGCATCTCACACTGCCAACGATATCGTTGGAACCCTTTCACACCCTTTGCCATATACTCAACAAAGCTATGGATATCCGCAAGGGGGCACCAATTTCTCCAACACTTATGCCCCTCCTGCTAGCAACATGTTTTCAGGGCCAGCCAATGCTCAACCTGTCTACCAAATCGTTGCTCCTCCCTATGCACTCAAGTCTCTCAAGTATTAACGTTGCAGCCTCCCAAGCATCCTCAAGCCCAGTAGCCATTGCCCCCTCAGGGTCAAGTGTTTTCACATCAGAGTGCGACCAATCCCCAAAGTTCAAAGAAAAAGAACAAGAGGAAAGGGAACAAGGGTAACCAGGGTAATCAAGGTAATCAACCTAGTGAACCCTAGGGAATCAACCTAACACCAACAACCAGAAATAGCGCAGCCAACCCAAGCAGAACAAGGCTATTCGTACGAACAAGCCTTGTGCATGTTGTGGCATACATGGCCATTATACACATGAGTGTTCTCTCTTATGCCAGATGTGCCAAATGTGGGAAGCTCAAGTAGCTTCTAGAGTGTGGAGCCGTAAAAAGGGTCTTTTTCACCTCTAATTACCTCACATTAACTTTTCAATCAAGGAATGATTTGTTATCTCAAAGAGTGTACTCAGTTTGAGGCTGTCATTTTTCAGAGTAATGCTAGTAGTATAGTGCTCAAAATATAAGAGTAAATGGATGCTTAAAACAAGATCTACTTACAACAAAGTACTTTAAAACCTAAATCATGCGTTCGGAAAACTAAGAAATTTATTAGTCAAGGGTCTAGTAACAGTAACTCATCCCTTTGTAAACTAATGTAACTAAAGATAAACAGATCATCAACCTGGGAACTAGACAACAGATGTCAACGCTCACTACAGTTTCAGATCGTTCTGCACACCAAAGTAATGAGAACACAAATAACAGGAAATGGAACAGCAACTAGGAAATGGAACAGCAACTAAGAAATGGAACGACAACTAGAAAATGTAACAACAACTAATTCTTATAAACAACAACACTTTAATCTACAGGAATAAGTGTAGCAATTGTATCCTATAGAAATCAGAGAGCAATCTTTACTTCTCGGAATAAATCGGTTAGCAAATAGAAATAGAATGGCAACCAATTAGCAATGAAATGTAGAACAACGCTTAGAGCCAATTGTGAATGTTTAATAAACTGAAATAAATAACACACACAACACACCTTAATATTGAGAGAAACAATAATCTGATTCTGATACCACAAATATTAATCTCGGATATAAAGAATAACGATCGCAATTCATAATGGAACAACAATGTCAATTGAACAACAATCGTAATTAAACATAAACCATAGATGAATACAGTAATACCAACTTAAGAATATTACAGCCCAGTTACTCTGTAATTGAACAACGATAGCATTATATAAAGAACAGTAATGTTACATCGACGATTTAAAGGAACAACAATGCGTTATAAAGTCAGAATGAACAATACGATATTCCTGTTACGGAGAGCGATATTGAAATATAGCAGAGCTGTGATATAAAGTAACAAAACAAAGCAGATTACAGATCAAAGCTGATAATGAAAACCACACATGAACTAAAGATAATGGTACAGGAGCAAGTGTTCCACCAGGGCCGGGCCCTTAGCCTCCAGGGATACACCACTTGAGATTACTCCAGGATCAAAGACGGAACAACAACCAGATTTATATTAAAGCATTAAAACAAAGTTACAGTGGATCACTTCTCAACGAGAGTTGATGATCAAAGTTTCAAGTACAACAAGAAATTACATAAGAGTAACAACAACTGTCCCCCGGGCTAGCAGTGCTGCCCCTTTTTATAACAGCTAAAGCGGAGATATCAAGGATGCAAAAATAGTTAAGGCATCGATCCCTCAGGATCAAAGGATCCTGAGGGATTCGCCAAACTGTTAATTCCCAGTTATCCGTTTGCTTTCTTGCGTTGAGTCGATATCTCCTTCTCCTTTCCTTGGCTGATATGTTTTAATTTAGATCGCCTTGTTTGCATATGGTTCCCCGCCAAAGGGGCAACAGTTAACTTGGCCTTATCTTTTTCTTTGGAACGGAAATCTTTCGTTTTTCCATTTTCTTGCATAAGAAATAGCAATTATTAGTGTTTTCGGGTTGCATATAATCTTATAGATTTTGTTATGATTTCTTATTATCTACTTAGTTCATGATGCAAAGAGGTTACAAGTTAATCAATAAAAACATACCTTCTTCAGTGCTCCACACACCCCCCTGCTTACCCTTTTTCATGCCCTCATGAAAACATTGTAGTTGACATGTAAAGCAATGAGAGAGTAGGCTGGAGATGGGATCTCATGTGGTGGTCTACAACCATGATGCCTAACTAGGTCTTCAAAAAGATGGCCTGTCTGACCCTCAGGCATCTCATACAGGGCTTGGTATCCAGGTGCAGGGTGCCAAATAATCGGACTCCAAAACCTATATCCTAACCAAGATGGCCCTGCCCTCAAGATAATTTTGCCATAGAGGTTTAAGCGATCGGAAACTAATTTAAAGTTCTCATAATTAAATGGTTCCTTGAGTTGGATATTCGGATTAGAGGTCTGATATCGAAATTTAGCAGCTACAATGGGAAGGTCCTTAATGGTAAAGAAGTATTCTATCCCTTGCCGATTGATTGTTGTATGAATGGGTGCTAATGCTTCAATCACGCCTAGAGTCCTCATGAGACTCCTGTGTTTATTCCATAACTGTAATGGATCTCTAGGCTCAGCGCTTACCCATAAGTCTAATCTGTTTTCTTGTCTTTGGAAGGCATTATAGGCTTTAAGCCATTTAATTTGATTAACCCCAAATGAAATAAATGCCTGCAGTTGGATATCCCCAACGAAAGGGCGGGGGTTCTGCTCTATCTCTTGATCTAACACGAGGTTGTGCAGATAGAATTCACACAGTAGTCTTTGAACCTTTACTCCATAGTGCTTACAACAATTTATAAAATCATCAATAGTATTAATTTGTATAGGGGCTCCTACTTTGACAACCTTAATTTTCAATTGCAAATATCGTTCCATTAAAAACAAGGCAAAATTCTTAGCAGGGGCTCTACATGCTAGGACGTCAGTGTATAAAGAGCATAAGGTATCCATCTGCTTGATAACTACATCTAACCTATGAGTTACCTTTGCAACTTTCTCTTCTTCCTTTTGCCATCCTTCAAAAGCCTGGCTTTCGGATAAATTGACATTCCTTAACTGTTGTTGTAATTCTTCATACTTTTCTTGAGAAACCGTTTGTTCTGTGAGTTTTTATATTGCTTGTTGAGCTTGTACCAAACCCTCTCGTAGGGTTACTGTCCTCATATCACTTTCCCACGTAGTAGTGGCAAGTGGAAGATTTACTTGAATCATTTTATTGCATCGCCTCTTGTTTATAATCTGCATTCCTTCAGAGGACTGTGCCTCTGTCTAAAACTTCTCTGTCACAAGTTGATATATCGTATGTTTGCACTTCAACATGGGCAACAGTCTGTTCCTTTTGCTTTTGAATGGCAGTTTGCACTTCAACAGTATTTTGAACAGCAGACTGTTCTTCAACAGTGTTTTGAACAGCAGACTGGACATGGGTCCTCCGAACCTTTTTCTTGGGGGATCTCACTAGAGTGGTTGCATGTCTTACCCCTGAAGTCCTTTTTGCTCTCTTTTTCATTTTCAAAACCCTGATTTGTTGTCGAAGTCGTGCTATCACATTCAGCAATATTTGCTGTTCTTTTCGTAATCGTTTAATTTCTTCTATTTCTTTAGAAAGAATAGTTGTCTGTTTACTCGGGACTGGACTGTTATCTTGGTCAATTCCCTGGTTTTCTTCGTAGGGTACTCCTTCATTGTTTTTTTTCAGGTTGCTCAAGAGTAAAAACCCTAGTTGGCTCTGTTATTTCCTGGGTGACTTCTCTTTCCACCCCTTCTTCTTCCTGGAATTCTTCTGGTGTAGTCTGGTTGGGAACAGATTGTTCCTCCTCTATATCACTTTTCTCTCTAGTCATACCCTCATCATGAACAAGATGATTCTCTTCTTCTACTTCCTAGTCGCGTAATTCTTCAGGTGCATCCTTGTCCTGAGCAGAATGCTCTTTTGGTTCCTCTTCAATATGGAGGCTTAGCGGGCTGAGAGGTTGGGCATATTTGCCCGTATTGGCCAGAATTTTGGCCAGTTCATCCTCTTACAATGGGTTTTGCAATGGGCTATCTTCGCATTGCTTTGTTTCTTCCTCCTCCTACCCAAGCTGCTTGGCCTCTTCCTCTGTTTCTCCTTCCTCATTTCCTTCCAATCCTTTCTCATTCTCTTCTCCTTGCAATTGCAGGGGTTTCTCATCCCCTGAATTGTCTATCTCCACTACTTGGCTAGAATCCCCTTGGGAATTTTCCAGCCTCACTCTAATCCGTGCCAATCTCACTAATTTTCTTCGTTTCAATGGTCTATTTGGTGTGCTGGTTGCATGCTTACGTTTTGGGGCCGGCATAGTCAGTCCTCCTTCTATCATGGCAATTAGGTCTTCCCAGTTGCTCTGTTGCTGAGCAAGACTGTGGCTAACTATTAGCCGTATTAGCCCATGATGACTTACCACCGATTCTACATGTTGTGATTTCCTCATGCTTCAGGTGACATCATGAATTAATGAATTTAAAAATGCAGGTAAGTTCACAGAGCATTCCTGCTTTAATACATCTAAGAGTTTATGGTGTCGTGGTCTTACCATGTCTTTCCCGCCTTCACAGGTGATGTAGCTCTGGATGATCTTCACCAATTCTACCCACGACTCGCCCAATGCTGCTGGTAGGACTCCCTTTCCTCTGACTGTTAGGTTCTGGCCTTCATCTTGGAAGATCTTCATGATCTTTTGCAGTCTCTCCTTCTTTAGAGTCCACATAGGTCCAGTGGCTGGCAGTCCTGAGACCTCTGCAATTACGTCATTGGTGACTGCTATGTGTCTCCCCCTTACTGTGGAGTGATATTCTTGCAAATTCTGCAAGAATTCTATTGCTACGGTCTCGTTGGATTCCTGTAAACGATTAAGATAAACTAGCCATCCTGCCCTTGCCAGGATTTCTCGTGCAACATCGGACACTGTCAATACCTGTGGTTCTCTCCAAATTGATCTTCCTCCCATGCTTTAGCTCACTGTAAAAACGTAGAGACAACAATGGAATAGTAGGCTGTTCAAACTGTTAGAAATACAGAGAAAATAACAAAACAACAGGGGCTCGTTCAAATCCTGGGTAACTTACTAATTGCTACAGAGCATAATATGGAAATGGCTTAGGAACAGTAAGCCATGCAGATTGAAAACAATATACCATTGAGCCTTGCTATTTCCAAGTAAACAGTTTTCCAAATAATAGTCTGACACGTATACCAATAAATTATGAGGTCACCTGCCTCCCCCCTGCAATGCAATAGGCCGCCCTCAGCTGTCAAATGAGGGAGCGACATGCCAACTTGCCATAGTACAGAGTCATAAAGGAACAACGTATAGCGAAATGCCATATTCTACAAAAGGAGCAGATTGTCAAAATCGAGGTATATTAGGATTGCTTAACAAATAAGAGAATGCTATGATATGATGCGAGGCTGGGAGGATAGGACAACTGACGTGCACAAAAAGTCCGATGCGGTCATTATCAACTTTTTCCGTCATGATTGGCTGTAATAGATTTTCATGTATTTAATGGTTCGGGGAAATGAATTACAAAATCTCATGTGACATATTACAAAGGTATAAGACAAATAAAGGTGTTAATGATTACAATTGGTGTATAAGGAATGTGACTTCAATACCATTAACAGAGCTCTGCTGCCGACTGGTGTCCATAATCTTGACAGAGTTATTTGTTTCACCCATGGAACCATGATCCTTTGTGTATGCTTAGGAAGTGTTGTACAATGTCAAAATGGAGGCCATTATGCTAGCTTGGTAACCAGTTAAACCATAATGCCATTCACCAGGAAGGAATGAAAGGTGGGCAGGCAAGTTCATGATGAGACCTCCTGTTCCAAGGACTCTTTATTTTTTCTAATGTGCCTCTTGGATCATATCCCTGGTGTGGTGGCCATAGTGGGAATGCCACTTCACTTTCTTCCTTATGATCATGGTAGGCTGGCTCTTGATGAGACCCCCTATTCTGCATTTGACAACCCATAAGTTATATAATCATTTTTCTCTTTTTTTCTTTCTATAAAGTACTTTCCTATGTATACACAAAGAGTGGTTCAACACTCCTTAAGAGTAGGAATGGTAGAAGAAGCCTTAACATCTCAATAGAAAAATATACCCTTTGTTCTTATTCCTTAATAATGATGAAAGAAAATTATGGGAAAAAAAAGAACCACCATGATAAAGATAAGAAATCATATCAATATTAGTAGGATAATGACAACAAAAGTGGTTGATAATTGTGTCATTTCATCTTTCCTCCTATCAATTCAAAGAAATTTCTTGTAAAAATAACGATTTTCATATGATTTACTGATTTCAGTATGCTCTAGTTTTGTATCCATTGCATAAGTGTATAGCTGTGTTCCAAAAGACTTGAAACAGGAGGAACAACAGGTATCTTTACATTGAAACAACAAGGAGAACAAGCATAAGTAAAAGGAATATGAGAATGTTGTTATTTCGAGAAGGAAGAGTAAAAGGTACAAGTGTTGTTTCTTTGGAAAAGGAATAGCAGAAAATGCCATTGCCATTCCTTTGGAGAAGGAACAACAAAAAAACGCAAGTGTTGTTCCTTTGGAAAAGGAACAACAAAAACACAAGTGTCGTTCCTTTGGAAAAGTAACAACAAAAACCAAACGTGCCGTTCCTTTGGAAAAGAAACAGCAAAAACGCAAAAGTGTTGTTCCTTTGGAAAAGGAACAGCAAAAACACAAGTGCCGTTCCTTTGGAAAGGGACAGCAAAGTGAAAAAGGAACAACTAATACAAAAAGTGTTGTTCTTTCGGAAGAGGGACAGTAAAACGAAAGTGTTGTTCCTTTGAAAAAGGAACAGCAGAAAAACAAAAGTGCACACAAATGTTGTTCCTTTGGAAAAAGAACAACAAAAACAACAGTGTTGTCCCTTTTGAAAAAGGAACAGCAGAAAAATATAAGCTGAAGGAAAGGAATCAGCAAGATAGTGAAGGTGTTGTTCCTTCTAAAAGGAACAACAAAAACAATAGAATTGCTGATTCTTGGAAAAGGAACAACAAAGTGCAAAAAGAATATGTAAAGAGAATAATTTATGCTAACAAAGCAAAAGAATTATGTACAAAATGTAAAAATAGTTAAATCACTTTAATGAACCAAAGGTGAGGAAGATTTATCTTCTTCCACCAAAATTTGCATGTCGGAATCTTTGCGGAGTAGCTGGTAGAAGGATTCCCGAGTAGGTGGTTTACGGTATAGTCGAACTCGGTGGTCGTTTGCCTTGAAGGTATGTCCAGATCCGTCAATAGTGACTAGAGTAAGGGTGCCATTATCATGTACCTTATGGATTTCATATGGCCCCAGCCAATGAGTCTGAATTTTCCTGGGAAAATCCTGAAATCTGGAATCGTATAAGAGCGCCCAATCTCCTTCACGGAAGACTTTCTTTTTAATGAGAGCGTCATGCCATTTAGTTCGTTGCTGTTGGATTAATGCAGTGTGTTGAAGGGCAGAGAGCCTGATCTCATCTATCTCATTGATCTGTTGTAATATTTAATCTGTGCCTCGTTTAGATCTAGACCAACTTCTTGTGTTGTTCGGAGAAATGGGTTCCTTTCCGAATACCAATTGGTATGGTGAATAGCCAGTAGTGCTTCTCCATGTTGTTCTATAAGCCCACAAGAATTCTGGTAATCTTGCAGCGCAATCGCGTTTATCTGACGCAATGGTTTTTGTCAAGATTGCTTCTACTTGACCGTTTGCCTGTGGGTGGTATGGAGTAGTAATTTTATGATGGATATGATAGTTTTTGAGTGTTGCGGCAATCTTGTTACCAGCAAACTGTGGTCCACCATCTATAATTATGTCTCTTGGAAGCCCATATCGCACAAATATATGGAACATGAACTGTATGATGGAATCCTCTGTAGCTCTCGGCAATGCCTCTGCTTCAACCCATTTGGTGACATATTTTGTTTCCACGAGAATATATGTTTTCTGGTTCGAGGATGGGTTAATTGGACCAACAAAATTGAGGGCCCATCGCTCGAATGGTTCAATAACCAGTTGTGGATTCAAGGGCATTTCGTCAAACTGACCAGGGCATCTTGTTCTTTGGCAACTGTCACAAGCTTGAACGAACTTCTTTGCATCTTTGAAGATCGTAGGCCAATAATACCCTGTTTGGAGCACCTTATGTCCAATTCTCCGATCAGCAAAGTGTCCTCCACATGGTCCGTCATGACAAGCTTTCAAAATGTCAAAAATTTCATCCTCCCGGACACATCTCCTAATGTGCATATTTGCTGTTGTATGGAACAGGTAGCCCCCAATCCTGGAAAATCGAGCACTTCGGTGGACAATCTGTTTTCGTTCATTGGGGGTCAAATGTTTCGGTAATTTGCCTACTGTAAGTAATTTGCAACATCAGCATACCAGGGTGTTTTAACAGTGACAGCGAACAGATGCTCATCTGGAAATTGATCTTCAACTGCTGTTGCATCCACCGGTTTAGGCATCCATGAGAGAAATTCAGCTACAGGATTTTCTTTTCTAGGGCGGTCTTTGATTGTGATATCAGATTCCTACAATAAAATCAGCCATCCGGTTATTCTACCATTCGTGATCGGTTTTGCTAAATATTTTATGGCAGAGTGATCTGTATACAAGATAATAGGATATCCAGTAATGTAATGCCTAAACTTATTGACTGCATGTATTACAGTTAGAAATTTCTTTTCAGTAACAATATAATTCAATTCAGTAGGGGATAAATTCTTGCTAATATAATAAATTGCATATGGTTTTTTATCTTCTTCCTACCCAAGGACTGCTCCAATAGCTGTATCTGAGGCATTTGATGAAATTTGGAATGGCAGGTCCCAATTTGGTCCTCGAAGGACTAGGGCTGTTGACACAAACCTCTTCAGATCTTGGAAAGAACGGTCACATTTTTCTGTCCAAAGAAAGTCAACATTACTTGTCAGTGCATATAGAGGTACATCAATATGCAAAAAATGTTCTATAAACCTTTTATAATAACCAGAAAATCCAAGAAAACTGCGTACCTCTGTTTGAGTGGTAGGAGTGGGAATTAGCAAAATTATTTGAATTTTGGCTGGGTCTACCTGTGTGCTAGTTGCTGAAATATAATGGCCTAGAATAAGTCCTTCAATCATCATCATATAGCATTTTTCATGGCTCAAACAAAGCCTGGTGGCAATGCAGCGCTGCAGGACATTTTCCAGTGTGTCCAATGCTGGGTCAAAATCATCTCCGTATGATGTAAAGTCATCCATGTATACTTCGAGCCCTTCGTTTATTAAGTCTGAAAAGATACCGAGGATAGCCCTTTGAAATGTGGCAGGAGCATTGCATAAGCCAAAAGGTAGAACTCTACAGGCAAATGTTTCCCAAGGACAAGTAAAAGTGGTTTTGTCTTGGTCTTCAGGGGAAATTTGAATCTGATTGTATCCACTGAAGCCGTCTAAGAAAGAAAAGAATTTCTTTCCTGCCAAAGTGTCTAACACTTGGTCAATGAATGGAAGGGGAAAGTGGTCTTTTTGTGGTGTTTTATTTAGCTCTCTATAATCTACACAAATTCTCCACTTCCCATTCTTCTTTGGTACCACAACAAGTGGAGAGACCCATTTACTATCGAAGATGGGATAGATAAAGTTGACATCTAAAAGTTTTTGAAGTTCAGCTTTTACGACGTCTTTTGGATGAGGATTAAGTCTCCTTTGTGGTTGGCGAATAGGTCTTGCATCTTTTTCTATGTAAATGTGGTGTGTACATAATTGGGGATCAATTCATTTCATATCAGGATAGTCCCATGCAAATGATTCTTTGTATTTCCTCAGTAGTTGGATGAGCTTCTCTTCTTGTTCAGGAGGCAGGTTGGCATTAATGTTTAAAGTCTTTCCTGGGTCAATTTCTATAATTTTACTATTTGAGACAGAGGTAGTAGGTATTGTTTGATCGTGTGTATCTTTAAGAGGATCTTTTTCTAATTCATTATCAAATGCTGCTTCTATCATGTGACATTGTATGTGGGATTTGGTTTCAGTTTGGCTAATAAAATTGTTAATGGCATCATCTTCTGTTTGGTCTTTGAAATCGAGGGCCTCTTCTATAGTTAATGGAGATCTAATATTTTCGGTAAGGTATGATATATGATGCTTGTTAGTTTTTACTATTGTGACACTTGGCTGCTCTGGGGGATATAAAGCTAGATTCTTGATATTTGCCCCCCTAGCTATGGTCATACTGCCTTGTCGGCAGTCAATATAAGCATCGACAGTTGCAAGCTAAGGTCTACCTAAAATCAACGAATGTCCATCAAGTCGGTTTTTGGGGTTTATTATCAGAAAATCGGTTGGATACTCCCAGGAGTCAATGAATACCATGACGTCATGTACTGTGCCTTCTGGCCGAACCACAGATCGGTCAGCGAGTTCTAATAAAGTGGAGGTCGGTTCTACTGATGTAATGTCCAGTTTTTGGCAAGTGGTGGTTGTTAAGATATTAATTTCAACTCCTAGATCAACTAAGGCATTTGAGAAGGTTTGTCCATTGATTTGTACGGTTACTATTGGATCTCATGGGTCTTCGTATTTAACAGGTGTTTCTTTCCCTGATAATAAATCGGATAGAGTGCCAACTACTTGGACTTTTGGGTTGCGTGTTATTTTCCTCCTTGGTTTCTTTATACATAACTCTTTGATAGTCTTTGCATATATTAGAATGTCTTGAATGGCTTGGAGGAGTGGGATTTTTATGTACAAGTTTTGTAGTTCTCCCAGAATGTCAAAATCAGAGTATTGTATAGGTCGAGGTATAATTAGGCATTCTGGGAATGGAGGAGAGGATGTGGTTGCAGGATTATGAATTTGTTGTCTGGTCACTTCCTCTTCTTGTGGTGGTTGTTTTGTAGGTAACCGATTTTCAACTTGAGCTGTTTTATCTCCCTCTGTTTCAATGATACGCCCAAATCTTAATTGAAGATCATTACACTCCCTTAGATCAGTTCCTATTTCTGGTGTCTTAATTATTTGAATGGATTGAACCGGTCTATTATTTGGATTGGGTTTCGGTTGGGTTGGGAGTTGCGGTCTTAAGTTAGGCTGGGGGTTTTGTTGTAATGCTGGCAGTGTAGGTTGAGGGAGTGGGATGGTTCCTACTGGCTGATTCATCGGTCTTTGCCAGTTTGTCTGCCAGGCTTGACTCTGTGAAGTACGAGGAGTCCATTGTGCTGGATATGCATTATTTTTCCAATATGGTGGGGTATAGGGAAAATTTGGCCCACTGGGTTGGCTTGCTTGATTTGGCCATGGAGATGATGAAGGAAATGATTGTTGTGACCAATTCGGGAAGGGAGGTTGATTTTGCCAGGATAGCAATGCTACCCCTTTTTATAACAGCTAAAGCGGAGATATCAAGGATGCAAAAATAGTTAAGGGAGCCATCCCTCAGGATCAAAGGACCCTGAGGGATTCGCCAAACTGTTAATTCCCAGTTATCCATTTGCTTTCTTGCGCCGAGTCGATATCTCCTTTTCCTTTCCTTGGCTGATATGTTTTAATTTAGATCGCCTTGTTTGCAGATGATTCCCCACCAAAGGGACATTAATTAACTTGGCCCTGTCTTTTTCTTTGGAACGACAATCTTTCATTTTTCCCTTTTCCTGCATAAGAAATAGCAATTATTAGTGTTTTCAGGTTGCATATAAATCTTATAGATTTTGTCATTATTTCTTATTATCTACCTAATTCATGATGCAAAGAGGTTACAAGTTCTAAAGAAAATATGACAAAATAATCAATACTCCACACACCCCCATACTTACCCTTTTTCATGCCCTCATGAAAACATTGTAGTTGACATGTAAGGCAGTGAGAGAGTAGGCTGGAGATGGGATCTCATGTGGTGGTCTACAACCATGATGCCTAACTAGGTCTTCAAAAAGATGGCCTGTCTGACCCTCAGGTATCTCATACAGGGCTTGGTATCCAGGTGTAGGGTGCCAAATAATCGGACTCCGAAACCTATATCCTAACCAAGATGGCCCTGCCCTCAAGATAATTTTGCCATAGAGGTTCAAGCGATCAGCAGCTAATTTAAAGTTCTCATAATTAAATGGTTCCTTGAGTTGGATATTCAAATTAGAGGTCTAATATCGAAATTTAGCAGCTGCAATGGCAAGGTCCTTAATGGTAAAGAAGTATTCTATCCCTTGCCGATTGATTGCTGTATGAATGGGTCCTAATGCTTCAATCACGTCCGAAGTCCTCATGAAACTCCTGTGTTTATTCCATAACTGTAATGGATCTCTAGGCTCAGCTCTTACCCATAAGTCTAATCCGTTTTCTTGTCTTTGGAAGGCATTATAGGCTTTAAGCCATTTAATTTGATTAACCCCAAATGAAATAAATGCCTGTAGTTGGATATCCCCAACGAAAGGGCCGAGGTTCTGCTCTGTCTCTTGATCTAACACAAGGTTTTGCAGATAGAATTCACACAGTAGTTTTTGAACCTTTACTCCATAGTGCTTACAACAATTTATAAAAGCATCAATAATATTAATTTGTATAGGGGCTCCTGCTTTGACAGCCTTAATTCTCAATTTCAAATATCGTTCCATTAAAAACAAGGCATAGTTCTTAGTAGGGGCTCTACATGCTAGGACGTCAGTGTATAAAGAGCATAAGGTATCCATCTGCTTGATAACTACATCTAACCTATGAGTTACCTTTGCGACTTTCTCTTCTTCCTTTCGCCATCCTTCAAAAGCCTGCCTTTCGGATAAATTGACATTCCTTGGCTGTTGTTGTAATTTTTCATACTTTTCTCGAGAAACTGTTTGTTCTGTGAGTTTTTCTACTACTTGATGAGCTTGTACCAAACCCTCTCGTAGGGTTATTGTCCTCAGATCACTTTCCCACGTAGTAGTGGCAAGTGGAGTATTTACTTGAATCTTTTTATTGCATCGCCTCATGTTTATAATCTGCATTCCTTCAGAGTACTGTGCCTCTATCTGAACTTCTCTGTGACAAGCCGATATATCGTATGTTTGCACTTCAACATGTGCAATAGTGGAATGTTGTTCCTTTTGCTTTTGAACGGCAGTCTACACTTCAACAGTATTTTTAACAGCAAACTGTTCTTCAACAGTGTTTTGAACAGCAGACTGAACATGGGTCCTCCGAACCTTTTTCTTGGGGGATCTCACTGGAGTGGTTGCATGTCTTATCCCTGAAGTCCTTTTTGCTCTCTTTTTCATTTTCAAAACCCTGATTTGTTGTCGAAGTCGTGCTATCACATTCAACAATCTTTGCTGTTCTTTTCGTAATTGTTTAATTTCTTCTGTTTCTTTAGAAAGAACAGTTGTCTGTTTACTCGGGCCTGGACTATTATCTTGGCCAATTCCCTGGTTTTCTTCTTGGGGTACTCCTTCGCTGTTTTGTTCAGGTTGCTTAGGAGTAAAAACCCTAGCTGGCTCTGTTATTTCCTGGGTGACTTCTTTTTCCACCCCTTCTTCTTCCTGGAATTCTTCTGGTGTAGTCTGGCTGGGAACAGATTGTTCCTCCTCTATATCACTTTTCTCTCCTGTCATACCTTCATCATGAACAGGATGATTTTCTTCTTCTACTTCCTTGTCGCGTAATTCTTCGGGTGCATCCTTGTCCTGAGCAGAATGCTCTTTTGGTTCTTCTTCAATATGGAGGCCTAGCGGGCTGAGAGGTTGGGCATATTCGCCCATATTGGCCAGAATTTTGGCCAATTCATCCTCTTGCAATGGGTTTTGCAATGGGCTATCTTCGCATTGCTCTGTTTCTTCCTCCTCATGCCCAGGCTGCTCGGCCTCTTCCTCCGTTTCTCCTTCCTCATTTCCTTCCAATCCTTTCTCATTCTCTTCTCCTTGCAATTGCGGGGGTTGCTCATCCCTTGAATTATCTATCTCCACTGGTTGGCTAGAATCCCCTTGGGAATTTTCCAACCTCCCTCTAATCCGTGCCAATCTGATTGATTTTCTCCGTTTCAATGGTCTATTTGGTGTATTAGTTGCATGCTTACGTTTTGGGGCCAGCATACTCAGTCCCCCTTCTATCATGGAAATTAGCTCTTCCCAGCTGTTCTGTTGCTGAGCAAGACTATGGCTAACTATTAGCTGTATCAGCCCAGGATGACTTACCACTGATTCTACATGTTTTGATTTCCTCATGCTTCGGGCGACATCATGAATTAATGAATTTAAAAATGCAGGTAAGTTCACAGAGCATTTCTGCTTTAATACAGCTAAGAGTTTAAGGGGTCGTGGTCTTACCATGTCTTTCCTGCCTTCACAGGTGATGTAGCTCTGGATGATCTTCACCAATTCTGCCCACGGCTCGCCCAATGCTACTGGTAGGATTCCCTTTCCTCTCACTGTTAGGTTCTGGCCTTCATCTTGGAAGATCTTCATGATCTTTTGCAGTCTCTCCTTCTTTAGAGTCCACACAGGTCCAGTCCCGAGACCTCTGCAATTACGTCATCGGTGACTACTATGTGTCTCCCCCTTACTGTGGAGTGATATTCTTGCAAATTCCGCAAGAATTCTATTGCTAAGGTCTCGTTGGATTCTTGTAAACGATTAAGATAAACCAGCCATCTTGCCCTTGCCAGGTTTTCCCGTGAAACATCAGACACTTTCAATACCTGTGGTTCTCTCCAAATTGATCTTCCTCCCATGCTTTAGCTCACTGTAAAAACACAGAGATGGCAATGGAACAACAGGCTGTTCAAACTGTTAGAAATACAGAGAGAATAACGAAACAGCAGGGGCTCGTTCGAATCCTGGGTAACCTACTAATTGCTACAGAGCATAATACGGAAATGGCTTAGGAACAACAAGCCATGCAGATTGAAAACAATATACTATTGAGCCTTGCTATTTCCAAGTAAACAGTTTTCCGAATAATAGTTTGACACGTATACCAGTGAATTATGAAGTCACCTGCCTCCCCCCTGCAATGCGATAGGCCGCCCTCGGCCGTCAAATGAGGGAGCGACGTGCCAACTTGCCACAGTATAGAGTCATAAAGGAATAATGTATAGTGAAATGCCATGTTTTACAAAAGGAGTAGATTGTCGAAATCGATGTATATTAGGATTGCTTAACAAATAAGAGAATGCTATGATATGATGCGAGGCTGGGAGGATAGGACAGCTGACGTGCACAAAAAGTCTGATGCGGTCATTATCAACTTTTTTCGTCATGATTGGCTGTAATAGATTTTCATGTATTTAGTGGTTTGGGGAAATGAATTACATAATCTCATGAGACATATTACAAAGGTATAAGATAAAGAAGGGTGTTAATGAATACTATTGGTGTATAAGGAATGTGACTTCAATACCATTAACAGAGCTCTACTGCCGACAGGTGTCCATAATCTTGACAGAGTTGTTTGTTTCACCAATAGAACCATGATCCTTTGTGTATGCTTAGGAAGTGCTGTACAATGTCAAAATGGGGGCCATTATGCTGGCTTGGTAACCAGTTAAACCATAATGCCATTCACCAGGAAGGAGTGAAAGGTGCGCAGATCGGCTCGTGATGAGACCTCCTGTTCCAAGGACTCTTTATTTTTTCTAATGTGCCTCTTGGATCATATCCCTGGTGTGGTGCCCATAGTGGGAATGCCACTTCACTTTCTTCTTTATGATCATGGTAGGTTGGCTCTTGATGAGACCCCCTATTCTGCATTTGACAACTCATAAGTTATATAATCATTTTTCTCTTTTTTTTCTTTCTATAAAGTACTTTCCAATGTATACACAAAGAGTGGTTCAACACTCCTTAAGAGTAGGAATGGTGGAAGAAGTCTTAACATCTCAATAGAAAAATATACCCTTTGTTCTTATTCCTTAATAATGATGAAAGAAGATTATGGGAAAAAAACGAACCACCATGATAAATATAAGCAATCATATCAGTATTAGTAGGATAATGACAACAAAAGTGGTTTATAATTGTGTCATTTCCTCTTTCCTCCTATCAATTCAAAGCAATTTCTTGTAAAAATAGTGATTTTCATATGATTTACTAATTTCAGTATGCTCTAGTTTTGTATCCATTGCATAAGTGTATATTTGTGTTCCAAAAGACCTAAAACAGGAGGAACAACAGGTATCTTTACATTGGAACAATAAGGAGAACAAGGATAAGTATAAGGAATACGAGAATGTTGTTATTTCGAGAAAGAAGAGCAAAAAGTACAAGTGAAATGCCATTGCCATTCCTTTGGAGAAGGAACAGCAAAAAAATGCAAGTGTTGTTCCTTTGGAAAAGGAACAACAAAAACACAAGTGTCGTTCCTTTGGAAAAGGAACAACAAAAACCAAACGTGTTGTTCCTTTGGAAAAGGAACAACAAAAATGCAAAAGTGTTGTTCCTTTGGAAAAGGAACAGCAAAAGCGCAAGTGTCGTTGCTTTGGAAAAGGAACAGCAAAGTGAAAAAGGAACAACTAATACAAAAAGTGTTATTCTTTCGGAAGAGGGACAGTAAAACGAAAGTGTTGTTCCTTTGGAAAAGGAACAACAGAAAAACAAAAGTGCACACAAATGCTGTTCCTTTGGAAAAGGAACAACAAAAACAACAGTGTTGTCCCTTTTGAAAAAGGAATAGCAGAAAAATACAAGCTGAAGGAAAGGAATCAACAAGATAGTGAAGGTGTTGTTCTTTCTAAAAGGAACAACAAAAACAATAGAATTGTTGATTCTTGGAAAAGGAACGGCAAAGTGCAAAAAGAATATGTACAGAGAATAATTTATGCTAACAAAGCAAAAGAATTATGTACAAAATGTAAAAATAGTTAAATCACTTTAATGAACCAGAGGTGAGGAAGATTTCTCTTCTTCCACCAAAATTGCATGTCGGAATCTTTGCGGAGTTGCTGGTAGAAGGATTCCCGAGTATGTGGTTTACGGTATATTCGAACTCGGTGGTCGTTTGCCTTCAAGGTATGTCCAGATCCGTCAATAGTGACTAGAGTAAGGGTGCCATTATCATGTACCTTATGGATTTCATATGGCCCCAGCCAACGAGTCTGAAGTTTCCCAGGAAAATCCTGAAACCTGGAATCGTATAAGAGCGCCCAATCTCCTTCGCGGAAGACTTTCTTTTTAATGAGAGTGTCATGCCATTTAGCTCGCTGCTGTTGGATTAATGCAGTGTGTTGAAGGGCAGAGACCCTGATCTCATCTAGCTCATTGATCTGTTGTAATTTATTAATCTATGCCTTGTTTAGATCTAGACCAACTTCTTGTGCTGTTCGCAGTGTTTGGATTTCGAATTCTATGGGAAAAATGGGTTCCTTTCCAAATACCAATTGGTATGGTGAATAGCTAGTAGTGCTTCTCCATGTTTTTCTGTAAGCCCACAAGGCTTCTGGTAATATTGCAGCCCAATCGCATCTATGTGACGCAATGGTTTTTGTCAAGATTGCTTCTATTATTTTATTGTTGCTTTCTACTTGACTGTTTTCCTGTGGGTGGTATGGAGTAGTAATTTTATGCTGGATATGATAGTTTTTTAGTGTTGCGGCAATCTTGTTACCAGCAAACTATGGTCCACCATCTGTAATTATGTCTCTTGGAAGCCCATATCGCACAAATATATGGAACAGGAACTGTATGACAGAATCCTCTATAGCTCTCGAAAATGCCTCTGCTTCAACCCATTTGGTGACATATTCTGTTGCCACGAGAATATATGTTTTCTGGTTCGATGATGGGTTAATTGGACCAACAAAATCGAGTGCCCATCGCTCGAATGGTTCAATAACCAGTTGTGGATTCAGGGGCATTTCATTAGACTGACCAGGGCGTCCTGTTCTTTGGCAACTGTCACAAGCTTGAACAAACTTCTTTGCATCTTTGAAGATCGTAGGCCAATAATACCCTGTTTGGAGCACCTTATGTCCAGTTCTCCGATCGGCAAAGTGTCCGCCACATGGTCCGTCATGACAAGCTTTCAAAATGTCAAAAATTTCATCTTCCCGGACACATCTCCTGATGTGCATATCTGCTCCTGTATGGAACAGGTAGCCCCCAATCCAGGAAAATCGAGCACTTCGGTGGACAATCTGTTTTCGTTCATTGGGGGTCAAATGTTTCGGTAATTTGCCTACTGCTAAGTAATTCGCAACATCAGCATACCAGGGTGTTTTAACAGTGACAACGAACAGATGCTCATCTGGAAATTGATCTTCAACTGCTGTTGCATCCACCGATTTAGGCATCCGTGAGAGAAAGTCAGCTACATGATTTTCTTTTCCAGGGCGGTCTTTGATTGTGATATCAAGTTCCTGCAATTAAATCAGTCATCTGGTTATTCTACTATTCGTGATCGGTTTATTTGCTAAATATTTTATGGCAGAGTGATTTGTATACAAGATAACAGGATATCCAGTAATGTAATGCCTGAAGTTATTGACAGCATGTATTACAATTAGAAATTTCTTTTTCAGTAACAGTATAATTCAACTCAGCAGGGGATAAATTCTTGCTAATATAATAAATTGCATATGGATTTTTATCTTCTTCCTGCCCAAGGACTGCTCCAATCGCTGTATCTGAGGCATTTGATGAAATTTGGAATGGCAGGTCCCAATTTGGTCCTCGAAGGACTAGGTCTGTTGACACAAGCCTCTTCAGATCCTAGAAAGCACGGTCACATTTTTCTGTCCAAAGAAAGTCAACATTACCTGTCAGTGCATATAGAGGTGCAGCAATATGCAAAAAATGTTCTATAAACCTTCTATAATAACCAGAAAATCCAAGAAAACTACGTACCTCTGTTTGAGTGGTAGGAGTGGGAATTAGCAAAATTATTTGAATTTTGGCTGGGTCTACCTGTATGCCAGCTGCTGAGATATAATGGCCTAGAATAAGTCCTTCAATCATCATCATATAGCATTTTTCATGGCTCAAACAAAGCCTGGTGGCAATGCAGCGCTGCAGGACTTTTTCCAGTGTGTCCAATGCTGGGTCAAAATCATCTCTATATGGTGTAAAGTCATCCATGTATACTTCGAGCCCTTCATTTATTAAGTCTGAAAAGATGCTGAGGATAGCCCTTTGAAATGTGGCAGGAGCATTGCATAAGCCAAAAGGTAGAACTCTATAAGCAAATGTTCCCCATGGACAAGTAAAAGTGGTTTTGTCTTGGTCTTCAGGGGAAATTTGAATCTGATTGTATCCACTGAAGCTGTCTAAGAAAGAAAAGAATTTCTTTCCTGCCAAAGTGTTTAATATTTGGTCAATGAATGGAAGGGGAAAGTGGTCTTTTTGTATTGCTTTATTTATCTCTCTATAATCTACACAAATTCTCCACTTCCCATTCTTCTTTGGTACCATGACAAGTGGAGAGACCCATTTACTATCGGAGATGGGATAGATGAAGTTGACATCTAAAAGTTTTTAAAGTTCAACTTTTACGACATCTTTTAGATGAGGATTAAGTCTCCTTTGTGGTTGGCGAATAGGTCTCGCATCTTTTTCTATGTAAATGTGGTGTGTACATAACTGGGGATCAATTCATTTCATATCATGACAGTCCCATGCAAATGCTTCTTTTTATTTCCTCAGTAGTTGGACGAGATTCTCTTCTTGTTCAGGAGGTAGGTTGGCATTAATGTTTAAAGTCTTTCTTGGGTCAATTTCTACAATTTTACTATTTGAGACAGAGGTAGTAGGTATTGTTTGATCGTTCGTATCTTTAAGAGGATCTTCTTCTAACTCATTATCAAATGCTGCTTCTATCATGTGACATTGTATGCGGGATCTGGTTTCAGTTTGGCTAATAAAATTGTTAATGGCATCATCTTCTGTTTGGTCTTTGAAATCAAGGGCCTCTTCTATAGTTCATGTAGATCTAATATTTTCGGTAAGGTATGATATAGGATGCTTGTTAGTTTTTATTATTGTGACACTTGGCTGCGCTGGGGGATATAAAGTTAGATTCTTGATATTTGCCCCCTTAGCTATGGTCATACTGCCTTGTCGGTAGTCAATATAAGCATCGGCAGTTGCAAGCCAAGGTCTACCTAAAATCATCGGATGTCCATCAAGTCGGTTTTTGGGGTTTATTATCAAAAAATCGGCTGGATACTCCCAGGAGTCAACGAATACCATGACATCATGTAGTGTGCCTTTTGGCCGAACCACAGATCGGTCAGCCAGTTCTAATAAAGTGGAGGTCAGTTCTACTGATGTAATGCCCAGTTTTTGGCAAGTGGTGGTTGTTAAGATATTAATTGTAGCTCCTAGATCAACTAAGGCATTTGAGAAGGTTTGTCCATTGATTTGTACGGTTACTATTGGATTTCCTGGGTCTTCGTATTTAACAGGTGTTTCTTTCCTTGATAATAAATCGGATAGAGTGCCAACTACTTGGACTTTTGGGTTGCTTGTTATTTTCCTCCTTGGTTTCTTTATACATAATTCTTTGATAATATTTGCATATATCGGAATGTTTTGAATGGCTTGGAGGAGTGGGATTTTTATGTACAAGTTTTGTAGTTCTCCCAGAATGTCAAAATCAAAGTATTGTATAGGTCGAGATAAAATTAGGCGTTTTGGGAATGGAGGAGAGGATGTGGTTGCAGGATTATGAATTTGTTGTCTGGTCACTTCTTCTTCTTGTATCGGTTGTTCTGTAGGTAACTGATTTTCAACTTGAGGTATTTTATCTCCCTTTGTTTCAATGATACACCCAGATCTTAATTGAAGATCATTACACTCCCTTAGATCGGTTCCTATTTCTGGTGTCTCAATTATTTGAATGGATTGGACCGGTCTATTATTTGGATTGGGGTTGGGTTGGGCTGGGAGTTGCGGTCTTAAGTTAGGCTGGGGGTTTTGTTGTAATGCTGGCAGTGTAGGTTGAGGGAGTGGGATGGTTCCTACTGGCTGATTCATCGGTCTTTGCCAGTTTGTCTGCCAGGCTTGACTCTGTGAAGTAGGAGGAGTCCATTGTGTTGGATATGCATTATTTTGCCAATATGGTGGGGTATAGGGAAAATTTGGCCAACTGGGTTGGCTTGCTTGATTTGGCCATGGAGATGATGAAGGAAATGATTGTTGTGACCAATTCGGGAAGGGAGGTTGATTTTGCCACATTGTATTATATTGTTGAGCATGATATTGTGGAGGCTGAAAAGAAGAAGCTGGGTCTGAAACATACTTGATTTTCGCGGCTGCCATTGACGACGCTGATTAAGTAGATACACCGATTTTGGCTCTTCTTCTGCTTCCTTGCATACTGCTTTCAATCCAGGAAGTGAGGGGCAGCTCTCTATGGAGTGGTCTTTTGTACAAATGGCCCAAACTTGGACTGCATCTAATAGACACTCCTTATGGCTATGTTTCTTTCTGCATTTGAGACAGAAGATTTCCAAATTCTGTTCTGCTTCTGCTTGCTTTTGTTTGGCCTGCATAATATCAAGTTGTGTTGTCAGTGTCCCCAATATGTCAGTTTTAAATTTTTTTAATAAATTTCCAATTTCTGCACGAGTTACTCCTTCTGCTGAAGTTCTGTTATCTCTTGTAAACCGATCATGTTTTGCTGGTTTTAGTCTTGTGCTGCCTCTCAAGCTCCTGATACATAAATCAATAATGTCAACAAAATTTTCCTGATAAATATCTCCTTTCCCCATAATGTTTAGTGTTTCAATCCATTGTTCCTTCATTCCCCTAATTAATGTTGTTTTTAATACATTATCAGGTAAGGGTAATGATGCATAAGGAGATCTTTGAAGATTGTACTAGAAACGCTCTACATATTCTTCTAATGTTTCATTTGGTCTAGCTACCATCTGAAATATTTCATCTTTTAGCTCTCTAGACCTGCAATAGTCCTGATATTTTTTTAGAAAAGTCTCTTTCATTAGGTCCCAGTTATTTATAACACTACCACCTAATTCCATAAACCATCTTAGAGCAGCCCCTTTTAATGTAGAGGGAAATAATTTTAGTTTCTGGGAATCAGTGGTATAGTCATATCCTCTACACAGCACGTCAAATTCGAATAAAAATGCATCCGGATCTTCTGATGTAAGGCTATGGAATGTAGAGATATGCTGGAGAGGAATTGCTTTCATAGGTGCATTAGTTGCAGTATCCACAATGGGGTATTGCAGTGTAGAGGTTTGGGTGTTTGGCTGGTTCTGGGCCATTTGGTCAAATATATGCCAATAACCTTCTGGGATGTCTAGGAGGGTATTCCTAGGTTGGCAAGGGGGAATGGATCTAACGAGAATGGCACTAACAACACTTCCTTTATCTGGGATAATGAGAGTGTCTAATGTCTGGGAGGGTTCAGGTTCTTGAATTTCGTCAACTTCATTATAAATGATTTTTGCAGCATTTCCCTTATCTGAGTTGCTCAATGGCTGTATTACCCCAAGAGGAGATTTTGGTTCTTCAGTTTTTCATGTTTCTCCTCTTCCTTCACAAAGGTTGCTAAGGTTCCCTTCTTGCAATGATTTTGGGCTAGAATTTTCAATTTCTTGAAAATCTTGCTCTTCAGTTTGATTGTGCACCTCAGCAAAGGCTACAGATGGTGATCATGTGGCTTGAAGGGAACTAGTAGGCTGTCTAGAAGTAACTTTTCTAGGTCCTATTGAAGGCTGAGATTCTGCTTTCTTAAAGATTTCGTCTATAAAGGTCGATCGGCCAAGGGTCACCGGCCCCTTAGCTTTATCGGGCTTGGGTAGAGGTTTGGAATTTTTTTCAGGCTTTTTCTGCTTAGTCATGCACTCAAATCAACTGCTAAGTTCTACCCAAACAAAATAGCAACAAATCTGCAGGAAAGCGGGCAGGGGAGCAAGGCTATTACATACTCCACACGCAGGTTCTTACCTTTCGTTTTTAAAACCCAGTTTTTTTCTAATAGGATCTTAAACTACTCTAAAAAAGAGACAAATGGCTACACTCTTCCCTGGCAACAACGCCAAAATGTGGAGTCGTAAAAAGGGTCTTTTTCACTTCTAATTACCTCACATTAACTTGTCAATCCAAGGACGATTTGTTATTTCAAAGAGTGTACTCAGTTTGAAGCTGTCATTTGTCAGAGTAATTCTAGTAGTATAGTGCTCAAAATACAAGAGTAAACGGATGCTTAAAACAAGATCTACTTACAACAAAGCACTTTAAAGCCTAAATCATGCATTCGGAAAACTAAGCAATTTATCAGTCAATTGTCCAGTATTAGTAACTCATCCCTCTATAAACTGATGTAACTGAAGATAAACAGATCATCAACCTGGGAACTAGACAACAGATGTCAACACTCACTACAGTTTCAGATTGTTCTGCACACCAAAGCAATGAGAACGCAAATAACAGGAAATGGAACAACAACTAAGAAATGGAACGACAACTAGAAAATGTAAAAACAACTGATTCTTATAAACAGCAACACTTTAATCTACAGGGATAAGTGCAGCAATCGTATCCTACAGAAATCAGAGAGCAATATTTACTTCTCGGAATAAATTGGTCAGCAAATAGAAATAGAACAACAACCAATTAGCAATGAAATGTAGAACAACGCTTAGAGCCAATTGTGAATGTTCAGTAAACCGAAATAAATAACACACACATCACACCTTAATATTGAGAGAAACAGTAATCTGATTCTGATACCACAAATATTAATCTCAGTTATAAAGGATAACGATCACAATTCATAATGGAACAACAATGTCAATTGAACAACAATCGTAATTAAACATAAACTATAGATGGATACAGTAATACCAACTTAAGAATATTATAGCGCAGTTACTCTATAATTGAACAATGATAGCATTCTGTAAAGAACAGTAATGTTACATTGACGATTTAAAGGAACAACAATGTGTTATAAAGTCAGAATGAACAATACGATATTCCTGTTACAGAGAGCGATATTGCAATATAACAGAGTTGTGATATAAAGTAACAAAACACACCATATTACCGATCAAAGCTGATAATGAAAACCACACATGAACTAAAGATAATGGTACAGGAGCAAGTTTTCCACTAGGGCTGGGCCCTTAGCCTCCAGGGATACACCGCTTGAGATTACTCTAGGATCAAAGATGGAACAACAACCAAATTTATATTAAAGCATTAAAACAAAGTTACAGTGGATCACTTCTCAATGAGAGTCGATGATCAAAGTTTCAAGTACAACAAGAAATTACATAAGAGTAACAACAACCGTCCCCCGGGCTAGCAGTGCTGCCCCTTTTTATAACAGCTAAAGCGGAGATATCAAGGATGCAAAAATAGCTAAGGTAGCGATCCCTCAGGATCAAAGGATCCTGAGGGATTCGCCAAACTGTTAATTCCCAGTTATCCGTTTGCTTTCTTACGCCTAGTCGATATCTCCTTTTCTTTTCCTTGGCTGATATGTTTAGTTTAGATCGCTTTGTTTGCATAAGGTTCCCCACCAAAGGGACAACAGTTAACTTGGCCCTGTCTTTTTCTTTGGAACGACAATCTTTCGTTTCTCCCTTTTCCTGCATAAGAAATAGCAATTATTAGTGTTTTCAGGTTGAATATAAATCTTATAGATTTTGTCATGATTTCTTATTATCTACCTAGTTCATGATGCAAAGAGGTTACAAGTTCTAAAGAAAAGATGACAAAATAATCAATAAAAACATACCTTCTTCAGTACTCCACGTAGAGGTCAAGCATCACCTCAGAATTTTGCGCCATCTCAACCAGCAATGCTTACGAATCCTTTCCCCAAAAAGAATTTGTCACTGCTCAACCTCAGTCAGGTCAAGTAGCCCATCCTCCCCAAGCTTCTGGTCTTGGTGACTACCAGATCCTCATGATGAATTCTGATGAGGTTAATCCCTTCGATATCAACTTGCAAACTAAGTCGCATCAATACAACAAGCCATCAAATTCGTCCACCACTGAGTCCAAAATCAAAGCATCCATTGAGCCTCTTGCAACACCAAATGGTCCGCTACAGATCCTCAACCTAAAGTTGAGGCAATTCCCAAGATCCCAAAGGGACCATTACGCTGTAACGCGACTTCCAACCGTGCTGCCCATACATATAGTATAGTAGATAATTTGACACAATCACCTGCTGCCATGTCGATGCTGTAAGTCCTCCAATCATGCCCATCTCAAAAGAAATCTCTACTAACTGCTTTGGGCGCAGTAAATCCTTTTGACGATCGTTTAATTATCTTCCCAGTTGATACATCAGAACACCCCCCATTACCTTTATCCGTTGCTTTCCAAATACCAATTTGAGTCTGTAATGCCATCATCTCTCAATGCATTATTGACGAAGGTGCATCCACATGTGTGATGTTCGCTGTCATTTGGAAACAACTTAAGTCACCTGAGTTGTTCCCATCCACCATCACTTTGCGTGCTTGGGTCGGTCACTCCTCCCAACCTCTTGGCATGTATCACAATTGTCCAGTGACTCTTGCGGGAAAGCTTGTCCATGTAGATATCGAGGTTATCGACGCCCCTTTAGATTACAACATTCTCTTTGGTCATAGTTACACATATGCCATGTCAGTGGTCGGATCTGTGGTTTTCCGCAAGATGTGCTTCCCCCATGAAGGGAAGATCGTTACAATCGATTAATTGACATACTACAAGCCAGCATCTGTGACCTACCCCGAGTCCATTATCTTGTCAATGTCAGATAAGTAGTCTTCAAATCCTCTCACCAGTGTTTCACCTGGAGTCTACAAAGATTCTTCATTGTTGGGTGCTTTTCCTGGTCCTCCCCCTCTCATCTCTGAGCCTAGCTCTTTGAGTGTTTGCATGTTACAAGCGTCATGGGGTGCTCTCAAGCAGTCTGGTACATTTGATCAATAGCTAGCTCCTCAGTGCCTTGTTGTTACCCTTTCAGCCGAGCCATCTGGATCCACCCCGCCATGACCTCCTCCATTTGTGGGTGCCTCTCCTATGTTCCTGTTAGCCTCTAAGGTGCAGTGCTGCTATTTTTAGTGGAAATGTCCCCTATTTCAGCTCTGACGACCACATCTCCTTTTGCTCCACTTTGGCCATAAGCCAGACCTCAAAATATTACTCTCGCATCTATAATTGCATCAGATGCTGATCCAAATGGGTCCAAATATGCTCTTTAAGTCTTCAAAAACCAGTAAAATCATGCCAAAGATCAAAACCAGCATGGGAGAAGAACCCTTCGAATGGTGGAAAAGCACTATTAGGAGGCAGAAACACATAAAAACAGTGAAAAGCCAAGTATCGGAGGCATAAACAATGAAATGCACAATAACCGTCTGATCTGGCCTATCAACGGTCCGGATCTAATTGGCGGGTCGCAATCGGTGGTCGCAATCGGCGGAGGCAATCGACAGATTGAGGGCGGATCGTATGGAACTTACAATGGCGATCAGAAATGCAACATGGACCGTTGATCAAGCACGCAGATCGAAAACCCACGTCGCATCGTAGGATTGATATCGGAGAACACAACAGAGCGCTCACCATGGGCCCGGGGCATGAGCGATATGCGATTATGATCAATCGCATCGGCGGATCGCAATTGGGGAAACATTATGGAGCGGAGCGTTTATACATGTATATGTGCGATGCGATTAGTCGGACTCGATGGCTATATAAGCATTATTGCATATATTTTGAGATTCGCAGAAAAGTCATTTTTAATGCATTTTCGCAGTTTTAACGTATTTCTAAAAAACAAAGGGGAAACTTGGAGCAGGACCAAAGCGACTTGCAATATGTGATAAGACCCAGACCCGAAAGGGTTTGTGAAGGGAAATATATAAAATTTGAAGTCCGTCATGAGCCATTTTTAATGTATTTCCAGTGTTTTTAACGTATTTCAAAATACAAAGGGAAGACTGGGAACATGCCATTTGCGACTTGCGATAGCGATAAGGACGAACTCGATAGAGGAATAGATAGTGTTTGAGGACTTTTGAAGTCTGAAATAAACAGAGCTTGGCGAGATTTCACAGTGTCGCAATGTTTTTCTGTGTAAAACAGAAAACAATCATTATTAGCATTTGAAAGGATTTCAAAGGCCCAAAGACCCATTCCATCACATAACAGAGGCTGGGAGACAGAGACCGGGAGACAGAAGGCCAGAAGGGGAAAGGCAACAGCACAATGCAGCCAAAACCAATGGAAGAGATCATGGAGAATCGCTGGCACGAGCGAGCTCCCTGACAGTGTAGCAAACTACCAGAATACAGTTACTCTATTGTTAGAAGAAGAAACCTTCGAGCTCATGCGTGCCTAGTCATGGCATCAAACAGTTAAAAAGACAAAGGGGATAGATTAAGACCTCTTGAGCCTCAGAAGGCTTGAGAGCATTGTAAAAGGCCTATAAATATGTGAAAGTTCAGAGCAATAGGGGTTCAACTTTTGGAGACTGTGGAGACTCTACTCCTCTAGCTTCTCATCTTCATTCCGGCAATATGAGCTTCTTTTGTTGTTACATGTTCAATTCCCATTTTCTCTTCTGTTCTATGCTTGCACTTGAATAGGTTATTCATGTTTTCTTTTGTGTCTAATGTCAGATAACTGTCATCTTATCTATGCATTGATAAATTATATTTGCAAGTTTCATTTACTTCCTGTAGCTAGCCATTCATATGTGTTTATGTATGCATCTGCTAGTACAGTCAGTATTCCCCATCTTTTCATTGAATTTATAAACTATTGAGCATTAGTGGTCTAAATCCTTGTAAAGCTGAGGGTGTTCATGCATGTCTTGAGTGATAATAGAGTTGAAACAGTCATCTGACTTGATCCAAACCATCATCCATTCCAATATTTCAGAGAACAATATTGAAGATTATATGTTACCAGGCATCTCCGAACTACAACCTAGGAGAGTTTCTGGGAGTGATAACATAATTAGCGCCGTTGCCAGGGAGAGGAAACTGAAGCTTAGCTTCCCTAGGAGACGACACAGATCCAACTTTGATGATAGACAAAGTTTGGGCACTTTTTTGGTTGTAATCATCTATCTGGCGATTCTACTGGAGGACAAACCTCTTAGCGACTCCACTTCATAGTTCTGGCTTAGTTTGTGAGGCATACTCAAAGAAATCCTCAGAAGCCACAAGCTGACCAGTATCTGACCCTGAAAAAATCATCAATGAATGAAAGGCATTACAGAAAGGAGCATCAGGTTCAGGTAGCTCTAAACAATATTCTATATCTCTTCAAGAAAATCCTATAATAGAACAAATACATGTTGAGAGTATAGCATCTAGTACTAGCAGTGAATAAAAATCTTAGAGATTCATAAAGCTCCTTATTCTTTAGGTTCTCCTTTTGTTGTAAGCCCAAAGGAAACCTCACCTCCTATCCATCAGAGTCCTCTAGTCCTATCAGTCACCCCTCAACCCTTTGTCATTCAGACTTCTAGTACTCTTATAGCCACCACAGCTATGGAAGTCCACAAACACCTACCAAAATGGAAAGAATCATAGCTGCTAGGTATGGGCATCTAGTACTGCCCACTCCTTTGAATTCCATGCCTACTGGGGAATATCAAAAGTATAGGCCTAAGTTCATTGGGACTGAAGGTGTTACAGCTGAAGAACATCTTGAATCATTCTATAACTATGTTGATAACCTGGACATTAGTGAAGATGATGTGTGGATGAGAGTCTTTGTCCAAAGCTTAGATGGAGAGGCTAGAAAATGGTTCAGAGAACTGACCCCAAAGTCTATAGCAGATATTAAGGCTTTAGATGATGCATTCTTAAAGCATTGGGGGGATAAGAAGGATCTACTCTACTACCACACCGAGTTTGGGAACTTAAAGAGGGAAAATGGTGAGTTGTCTGATTTCAATAAGAGATTTAATCGCATGTATATCAAGATTCCAGCTAAAGTAAAACCCACCACTACCTCTGCTAAACTCACTTATGTCAGTGCCTTTGATTCTGACTTCTGTCTACTGTTGAGGGATAGGCGATGTGCTACTTTCACTGATATGCAGGATGTAACCTTGGAAGTAGAATCAAACATCATGGCTGCAGAGAAGCTCAAGGGGAATGTTGATAGAAGGAGACAGAGGGGCGAGTCTTCATCATATTTAGATCCCAAGATAGATAAAATGACCAAGATGATAGAGTCATTGGCCTCTGAAATATCCAAATTAAAGGTTGAGCAACACCCTGGGAAAGGAAGAATTCCTAATACCTTTGCTCCTAGAAATCCAAATCCAAATCCATATAGAAGAGCCAATGAGCAGTTGTAGATTTTGCAAAGAAGCAAAGATGCCAATGAAGATCAAAGGGTGAAGACCCCTTTCCAGAATGTAGTCATGGAAGAAGCGCAGTTTGAAGAAGATGATGAGATCCATTGTCTGGAAGACAAAGGCAGTGCCTCCTTTTTTATCTCAGTTGCATATGAAAAGTCATTATTCAATGACCAGATCAACCAAGAATGGGATGGTGAAGCTGTTTTGCAAACTGAAGATCGACACAGATATGATCTGAGGTCGAAGATTAATAATGCCAAGGAAACTCCTGTTCAAAGAGCTATTGTCCCTGCAGTACAACAAGCTAATAAGCAGAAGTGACCGGTAGTTGATCCCATCATCCTCAAAGCTCCAGCTCACGAGGTAAGAGGCCTTGACAAGTCTCCTTCTCCTTTCAGTTTTCAATCAGAAATTCAGAAGCTAAGAATACCTATACCTCTGATTGAACTAGTGAAGAATGAGTCCTTCAAAAAATCCATCCTTGAGGCCCCTGAGCCTAAAGCCATCCAAGCCTCCACTGACTATGTAAATCTGCCAGATGAAAAACCAACTATTATTCTCAGCCCAATGATTGAAAATTGTGAAGACAACTCCCCATCATTTTGTGTCTCACTGACTATTCATGAAAAAATCCTTCATAACTGCCTTTTGGACACTGGAGCTAGCCATAATCTAATGCCCAAGGCTGTCATGGATGAGTTAGGTCTTGACATTACCAAGCCTTATCATGACCTGTTTTCTTTTGACTTTAGAAAAGTGAAATGTTTGGGATTAATCAAAGATCTAGCCATCACCTTGTCTCAGCTGCCCATGAAAAGCATGATGATGGATATTGTGGTAGCAGATGTACCCCCCAAGTTTGGCATGTTGCTTTCCAGAGGTTGGATCAAGAGATTAGGTGGAGCATTGCAAAATGATCTATCCTATGCTACTGTCCTAGTTTTTGGAGGTGAGAGTAAGAGATTATAAAGGGAAGCTCAGTTGGCTTACATAATCAGTGATGAAAGGAATCCCACTAATCATCCAATCTATGCTGTTGACACTGATTTTGGAGCTTGTATTCTTCAGATTGAAGAATCCCAGTTGGCCTCCACGCAGATTAAGAAACCAATTTGCCAGATCGCAAAGGAAGAAGGCCCACATATTTGGGACATGTTCTTTGATGGGGCTTACTCTAAGGAAGTTGTAGGGGCAGGTGTAGTCCTTGTGTCCCCCACATAGGAATGCATTCATTTATCTTTCAAATTAAATTTTCAAGTCACAAATAACATAGCAGAGTACGAAGCCTTGATATTGGGCTTAAACGCTGCTAAAGAAATGGGCATCAAAGGTCTGAAAGTGTTTGGAGACGTAGACCTTATCATTCAGCAGGTCAACAAAACTTTCCAAGCAAAGCATCCAAGGCTGAAAGCATACAAAGAGGAGGTATGGAAGCTTAAGGACTCTTTCAATATTTTTAGCATTTCTTACATCACAAGAATGAAGAACCAACTCGTTGATTCCCTTGCTGTGTCTTCTAGCATGTTTATTCTTCCTTTGCCTCCTAAATTGACTTATGAAGTTCAGGTGAAATATAGACCATCTATGCCTGACAATGTCAAATATTGGAAAGTTTTTGAAGACGATGATGAAATTAACAAGTTTTTACAAGTCGTTGATGAATTTTTTGAAATGCACATTGACCAAGAAAACGAAACCATGGAATAATGCAACCAGTCCAAGCTAAAGGACGAGATTGGTCGCAAAAGCATTGTCCAGCTGCCTAGTAACTATATATCCAAAGGATTGGTGCCCTTAGAGAAGTTGTTTGATCATAACGATGTACCTTATAAGCCTGCCAAAAAGGAAAACGAGTCTGCTGTTCATAAACATAACGTAGGGAGTCCAGCCCATCCAAAATACATAAATCTGTCCACTCACTTGTCTTCTGCCTAGAGTTCTGAGTATTGCACCCTGATGAAACAATTTGCTGATATTTTTGCTTGGGAATACAGTGATCTTAAGACTTATGACACCAACATCATTCAGCGTAAGATTCTGCTAGAGAAGAACACCATCCTTTTTAAGCAGAAATTAAGACCTATCAGCCCTCTCTTATTGCCTTTGATTGAGAAAGAAATCAAGAATTTTTTGGATGCCAAGATCATAGTTCCCCTAAGGTATTCAAAGTGGATAGCTAACCTTATAGTAGTAAGAAAGAAGAATGGAGAAATCAGGCTTTGTGTTGACTTCAAGAATCTGAACAAATGTTCTAAAAGAGACAACTACCCCCTGCCTAAGATGGAACACTTGCTGCAAAAAGTTTCAGGGGCTAGAGTCATGTCTTTCTTAGATGGATTTTCAGGTTACAATCAGATTGTTGTACATCCAGAAGATCAGGAAAAGACTGCCTTCACTACTCCTTGGGGCACTTTCAAATACTCCAAGATGCCTTTTGGATTAATGAATGTTGGGAACAATGTAAACTTTGAAACGGGAACTATAAACTCAAAACGGGAACTCTGGCCAAAAAACCCCGAAAAAACATCAAAAACAGTGCTAAAAACGAAAAGTGTTGATGCTGGAATAACACCTTTTTTTTTCCAAGCTAAATTTTCAACATGTTTTAAAAATGACGGTGAAAACCAATTTTTGGTGCAAAAATTGTCCAAAAAACGCCCTCAAAACGAAGTGTTGATGTTCGAATAACATTTTTTTTTCTCAATGGTAAATTTTGTGCAAAAAACACCTTCAAAACGAAAAGTGTTGATGTTGGGATAACAATTTTTTTTCAAGGGTGAAATTTCAACATTTCAAAATAATAGCATAAAATATTTTATCATGACCCCGAAAAACATTAAAATTTCAAAAAATAAAAATAAAAATAAAAATAAAAATAAAAATTAAAACAATGAAAAAACACAAAACAAAAAAATAAAAAATAAAAATAACAAAACATAAATAAAAATATATACTAAAAACAAAACATCATTAATTAAATTTTCAATCCACATGAAATAATTGTCTCTAAAAAACAAATAAAAAAATATATATAAAAAAGACAAAAACAAAAAATTAAAAATGTTAAAATTTTTTTATATCATAAACCATAAAAGAATTTGGAAAAAAAAAAAACAATTATATATATATATATAAAATTAAGTAAGTAAATATTGAGAAATAATATATATATATATATATATATATATATAAACAAAAACTAGGAAAAAAAATAGAAACAAACTAGTTTAAAGAAAAAAATAGAAAAATAATGAAAAAAGTTTAAAAAACTAGTGAAATTAATATTTAAAAAAAACCAAAAAATGTAAAAAAAATAAAATCTCACGAACCATAAAGAATTTGGAAAAAAGAAACAAAATTAATATATATATATATATATATATATATATATATATATAAAAGTAGAAATAGAGAAATTAAAAAAAAACATTAGAAAAAAAATAAAAACAAACTAGTTTAAAAAAAAAAAATAGAAAATTAACGAAAAAAAAAAAAAAAAAAAAAACTGGTAAAATTAATATTAAAAAAACAAAAATTAAATTAAATTATAAAAAAAATAAACCAAAAAAATGGTTATTTTTTATTAAAAAGAACAAAAATACAATTATATTTTATTAAATATACTTATTTTATTTAAAACTAAATAAGTAATTTTTTTTTTTTTTTAAACAATCTTGTCTTTTATTTAAAAAAAAAAAAAATTTAAACAACTTTTATTATTATTATTTTTTAATTTAAAAATTCAAATTATTAAAACTACATTTTATATTTTCAAAAAAAATAAAAATTAAACATACATTTTATGTTTAAAAAAAATAAAAATTTAAATTTACATTTTTTTTAAACCATCTTTTTTTAATTAAAAAAAAAAATTATAATGTTTTTTTAAACTTATGTCAAAATATAAATAAAAAAAAAATAAAAAAATTTAAAACCAATTTTAATTTTTTAATTTAAAATTTAAAACAAAATTTAAATTTATTTTTTATTTATTAAAACAAATTTTTTAAAACATATTAAATTTTTTTATGATTTAAAACATATTTAAAATAAAAAATAAAAACCCCCGGCCCCCTCCGCCCACCCCTTCCTCCCCCCGCCCCCTCCCCGGCCTCCTCCACCCGCGCAGGGCCGCCCCGCCCCCCGTCGGGCGGCCCGGGGGTGGCGCTGCGCGCGGCAACGCCAAAAATAATTGTGACAATGGTGGTTTGAATCGCCAAAAATCCCGAGAAATGGTGGTTTGACGTTCGGTAACGTGGTGCATTTCTTATGCGCAGTGGAAGTTGCAATATCCTGCAAAAATCACATGTAACAATTTTTGTAATTCATACACGTAGATACAAGATTCATGCGTCACCTTCTCCATACAAGATTCATCTAATCGTTTGTTTAAACGCCTTCGTTAACCTCGCTGTGGCTTGAAGAACGTAATATAGTGATGTTTGGTTGAAGCACTAATTTTTGTGGTTGCAAAAATATACTAATGAGTTGATTGCTTTTTCGTCGTTCTAATTATGTATTATATGTACAGAGCAGTGTGTATATCATCAACTCATATTTACCTGGTCAAATTGTTATGCCCAACTCGTTGTTTTGTTTTTCAATACATATACCACATTTATTAAATATACTACAAAAGCCTAATACGTGGGCTTTAATGGAATGCAACACAAAATTTCATTAAAATATGATGTTTAGTTTTTTAAAGTTATATATATAATACTCACCTCACCTTATGTTATATTTACAATGTAAATTATTATATATAACTATAATGAGTATACTAAATTATCAATATCTTTATAGATATAATGAGTATACAAAAGCCTAATACGTGGGCTTTAATGGAATGCAACACAAAATTTCATTATTATATATTGATTTTAAAATATAATGTTTAGTTTTTTAAAGCTATATATATAATACTCACCTCACCTTATGTTATATTTACAATGTAAATTATTATATTTAACTATAATGAGTATACTAAATTATCAATATCTTTATAGATATAATGAGTATACTAAATTATCAATATCTTTATAGATATTATAAAATATATATTGAAAGATAAAATATATATTGAAAGTAAGGGGGCGGAGGGAGCGGCGCCCAATATATATTGAAAGTAAGGGGGCGGAGGGAGGGAGAGCGGGGGTGGAGTATACTAAATTATCAATATCTTTATAGATATAATGAGTATACTAAATTATCAATATCTTTATAGATATTATAAAATATATATTGAAAGATAAAATATATATTGAAAGTAAGGGGGCGGAGGGAGCGGCGCCCAATATATATTGAAAGTAAGGGGGCGGAGGGAGGGAGAGCGGGGGTGGAGGGCGGAGGGAGAGCGGGGGTGGGTTTTTAATTTTTAATTTTTATTTTTAAATATGTTTTAAATCATTAAAAATTTAATATGTTTTAAAAAAATTGTTTTAATAAATAAAAAATAAATTTAAATTTTGTTTTAAATTTTAAATTAAAAAATTAAAATTGGTTTTAAATTTGTTTTTTTTATATGATTTATATTTTGACATAAGTTTAAAAAAACATTATAAATTTTTTTTTAATTAAAAAAAGATGGTTTAAAAAAAATGTAAATTAAATTTTATTTTATTTTTAAACATAAAATGTATGTTTAATTTTTTTTTTTTTTTTTTGAAAATATAAAATGTAGTTTTAATAATTTGAATTTTTAAATTAAAAAATAATAATAATAAAAATTGTTTAAATTTTTATTTTTATTTTTTTAATAAAAAACAAGATTGTTTAAAAAAAAAAAATTATGTATTTAGTTTTAAATAAAATAGGTATATTTAATAAAAGATAATTGTATTTTTTGTTTTTTTTAATAAAAAATAACCATTTTTTTGGTTTATTTTTTTATAATTTAATTTAATTTTTGTTTTTTTTAATATTAATTTTACTAGTTTTTTTTATTTTTTTCGTTAATTTTCTATTTTTTTTTTTAAACTAGTTTGTTTTTATTTTTATTTTTATTTTTTTCCTAGTTTTTTCTAATGTTTTTTTTAATTTCTCTATTTCTACTTATATATATATATATATATATATATATATATATTAATTTTGTTTCTTTTTTCCAAATTCTTTATGGTTTGTGAGATTTTATTTTTTTTACATTTTTTGTTTTTTTTTAAATATTAATTTCACTAGTTTTTTAAACTTTTTTCGTTATTTTTCTATTTTTTTCTTTAAACTAGTTTGTTTCTATTTTTTTTCCTAGTTTTTGTTAATATATATATATATATATATATATATATATATATATATATATATTTTTATTTCTCAATATTTACTTACTTAATTTTATATATATATATATATTTATAATTGTTTTTTTTTTTCAAATTCTTTTATGGTTTATGATATAAATTTTTTTTTTAACATTTTTTATTTTTTGTTTGTGTCTTTTTTATATATATTTTTATATTTGTTTTTTAGAGACAATTATTTCATGTGGATTGAAAATTTAATTAATGATGTATAAATATGTAGAATATCGAAAATGTAAAATATCGACCTTCTTCTTTAAATATGCAAATCAATAAAAGCCCCACTACAAAAATAAAAATAAAAAAAATAAAAACTAGAAAATATGAAGAAGAAGATCACTTCCAAAATTATTAAATTTACGAAATAATTATTTACATTTCATACATTAGAAAATTTAAAGTCAAAAAATAGGTCTTTTAAAAAAAGGGTTACGAAATAATTATTTACATTTCACACACTAGAAAATTTAAAGTCAAAAAATAGGTATTTTAAAAAAAGGGTGTGATGCAGAATACTCACTTTTTAAAATCAGCATGAAAATCACTACCATTCTAAAACTTAATGCACATGAAAAAAATTAAAGTTCCAAAAACCATGTTCTAAAAAAAACATGTGTATTCTGCATCACCACTTTTGAAAATCGGGTCATTTTTTGCTATCTCTACGAAACGGGTAACAGTATCAGTTCCCATTTCAAAGTTTACATTGTTTGGGGCTACCTTTCAGAGGGCCATGGACATAACCTTTGTGGGAGAGAAGAACAAGTTTGTCCTTATTTACCTTGATGACATAACAATCTTTTCCAGCACTCACAAGGACCATTTGCAACATTTGAAGGTCTTTCTAAAATGCAAACCGTTTGGAATTTTGGTGAACCCAAAGAAGTCATAGTTTGCTCTAGAAGAAGACAAACTTCTTGGACATATTGTTTCTACTGAAGGTGTGAAGATTGATCCAGCAAGAGGTCAAGCAATTCAGACATTGTCTATCCCAAGATCAAAAAGGGACATTCAATCTTTCCTGGGTAAGATCAACTTTGTCAGGAGGTTTATTCCAAACTTCACAGAACTAGGGAGGTACATCACTTCCATGCTGAAGAAAGGATCAGGAATAAAATGGACAGATGCTACAAAAAGCTCTTTTGAAGCCATCAAACAAGCTATCATGGAAGCTCCCACTCTAATCAACCCAAATTACACCAAGGAGTTCTATATCTTTTCTTTTGCCTCTTATGATACACTTGCAGCAGTTCTATTGTAGAAAAATGAAGGCATAGAGCACCCTATGGCTTTTTTCAACAAAACTCTGAGGGATGCTGAACTAAGATATGACCTTATTGAAAAACAAGCTTATGCTCTCATAAAATCTTTAAAGTCATTCATAATTTATATCCTGCATTCCAAAGTGATTGCATATGTACCTTCGGCCTTAGTAAAAGATGTTCTAACTCAGCAAGATATTGATGGAAAAAGAGCTAAATGGATTGCAAAATTCATAGAGTTCAACATAGAGGTGAAGCCCACCAAGCTTGTCAAAGGTCCGGGATTGGCTAAAATTATGGTTGAGGAAAATTTCAGTTTGTTAGACATCAATTGCATGGGTTCAAATTTAGGTGATGAACAGACAGAGGAAGTAGTAGAACAGCAAGAGCAGAATCAGTCTTTGGCTGAAAATCTAGCCACCTATGAATGGTATTCCAGCATAGTTCATTTTTTGCAGAAGCTAGAAATCCCTCCAAGGCTTAGCTTGAGTCAAGCCCAGGCCATTAAGCTCAGATCAGCCAAATTCTGCATTAATGAAAACCTGCTTTATTGGAGAGACCCATCAGGAATCCTCTTTAGATGCCTAGATAAAGGACAATTTGTGGAAGTCATGCACCAGTTCCATTCTAGCATCTGTGGAGGGCATCATTATTGGAAAACTACAGCCCACAAGATATTGAGAGCTGGGTATTATTGGCCTACTCTATTCTCTGATGTGTGTTCTTTTGTGAGGTCTTATGACAAATGTCAGAGGTTTGCAGGAAGACAACAACTAAAATCTCTGTCCTTAAAGCCAGTGCATGTCAATGGTCCCTTCCAGCAGTGGGGCTTGGACTTTATAGGTGAGATCAATCCACATTCCAGTGGCCAGCACAAATGGATCTTGGTAGCCACTGATTATTTCACCAAGTGGATTGAGGCTATACCCACTAAGAATGCTAATTATCAAGTTGTCATAAAGTTCTTGAATGAGAATATTTTCACTAGATTTGGTTGCCCAACCAAACTAGTCACTGATAATGCAACACTTTCAAGGAAAAATAATTGGTGGACATGACTGAATCGATGGGCATTCAATTAGTGCATTCTACCTCATATTATCCTCAAGGCAATGGCCTGGCAGAATCATCTAACAAGAGTCTTATAAGGATTATCAAAAAACTGTTGGAGGACAACAAAAAGAGCTAGGATTCCAAGTTGAAGTTTGCACTGTGGGCTCACAGAGTTACCAACAAGAAGTCCATAGGAAATTCTCCATTTAAACTGGTTTATGGCGCTGATGCTGTTTTTCCTATCCAGCTGATTCTCCCTATGGTTAAATTCTTTCAAGAAGAACGTGATGAAACAAATGACATGGTAAGGAGAATGAATAACCTGGTTGAATTATAGCATATCAGAGAGCAACTGGTTGAGAAGTCAAAAGTTCATCAGAAGAAAATCAAAGAAACCTTTGACAGGAAGCCAAAAGTGGACAATTTCCAAGTTGGTGACTGGATTCTAAAATGGGATGCATTGAAGGAAAAGAAAGGTAATCATGGTAAGTTTGACTCCTCATGGACAGGTCCATTTATCATCACTCAAATTCAGCAGAACAATAGCTTTATTCTGCAGAGTCTAGAAGGAGAAGATGTTTTTGGTGGCCCGGTCAATGGGTGGTTCTTGAAACTTTATTTCATTTAAGGCTTTAAAGCCTTGATATTGTAAATATGTTTTTCAATTTTTATTTTTTATGCAAAATAAACTCCATGGCCAATGGAACACCAGGAGATAGATTTGATTTTGGCTTTACATGAAAGGCATTGCTCTGTGGTTCTTGAAACCTCACAAGGAGGATTTCATCCCCAAAAGGAGCCAGTGTTAGCCCCTGAGGTGCAGTGCTGCTATTTTTAGTAGAAATGTCCCCTGTTTAAGCTCTGACGACCACATCTCCTCTTGCTCCGCTTTGGCCATAAGCCAGACTTCAAAATATTACTCTCGCATCTATAAATGCATCAGATCCTGATCCAAATGGGTCCAAATATGCTCTTTAAGTCTTCAAAAGCTAGTAAAATCATGCCAAAGATCAAAACCAGCGCAGGAGAAGAACCCTTAGAATGGCAGAAAAGCACTATTGGGAGGCAAAAACACATAAAAACAGTGAAAAACCAAGTATCGGAGGCATAAACAGTAAAATGCACAGCAAGTATCCAATTTGGCCGATCAACGGTCCAGATCTGATTAGCGGGTTGCAATCGCCGGAGGCAATCTACGGATTGGGGGCGGATCGTATGGAACTTGCGATGGCGATCAATGATGCAACGTGGACCGTCGATCAAGCGCATAGATCGACGGCCCACGTCGTATCACAAGATCACTATCGGAGAACACAAAAGAGCGCTCACCATGGGCTCGAGGCATGAGCGATATGCGATTGCGATCAATCGCATCAGCGGATCGCAATCAGTGAAATATTATGGAGTGGGGCCTTTATACATGTATATGTGCGATGCCATTAGCCAAAACTGATGGCTATACAAGCATTATTGCATAGATTTTGAGATCCACAGAAAAGTCGTTAATGCATTTTCGTAATTTTAACGTATTTCTAAAACACAAAGGGGAACCTTGGAGTAGGACCAAAGCAACTTGCGATATGTGATAAGACCCAGACCCGAAAGGGTTCGTGAAGGGAAATATATAAAATTTGAAGCCCGTCATGAGCCATTTTTAATATATTTCCAGTGTTTTTAACGCATTTCAAAATACAAAGGGAAGACTGGGAACAGGGCATTTGCGACTTGCGATAGCGATAATGATGGACCCAATAGAGGAATAGATAGTGTTTAAGGACTTTTGAAGTCGGAAATAAATAGAGCTTGGCGGGATTTCACAGTGTCGCAACGTTTTTATGTGTAAAACAGAAAACAGTAATTATTAGCATTTCAAAAGGATTTCAAAGGCCCAAAGATCCATTCCATCACATAACAGAGGCTGGGAGACAGAGACCAAGAGACAGAAGGCCGGAAGTGGAAAGGTAACAACATAATGCAGCCAAAACCAATGGAAGAGATCATGGAGCATCGTTGGCACAAGCGAGCTCCCTGACAGCACAACAAACTACCAGAATACAGTTACTCTGTTGTTAGAAGAAGAAACCTCCAAGCTCATGCGTGCCTAGTCATAGCATGAAATAGTTAAAAAAACAAAGGGGATAGATTAAGACCTCTCGAGCCTCAGAAGGCTCGAGAGCATTGTAAAAGGCCTATAAATATGTGAAAGTTTAGAGTAACAAGTGTTCAACTTTTGGAGACTGTGGAGACTCTACTTCTAGCTTCTCATCTTCATTCCAGTAATATAAGCTTATTTTTCTGTTGCATGTTCAATTCCCATTTTCTTTTCTGTTCTATGCTTGCACTTGAATAGGTTATTCATGTTTTCTTCTGTGTCTAATGCCAGATAATTGTCATCTTATCTCTGCATTGATAAATTAGATTTGCAAGCTTCATTTACTTCCTATAGCTAGCCATTCATATGTGTTTATGTATGCATCTGTTGGTGCAGTCAGTATTCTCCATCTATCCATTGAATCTATAAACTATTGAGCATTAGTGATCTAAGCCTTGTAAAGCTAAGGGTGTTCATGCATGTCTTGAGCGAGAATAGAGTTGAAACAGTCATCTGACTTGATCCAAACCATCATCCATTCCATTAGTTCAGAGAACAATATTGAAGATTATATGTTACCAGGCATCTCCGAGCTACAACCTAGGAAAGTTTATTGGAGAGATAATAGTTCCCACCAAGAATTGTTCCTCTAGGTCTTAACCATCCAGGAGTTGTTCCATCGGGACATTACCCTGCAGGCTAGATACCTTTCTTGTTTCCTCCTCTTGAAATCTTTTATGTCCCTATCATGGCTTCGTTGATCCTCCCTAATATGACCATGGGGATCCCAGTATGGTACATTGATCCCCCTGCAAGCAGTCCACCTAGTCAGCTAAGACCATATCATGCTTTGACCCCAATTCAACCGATCCCTACGGCCCCTGCCGCTACTCCAATTCCAACGCAAACTCAACAGGAAACCACTCCTGTTGCGAAAGCATCCAAATAGGTTGGCAAAGTCAAGAGGAAAGGACCTAAGGACAAGGCTCCCTAAGCTCCCAAAGTCCCCAAAGCCCTAAAGCCCCAAAGCGGTCACCTCTGTTTACTTTGTGTAAACTTGTTGGGAATGCCACCAATAATTGTCCAAAACTCCCTCATCTCAAACCTTTGGTTCATGAAACATTCCTAAGTCAAATATCCTTGAGGTTCAAGTTACCTTACCGAGTCCAAGAAAGAAACTCAAAACGATACACACAAATCACCCTTATGCCTTGTGACATCATCATGGTCACTATTCCCATTGTTTCCCTCATCTCGATGAATTTCATGATTGCCTTGAGGCGCTTTGTGAATACGAGACCACTCGTAGTGGATCACCTACTCCTCTACCCATGGATTCTGGTACCACTAGTAAACCAGAACAGGGGGACTCTGGTCCCACCATCGTGATCCCTCCCCCCGATGTCGAGATGATGGACTCCACGGACCATATCCTTTACCTGTTGTCATCCTTGAGTTCCTCGTAGGAGAACCTTTCTGAGGTTTCTGCACGCGCTTCGGTCGAACCTCTTTCGAAAAAATCCTAGGTCTCAACATCCGCAGATCCTCCATCTACCAGCTCGTCGTCTACCATTCCATATGATGTGCAGGTGAACCTTCTTTCTTAGGATGATTCACCAGGTACCGTCGTCGTATCATGTAGTCAATCTTCCTCCTGTCCCCCCATTTTCCATTTCGATGAGGACATCATGGAAGTCATGACTACCCATGAGTATCCTTGGGACCATATGCACCATCATGCATACTTCCTTCCATATTTGGAGTCCACCACTCTAAATACATCTAGTATGCCCATAACATACTAGGGGGGCACATAGGCCCCTACATCTCCTTATTATCCATTGGAGGATCTCGTGCCAAGTTGGGCCGAGATGCTTGAATCCCTTTTTCGAGCATTCAGAACACAATGACGCTCCACAAAATCCTCCTGCTAGGGGGCATCATTCCCACCTTTGGATACCAGATCAGTCCCCTCCATCACATATGTTTACGAATAGTATCCCATGCTTGGGGGCATGATGGTTTTCCCCTGGCCATCTTCTCAATTGATTAAGTCTCAGCTTAGATCCCACCAAATCTAGGTATGGTCGATTATCCTCCTATTCCTCGGATAGTTTGTCCTACCAGCCTCTTCGGCGAGCCATATTCACATCATATATCGTAGACGTTTAATATCATATCTTCATATATTCTACTCTATGTCATACCAACTTTACCACCTAGTCCCCATGTTTGACTTAGTGGGTGAGGATGATTCTAAACCTCCTCTAGTAGTTCATTCTCATTTTCCTCCTCCCATAATTCTTCACCAGGAACCATCGTTCCAAGAAGCATTAAGGCCATCTTTAGACATGTAAGGCAACTTTCCTGAAAGTCATAGATCTGGATTCTAATGGTCAGTTTGTCCGCTACGATCTCCACAAAATTTGGGGCCTTTTCCTCTTCTCCAAATTCACCACAACACACTTAGCAAATGAATTCAAATTGGGGGGAAAATGTCCTTTCATAAAAAAATCCATATTTTTTTTGTTGCCCATTGTGACCAAACCGTAGATCAGTTTGATGAACTGTTAGCACTGTTGGAAAGCTCCCATTGAGTACTATAATGGGTCTTTCTCAGTTTTTGATGATTTGACACTTCACCCAGAAGCCACGTTTCGAAGAAGGGTCACTTCGCTGCCTCTCAAAATCAAATTTCTTCATATACGACACTTGTATTTTGGGGACCACCTTCCCTTGGTGCTTGTCATCTCCTGTGTCGATTTTCGTCATGAGTAACCATCATTTACTCATGCTTTCATGGTCCCCACCGGGCCTATTCTGTGTAGCGCGTCATCGAGTCACCCTTGTTCAGAGCATCCACGATGAGTCACCCTTGCATCCATGGAGTCCGTTTTGCATCCCATTATATCATGTCACAGTATTCCATCCATCTTTGCATACCATTCATCCCATGTTGCCCATTTTGGCCTCTATTCATATTGTCCCCCATCCCCTCTGGAGTTGAGTCAGTCGTTGCCAGGTTAACCATGCACTTTATGCTCTGAAAAGGGAAGCCATCTGTTTGTCCCTCAGTTCCATCATTTTCTCCATTGTCCATGGTGTCAGTCCATCAGTGACATTAGTATTTTCCCTTGTGCCTTAGTTAATGATCCTCATTTCCTCACCTATCACGGGCCCTATTTTGTCAACATCAACTCATTTGTTCTAGAAGAATGGCCTAGAGGGCAGTGTATCTTGGTTCTAGCTTCCATTCTTGTTCGGTGCCTCAGATCAAGCAACGGGACTCATTATTTCCCTTTGACTTGGTCGTTTCATGCTCTTGATTCGTACACTTGATGGTCCAATGATGCAGTAGGTTGTACCAGCAATTTTCGGGTGTGTGTGAGATGTTTCAACCCTCATGAGGGGGTGGCCCTTTAGGTATCCCCCTACATGCTTGGATTTCTTCATATTATGCTACAACCTCAGATGTAGTTCCGTAGATTTGATGGGTTCGGTTCCTACTGATTGCAATGTTCATAGCATGCACGTCTCCTTCATATGATCCATTTAGTTTTGCAGAGCTCTTCCTTGTTCAGCAGGGCTTCTTCAGTTGTTCTACCCTCCCTCCCACCCATTTTTTGAGGGAAGGGCCATTATATATCATGTACTCAGATGATATTGTATTCAGTGCTGCTCATATTTTTCCAGGTGCATTATGTATATGGGACACATTGTATTATTTTCTGGCTCATTTATGTTAGTGTGTCATGTACCATTTAACATGTACTTCATTGCTCAGTTTTATGTTTCTGAGCACATCATAGTTTTGTACTAAGTTATCTTGATGGGTATAGGTATGCCTCCCCCGCCTCCCTGAGATCCGGTACCACAACATAAAATGAGACTTGCATTGGTCTCGCCCCCTCTGTCCCTATCCTCTTTCGCTTCAACTCTATTGGTCTCTCTCTCTCTGACTCCACTTTGTTGTCTAGTGATTGTGTCTTTACAATGTACTTCGGTCATATGTTTTTCTCCTAACACTCGTACGTTGGGGGCCAATCTGTTATCACAAAAAAATTGATTATCTAGCCCAATTTACTAGATGGATCGAAGTGCACCATGTAAGGCCAATTTTACCATAGTAAAATTTCTTTCACTGTGAGAAATTACTTAATAAACCACATTTGTTATGTAATTTATAATTAAAACCATGAAGAATAATTAAATAAATCACTATTTATTTAATTATCTTCTAGGAATAATTAATTAAACCATTGTTTAGTTAATATTTTTTGTCATATTTGATCCAGTTATGAAAAATAAACACATACAAATCATTAATTATCTTGTTTTTCTCTAGGAATAATTAATTAATCACTAATTAATTATTATTCCTTCTCAAGTTTGACTAAATCCCTTAGGAATAATTAAATAAATCATTATTTTTTTTTTATTCCTTAACCATATTTCTTGAGATGATAAATAAATCATTTATTTGTTTATTATTTCTAAATTAAAGTTTAAATATTTTTTCCCTCCTAACCAAATATAATAGAATATTCCAAGTGGTTATTCCAAGAATGGGGTTAATAATATTTTATTATTGCTCATTATTCGAGAATAACTCAATATTTTGTTATAAATAGAAGGGTTTTATATTCATTATTCACTTTTGATTATTTTCATTGTTGTAACTCTGATTATTATCACTGTTGCACACTATTTTTCTTCCATTTGAGTTCCATTGAGCTCAAACATTTTGTTTGTTGGGTTTACACATTATAGAGGAGAGAGACTCTACAGAAGTTGAAAACAATTGAGGATAACCAAGAACCCATCCCATAGAGGGGGACTTGTAGCATTTATTTGTTCCCTTTACAGGTGTTATAATAAATTATATTCTTTGTATATTTGGTTTCCATTGGGTTACTGGAGTTATTACTGTTTCATTTTGTTGTTTAACTATGATTGTGGCATAGATCAGGACTTTGACAAGTTTTGTTTCTATCATTTGTTGCAGATCTACAATGTTTAACAACCATTTATATTGTTGAGACTGATTTTCATCCATAGTCTTAAGTTTTTCCTTTTCGTACATATTCGAGGAGGAAACACTATAACACATAAACAATATTGACCTATTATAGAGTGTAACATGACTTCATTTACATGACAATGACTCCTTTATTTCTAGATGAATAGACCCTAGACTCTCAATGGGAGTCTTGACTCAAAAACAAAATCCTTGCTCATGAAACCCATGAAGCAAGTCAATATAATAATTTCATTTTTCTTATTTACATCTCTTTACATAAAATCACAATTACATGTCATTATGAAAACTGAACCTAGCTACACCTTTCAATAGATTCAATGAGAGTGGGTGATAACCCATCTCTCCCCTTGGTGAATTCACTTAGAATTGACAGGTGCAATCATCATATCAGTGTATTTGGAGGCTAGCTACAACACTATTTTAGATCCTTTTGAGGCCATCACCTCAACCATTTCCAATTTCTTGTATCAACATACTTATATTAATAAAATAAAGTTGAGATTCTCTACATGTTTATCATATTTATTTTTTAGTTGCAGATTATATTTCCAGTTTTGTCCTTAACTTTGTGGTTTAATTTGTGTATATTGTTTATGGAGTTGACGACTAAATTTTCTGAAGAAATTTCCTGCTAAATTTATATTGGAACATTACAATGGTATTTAGAGCATGATTTTGGCCAATTGTGGGTTAATATCAAAGTTGTATTGTTCCTAAAGAATAAATGAATCAAGTTCGTGGGTGATATTTCTTGATTGCCAGAGAATAATTGTTGCAAGTGGTTTCTCAAAGTGTCGAAGAGAACATATTGGATGGAGCAATATTGGTTACAGAGCTGAAATTATTGATATTGATGGGAACAAATTATTTTGGTAGGTCGGATTTTTCTATTTTCTAGATAATTCGCACTAATTGGAGCTTTTCGGTTCAGCTGGAATTGCCCAAGATTTTTTTATGTTTTTATGGGTTTTGTGAAAGGATTTCGTGGTTAAAATTTCATAATTTTCCCAGCAGTATTTGGGATGTAAATCAACATTATTTCAACAATGCATTTTATTAGTAATCTGGGTAATTTACACTACTTGGTGGGCTTGATCTTGGCTTGGAGTTAAGCCAAACCATTTCTGAGTTTTTATGGGTTTGGTGTGAGGAGCTCTAGGATAAATTTTTAAAATTTTCTAAGCAGTATTGAGGGCAGAAACTCTAGTGTTTCTTCAACATCAACAAAAATACTTTCTAGGCAGTTCATGCCACTTGTTTGTGTCATTTGCAGCTCTTGGGTCTACTTTATTTCACCTGGGTTTTGCATGCATGCAGTGTGGTAGCAAACTCATTTGAGCATTATAATTTTCTCAAACATTTGCCTCTCATACTTATTTATGTTACAAGTGTTTCCACTTTATCTGCAAAGTGTTTGACAAAAATGCTACTTGCTAAGTATTTATTAAAAGTTCTCAAAGAATTTTTTTAGTATTTGTTGGGTTAGTGAGAGTGACGTGTTTGTGATAAATTTATTTCGTTGTATCACATATGAATCCTTGTAAATTTGTGAGGCTAGGGGTCATGGTTGAGCACATATTTGTCATAGTCATGAGGAGTTATCAATCTTAGCCAGTTGCTAGCTTGATGTAATTGAACCATTGGACTAAAACATGGATGAAACCTTCATAAACTCCCTTAATAGAAGCAACAATTAATAGATCATTTTCCGAGAGGATATGTTCTATGCTATAGTAAGAGTAACCACAGAAAGAACATGACATGGGACCCAAAATTTATGCGCATTGGACAAATTTAAATTTCATCGGGGTTACAGTAAAAGCCCTTCTCAAGTTGGAATAACTTGTTTTACTCCTCTCCAAGGTGGATCTGTGAGATGGGAAGAGTTTGATTTGGACTATGTTAGTTTCCTATAATAATAGGATTCATAATTTTGAACTGGCTATGGTTAGTCTTATAATATTGTACATACTTTTACTTTCTGCAAAATGTTTTCCCATATTAAAATTAAAAAACTTTAAAGAGGGCATGTCCTAGAAGAATATTCAAAGGACTAAAAGAAAGAAAAAGATAAAAAAAGTTAAGAATATGAACCGCACAAAAAGAGATAATAATAGATAATGAAAGTGTACAAACTCAAATGCCACTACCTTTTATTTTACTTTTCAAAATAATATTGTGTGCAGCTTGTCAAAAATGCCACAATCCATGATGGTGAAATAGTTTAATCTTGATTCATTCATGCTTTAAATTTCATGTTGATAGATAGAGAATAAAAATCTAGCCAAACTGTTTAATCTTGGCAGCTCACTAGTTAAGTAAAGAATAATAATGAGCTCATCAGTTTAATCTGAGCCATTGGAAGTTATAAGGTTAGAATTAGATAGTTTTCTTATCAAAAGAAAAAAGAAATAAAGGGTTAGCAAGCTCAAATGCACCCAATGAATGAAGAGAAAATGCTAGGGTAAATCAAGGGTAGGTAGAAGAATTTTTGGAAATGCACAAGGTTGATAAGTCAAAAAGCACATTCATTATGTTTAATCCTATGTTTCATGTGCAGGAGGAATTGTGAAAGAGAAAGGATATTCACTAAAGCTTATTTACTAATTTCCCTTCATTTCACTAGATCCGCACATACTTACTTAATTAATTCCCCCTCATTATCCCTTCATTACTTCTAAGAATCGTTTCCCCTCATTTTGACCTTTTATTCCCTTGTTTCACACATTTCCCTGGACATTACCCTTCAAAAATCATTCTCCCTTCCCAAAACCCCTTTCCCTACTGTGAAACACATTCCCATCACAAATAATACATTCCCCCCTTATTAATTTCCCGTTTTCCCCTTAAAAAACCCACAAAACCCATTTTTATCCTAAGTCATTTTCTAAACTATACCCCTACTTTATATATTTAACATCCCCCACATTATAATTCCCTGACACCCTTTTTAACTCACCAAACCTTGGTGTATAGTTAAAACCCTCTGTCATATAAACCCATGGTCCCCGCCTTTATTAACCCATTGCTTATATTTAAAATCTCGTGATTACCTTTTAATTAATCACATTTCATTATAATTAAACCCCGGCCCCGCCAACCACGTCCCAACTCCTTTCATGCAATTTCACTGTGCGATATCCCTCTGATCTCCCACCCCTAGATCCAACGGCGCATATCCATATCGCGCAGTTTCAGAATCTAACACTTAACGGTCCAAAAGCACGTGACATTCGTGGTTTTGGCTGAGCACTATTTTACTACGTGCTGGCACCAGGTTATATCGCATGCTCACGAAAAATACCGCCCTCCATTCAAAAGCGATGCAATATGGCCTAAAACCGCCTCCCCACATAAACGAAAACAACCCACTGTTCATTTGCCAATTCTCGTGCCAAATTGTAATCGTTGTTGGTTAAAAGGCCGAAAAAACCTCATTTTGCTCTTTTCACTCATTTTCATTTTAAACCTCTGTTAACAAATTTTGAAAATTTGAACCTTTGTGCAACCTTTTTAGCCACGTTTTGTAACCAGAAGACGCTACAGACACCAAATTGAAGCAACGAATACATAATTGAAGCCTCAGTAACCTCCGTTGCTACCACAGAACCTTGCTTGCACACCAAATCGTCATTCTCCAAGTATTCTTGAAAGAACAAGAACGGCCCTGTAAATTTGAGCTATGCATAGTAAATATTAAAAGGTTAATTAATTAAATTAATTGAAAAAACCTTGTTAAACTGAAGAAAGCCTTACTGCGCATCCAAAAACCCTGTTCTACACACTGTAATTACCCTCCCCACTGTTCCAAACCTTCTAACCTTACTCCTAAAAGCCAAAGAAAAGGTAAATTAGCTGAATAAACCAAATTACGGCTTCCCAAAGCTCTTTGAATGTAAGACCCTTGCAAACCCCTAACCTGAATATTGACCACCTCGCATTAGCCGACAAAGAATTTAAAATTAAAGATATTGCTTCCCCTAGCCACCTACTGAAACTCCACTACTGGAGTAAAGATAAATTCCTTAACCAGAATGATGACATTCACCTATGGGAATCAAATTTTCCCAAGTACTTGTTCCCACAGGTACACCTATTCCCAAAAATCATCCACTTCTGCCAAGCTTGTTATGTTCCAAGTCAAAGAGCCATAGTCACCCCTAACCAACAAGTTTTATTCACCATTACTGTAGAGTCAATAAATCAAATGCTGCAGATCCAGTCAAGCCCAAATGAAACCTCACTTTCCTTTGAAGCTTTACTTGAACTCTACACAAATCTAGACCTTCCCAAGAAAGCTCAGATCTTTCAGACTTTCATCATAGAGGAGTCTCATACTCCTACAAATAGTCCTCAATTTGCTACCACCATTTTCTCTGAGAGAGGCAGACAAATTATAACCATGCTTTCTTGCATTATAAGATACACCACTTATGAGCATGTGGATGAGGTTGTTCTTGGTTTCCTTTCTATCTTTTGCCCAAGCAAACCTCCAGCTATAGTTTACAACTTTTCTCAGTTCTTGGCAAACAAAATCCATGAACAATTTATCAGATTTCCAAATGAGAGAGTCTTCAGATATTCATCAGTCTTGTTTCACATGTTCCTGTATTTTTAGTCAGACAAGTTTCAATCAGCATGCAAAAGTTAGACACCAAGGGAAATCCAAGATTCGTCATCTTTTGGATGCCATTGATCCAAAGATATTCCATTGTTTTTACTTATAAAGAGTTCATTGATTCATTTGTTCATCTAGTTGTAAACATGCTAACCAGTAACTATCAACCTAGGATCAATGATGAGATTAAGAGAGTTTTATAGTTGGCTAAGAATAGTAGAGTGGGAGACTGGTATCTATACCAGGACCACACATAAATCAGGATATATGGATGCCAACTCACTCCCTACAAGCTGCCCAAATACCTCCCCATGAGGATATTTGCATTAGAGTATTTCAGGAAAATCATAAACTCTGATGAGGTTAACTTTCTATCAGCTAGGAAGAAAACTCAGTTTAAGATCAAAAACCAATTGGGCCCTTTTATTTGTAATAATAGGGAAGCTGGACAAGAAGCTGAAAAAATCTTACAGCATATGAATTTCAAAAGTAGTTTTATGTGGTAGTATGACCCTAATGGAGTCATAAACAAACTAAGGCTCAAATTCAAATTGAGTCCTTTCATACATGAGCCAAGGCCAGACATTGAAAGATATGCCAACCAGTCAGAATGGTTGGAGAATACTTTAATAGGTGTGGAAAAGCATAATGACACTAGTTCCTTTATGTAGGTTCCATCCCTATAGGAACATATGGGTATTACTCCCATTCTACAGACTCCAGCCAATGAGGACAGAAATGTAAAAAGAACCAGGGAAGAAGGTTCTAGCTCTAGGATGAACACGATAGATGAAATGTTTGAGATCAGTTACAGGAAGAGGACCAAGTTTAATCTTGTGACTAAGCAAAAAGACATTGAGATAGTTGAAATCATTGATACTAACACAATGGTTGGAAGGAGTAAAGGTTCAACAGTTTCAGCGGAAACTCATCAGCCTTCTACCTCGAACACTCAACTTATTGAAAAACAGCTTAACATTGAAGTCTCTTCATCCAGCAAGCCAATGGATAAAGAGAAAGAAATAAAAGAGAAGTACAAGGAAATCAAGTTGAGGAATGAGGCATTGAACGCTGAAACTTATGCCTAGTACTTCAAACAAACACCTGCAAATCAGAATAGATTAATGTCAGCCTTTGAAATTAAGACTGGTAAGATGCAAATGACCTATATGCAGCCTACAGTCCAGCAGCCCAGATCATCAGCAGACTACAGGAAGAAAAAGTTTGAAGTTTTGTCCAGGGATGTTCACCCTATTGACCAAATCGAATTCCATAAGCAGGTAGGTGAGATGATTTACTCCACAATGACTAACAAAGCAATGAAGATGCTGAAACTTCAAAGCTCACTAGACAACATAACAACACAGTATAAGCTAGAAAAGACATCCTCATAGGCCAAGGATAACAGAATCAAGTCACTAGAAGACTTAGTAATTGAAATTGGATATAATCCAAGTGACATCAAGGCAACAGAAAAACTGATAAAGAAGAAAAATGAGGATATTGCTGCTTTAAAGAAATAATTGAAGTTGCCTCATTTAGAGCATCCACAGACCAAGGAGGTCCTAGAGAGCCAAACCCAGCAGGAGGAGATGATGGATCTCATTATCCAATTAAATTAAAGAAATGGAGAATGAATTGGACAGTTTGATACAGCTAAAACAAGCCAGCCTTGAGACAACCACTACCACTGCTATTCCTACAGTTACAACATAAGTTCCATCAACTTTGGCAACTTCATTGGCCCCACCAACTCCACTAGCTACAACCCTTCCAGCTGCAACAGAAGCTACATCAACAACAAGTTCAACAACAACACCAACTCATCCAAGTGATGAAGTCGGTAAACTGGTCAAAGCCATGGAGGACATGTCCATTCAAACCATTGAAATAAATAAACTCAAAGAACAAATAACAAGTCTGGAGGGTGAGAAGAAATTGGCCCAGATTATGCACAAAAATGAAGTACAGAAGTCAAATAGGTTGACTGAGAGAATAAAAGGAATTGACATTAAAGGAGCCACTTGCCCAAGCAAAAGAACAGCTATGGGCTAATATCATTGACTTTGTCAATGATATTTGACCATCTATACAAGTCATCTTTGAACAAAATGATTTAGTCAAAGAGGCTACTAAAGCAAGTCAAAGAGTTAAGGGTGAACTTGGAGACATGCCAGAAGAAGCCTTAAGAATAATCCAATTCCTTAACTCTAAGAATAAATATGAATTGCAGGCGCTGGACATAGTTCATAGGACTGGCACTATACTAGAGGTGAAGAAAGTTCTCACCAAGAGGAACTTAATGATGCAGCTTGAGGACAAATGCCAAACCATGGAGCTAGCTATAGGCAGGTTCATGGTTAAATTTGATGCTTTGAGGCAGAAAGGTCTACCAAATCCCTTGGTAATAAATGACAGATTAATGCCACATGAAGACTATAACAGGAAAATCAGAGAAGTGGCAAGAGATCAAGCCAATAATTTTTCTATGAAAGGGATGCCTACAGGAAAGGTTCTGTACCAAACCTTTGAGAACCTATTTTACCTCCAGCATGAGGTAAAACATATTTTCGTGAACAAGCCCACCTTTGCAAAATACACAGAAGCATATGAAGTCAACAAAAGAATGGTAAATATTAAATTACCAGACACAGAGACTTGGGAAAAATTAAATGACTTACCGTAAAAAGGCAAGGTAAAAGTGGATACAGAACAATGAAAGAAAAGCAACAGGTCAGCCTAGTCAAAGAGTATCAAATGAAAGAGTATCAGTTAAAGGGCAAAGTAAAAAGAACAGTTAGTGCGGTAGACCAACAACAAAGGAGAAAAAAAAGCAAAAGATCAAAGCATAAGACAACAGAGCCAAATAAACAAGGACAACTTGCAGTGGTTACATATTTGTCTCTACATTCTTGCATGAAGATATTTCTTTTTCCTAGAATAATTCCCAAGATAGTTTGGGATATTTTGTAATAAGTTTTTGTATAAATACTTCATAATTTGAAGTATAGAGTGTGGATTGCTAGACATTTCTATATTTGTATTGATCTGAAACCTAAGGGTTCATTGTACCATTTTTTCAAGTCAGCAGACTAGATTGAGTAATAAAGACATTGCATTACAGGATTCATGTGTTGGGCCACTTCAGTGAAGTATTTTCTGTTTGTCAAATTGTTATTTTCTTAAGTGTTTCACAAACTTGCATGTTATCTAAATTGAATGAAATAACTGGAAATTTATTACAGAATTTGTTTAAGTATCTAAATTGAATGAAATAACTGGAAATTTATTACAAAATTTGTTTAAGTACACTCTATCTTGAACAGTTAATCATTATAATGTTTTCTTCTGATATCTAGAGTAGGGAATCCTTCATTTCTCCATAGTTTCGATTGACCCCTACCATTTTCCTCATTATCCAGTTTGAGGAACTCTTACTTGCTCCTTGGCCCTGATTGAAAACCACTTCACCATCCAGCCTAAAAGATCTAAATTTACTCAGCTACCTTTCCCTGTAAACACTATGTTTAGAACTTGATTCAGTCATGTTTTCTTGACACTTGACCCCATAGCCCAATGGTAAAAGACATCCCTCTATCCATCTAAGTCAGTGATTCCACCACCAAATCAAAATCAAAAACCAATCAAAGCTTAAATAACTAGCCTAAAATCAATTTACTAAACAAAGTTAAATAATAAAGAGAGAGCCCTCTCTGAGCATTAGGAAGGCTAGATCCTGATCTCAAAAGTAGGTTTGTGATTACTTCTATTATTTCTTTCATAACAACTCTAGGAAACTTTTACAGTGATAACATAGTGGCGACCATACTGGGGATAGTCCTCAGTTTAATAAAACTTTAAGGAAATTTTAAATCTCATCTTTTGCACCTTAAGGTTATTTTAGAGTTGTTAAAAAGTTTCATAAAACAATTGAAAAATTAAAATTTTGGCTCCCAAAAGAACACACTATACCAGGGAAAATCCAGATCCAAACCCTGCTTCAATAGTTGATGATTCTAACAGAATTTTAAGAAAACCAAAAAAAGGTAGAAACTCAAGGAAGTAGTAGTCAGTTAATTAAAGAAAATTCACTCCCCAAAGAATTATCAAGTTTAGAGGATATTCAGTTTGATTTATCATTTGAGCTTTCTTTGTTTAGAACCAAATCTGAAAATTCAATTCATGATACTGTAATAGACCCCAATTTTATTCAATTTATTGAATCAAAAAAGGTTCCTATACATCCAGATTGAGATCAACATGTTTTGGATACTTTTGGTAAACTAGAAGCTTTAATCTCAACTTTGATAAGGCATATAGACGAAGCCTATCTTCAACAATCAGTTGAATTAGCTACCCTAACTGCTGCTACCCCTAAAATTTCTACAAAGTCTTCAAAAACTGTAAATACAGCTTCATTTACTACCACCTCACCTATAATATCCACCACAATTCATTCCCATAAACCATTCATACCTAAGCTTCCTCTCCATCCAAACATCTCAAGTTCATCTAGTTTATCTACAACCATTTCAAGTTCTTCTCCAAGCACCACTACTTTACCCCCCAGTCAAACAAAAGTTTTAGCCATTGTAGACAGATATGCACCTTTAGTCTTACCAGCTCAACTGCATGCCATGCCCCAAGATTACCAAAGTAAAATATTTCTATTTGATGCTACTTGTCAGTTTACTGCCCAACAACATGTGAATAAAATCATTGATTACTTTGAGTTACATGAGATTGATGGGTCTGATGTGCAAATGAGGTTATTTTCCCGAACACTGACAGGGGATGTAAAAAAATGATTTAAAGTTTTACCTGCTAATCATATTGCTGATTTAGTTGCTTTCCATAGATTGTTTATTGATAGATGGGAAAGAAAGAAAAACCCTTTACAAATATTGTCTGAATATGAAAACATTAGAAGAGCTCCTAATGAATCTGTTCAGGACTATTGTACTAGGTTCAACAATATCTATAATGCAATCCCTGCAAATATTAAACCTCCACCAGACTTAGCACTAATCAAATTTCCTGATGGTTTTGACACTGATATGTCTTACCAATTGAGAGAAAGAAACCCTAAAACATTGGAACAGATGCAAAGTAATGATGTTAGTGTAGAAGCCAATTTATTAGCTAAGAAAGCTAGGATGAGAAATGAGAAAAGAGTTACCATTAAAGAAGAGCCATCCACTTCAGATGGTAAAATAGATAGTTTAGCTAAAAGTGTAGAAAGGATAATGGATAGATTAGAAAATATGGAAAGGAAATATCAGTGGGAATCAACAAGCACCCCCAATTAGAAACCCCAACTTCATTAAAAATCCTAATACTGGAAAAACAAGAGATGTTATACTTTATCAATAAGTTAGACCACCTTTCCAGGAAAATTATGCTGAAGGTTCACAAAACCATGTAGAAGAGGAGGACACCCAGATAAACCTATTAGGGATTAAAAATGAAGATGATGTTTTTCTTACTCGGGAAGAATAGGAATTGTACATGTTACAACAATTGCAATTAGAATCTGGGGAGTCCTTTGACTACAAACAAGGTTATGAATCTGCTATATATGAAGTTCACAAACAGTATAGCTTTAGAAGCAAAAAGAATACTGAAATTCCCACTAAGAAATCAATGCAAACCCAAACTAAAAAAATAGCAGAAGCTCTTGTGACCAAAGTTCTACAAATTTTCCCTAGAGGAACTTAGGAGACTTCCACACCAAAAATTGTAGATATAACTTTAGCTGAAACTCAAACTTCAACTGTTACTCAAACTATTCCAAATAAGAAAATTCAAAACAAAATTGCTGGTACATAAACTGAGTTACCAAGTGCTAATAAAGAAGATAAAAGTACACAGACCATAACTACTAAGGAAGATCTCATACAATCAGGCAAAACTCAATTGTCATTCAACATTAAAGACTGAGATAATCAAGTTGAAAATATCAGTTCCTTTGACAGAGCTAGTGAAAAATGAATCATACAAAGCACAAATCACTGAAACACTAAACATAGGTGAAGGCGAAAATGTTTTAAACCTTAATGATGATCAACCTGAGTTATTATTTGGACTAGAAGTAAATGGAAAACATCAACAAGGGGGTATCCCTCCATTCTACATTAGCTTAAATGTTCATGATAAAATCTTACATAATGCTATGCTAGATTCAGGGGCATCCCATAACCTAATGCCTAAAGCAATCATGGAGAGATTAAACTTAGATATCACCAAACCCTACAAGGACCTCTTTTCCTTTGATTCTAGCCAAGTCAAATGCCTTGGCCTGATTAAAGATTTGTGTGTGACTCTAGTCCAGTGCCCAACAAAGAGTATTGTTATGGACATAGTAGTTGTTGATATCCCACCCAAGTATGGAATGCTATTATCTCGCTCATGGGGAGAAAAATTGCAGGGATCTCTACAGTTAGACATGTCATATGCTACCATCTTTGTATTTGGTTAGCAAAGAAAGCTTTACAGAGAAACATTGATGAAATACATGGTAAGTAGTTCAGAAAAACCACAGAATTACCCCATATACTCCATGCATTCTAATATGGACTCATTTATCTTGTATAATTCAGACAATGACAAAAATGAGATCACAGCTATAGAAGAAAAATACAAAGCACTTGATAGTGAAAACATATTTCATGAGTCTCTATGGCATTTAGATTTTGATGGCTCTGTGAATAGATTAGGAGCAGGTGCAGGAGTTTGGATTCATAACATGGAAAATAATCATTCTGAAGGTCATGCCTTTAGATTAAATTTTAAATGCACAAACAACATGGAAAAATATGAAGCTTTAATCTTGGGACTACAAATTGTAAAAAAAACTTGGAGCCAAGAGAGTTTCTATCATGGGAGACTCGAAATTGATCATAAAACAAAAGGAGAATATTCTGTGAATAATCCTAGACTTAGCCAATACATAGAAACTGTTCTATATCTAATTTAGGAACTTCTTGAAACTGAGTTTGTTGCTATTCCTAGGAAACAGAACATGAAAACTCGCAGTTTGGCTACTTTTGCTAGCACTTGCAGATTACCTTTTCAGCACAACCACTAGTACACTATAGAAGTAAGACATAGACCTATTATACCTAATAATCTGAAATATTGACAGATTTTTTCAGAAGATTCTCAAATCTATGATTTCATGAATGCTGAAGGAGAGTTTCAAAACTGTAACATAGATACTGATTGTACAGTAGATAACATCATTAATAGTGAGATAAATATAAATGCTTTAGATTTAGATAGACCCACTAAATTCACTAAACTAGAAATAGATAACTTAGAAAAAGTAGAAATAGAAGAAATGATCAATGATGATTCTGAGATTTTAAACCTTAAAAATAACTTTTTGCCTAAGAGATTAGTCCCATTAGAAGATTTGTTTGATTCAAATGATGTAGCTAGAAAACCAAAAATGGAGCCTTTAAGATTAGACATAGAAGAATGTAACATAGAAATAGAGGAAAAACCCAAGCTTATCAAAATATCCAAAGCATTACCTCCAGATGAAAAGCTGAAATACATAAGTCTATTCAAAGAGTTTCAAGATGTATTTGTTGGATTTATGAAGACCTTAAGTCTTATTATACCAGCATTATTCAACAAAAGATACCCATCAAAGAGGATCATAAACCATTTAAACAAAAGCTTAGGAGAATTAATTCAGTTCTTATGCCATTAATTGAAAAATAAGTAAAAAGGATGTATGATGCATAAATCATAACACCAGTTAGATATTCAGATTGGGTCTCTAATTTAGTCACTACTAGAAAGAAAACATGAGAAATCAGACTCTGTGTTGATTTCAGAAACTTGAATAAAGTGTCATTAAAAGATAACTACCCTCTCCCTAAAATGGACCACATTCTCTAGAGGGTAGTAGGCTCATCCAGAATTTCATTGCTTGATGGATTCTCTGGATACAACCAAATCTTAGTTCAACCAGAGGATCAAGAAAAGATTGCATTTACCACTCCCTGGGGTACTTTCATGTATTTGAAGATGCATTTTGGATTGGTGAATGCTGGAGCAACATTCCAAAGAGCAATGGACATAGCTTTTGCAAAATAAATCCATGATTTTCTAGTTTTTTACCAAGATGACATCACAATGTTTTCCAAATCAAATAATGAACATCTAGATCACCTAATAAGAGTTTTTATTAAATGTAGAAAATTTGGCATTGCCTTGAATTCCAAAAAAAACACTCTTTGGTCTGAAAGAAAGTAAAATCTTGGGACACATAATATCAAAAGATGGAATTAGAATAGATCCAACTAGAATAGAGGCAACCATAAATATCACTCATCCTAGAAACATCAAAGAATTACAATCATTTTTAGGCAAAATGAATTTCCTTAGGAGATTCATTTCTAACTTAGTAGAATTAATTAGAGAATTAAATAACATGTTAAAGAAAAATTCAGCACTTAAGTGGACAGTAGAGGCTAAACAATGTTTTGAAGCAATTAAAGAAGCCCTTACTAAAACACCAATCCTCATAAGTCCCGATTTCAAAAAAGATTCTATAATTTTTTCTTTTGCTTCAGAACATATTATTGCAACAATCTTATTGCAAAAGAATGATCAAGGCTATGAGCAACCTATTGCATTTTTTAGAAAATATTTGAGAGATGCTACACTAAAATACAACATAATGGAAAAACAAACACTTGCTTTAGTGAAATCTATTAAAGATTTCAGAGTGTATGCCTTATACTCACACATCATTGCATATGTTCCAAATTCAGTAGTAAAGGATATCTTAACACAAAATGGGCCTGAAGGAAACAGAGGCAAATGTATTGCCACCATTTTGGAGTATGACATAGAAATAAAGCCTACAAAACTTATTAAAGGCAAAGGTTTAGCTAAACTCATGGCTGAATCGAACTGTCAGGACTTAGATATAAATTTCATTGCTAACCTAGATGATCAGGAAGAGATGGCGACTCCACAGATCAGTGAAACTTTCATAGATTCACCATGGTATGCGAATATCATATTTGTTTTACTAAACCTACAAGCTCCTCTTGGTTTATCTAGAACTAAAAGTAGACTTTTGAGAATGAAATCAATTAAATATTGTATCATAAACAATGCTTTATTTTGGAAAGATAATGGTGGCATTTTATTGAATTGTTTATCAAAATATGACACTGACAAAGTTGTGTAAGAATTTCATGCAAGAGATTGTGGAGGACACCTATACTGGAAAAAAATTGTTGATAAGATTTTAATGGTAGGTTTTTATTGGCCTACCCTTTTTGCAGATGTCAATAAATATGTGACCTCCTGTCACAAGTGCCAAATATTTGAAGGCAAAAAGAAACTCTTACCATTACCTCTCAAACCCGTCTCCATAGAAATGCTTTTTCCACAATGGGGTTTGGACTTCATTGGAGATATTCACCCATCCTCCTCAACCCAGCATAAATTGATTTTGACAACCACTGACTATTTTACTAAATGGATAGAAGCCATCCCTTTTAGACAAGCCATATACTTTGTCATCATTTCATTCCTTGAGAAAAACATCCTTTCTAGATTTGGATGCCCCCAAAAGATCATTACTGATAATGCAGTTGCTTTCAAATCCAAGAAAATGGTAGAATTTTGTAATAGATATCACATTACCCTTGGCCATTCCACTTCCTATTACCCTCAAGGTAATGGACTTGCAGAATCCTCAAACAAAAGCCTTGTTAATATTATCAAGAAATTGTTAGAAGACAACAAGAAGACCTGGAACAAAAATTTGGTTAATGCTTTATGGGCAGACAGACTAACTACCAAAAAATCCATTGGTAAATCTCCTTATCAACTAGTATATGGAATGGATGTTGTTTTTCCATCCTCTTTAGGAGTACCAGTGATGAAAATGATTCAAGAGTTGCAAGTGGAACCAAATGATATCGAAAGGAGGATAAATCAGACAATACATTTGCAACAAACCAGAGAAGAAGTCTATGTCAAATCACAAGTGATCCAGGAAAAAATCAAAAATATTTTTGACAAGAAAACCAGCGCTGATGATTTTTACATAGGAGATAAAGTACTCAAATGGGTTTTCAGAAGAGAAGAAAAGGGTAAGCATTCTAAATTTTAGTTCATATGGCAATGCCCTTATATCATTTATGGTTACAGAGGTAACAATGCATATTTCTTGAGACAACTAGATGGAACAAATCTACTAAGAGGACTAGTCAACGGTAGAATGTTGAAGCATTACTTATCCACAGATTAACATTAGTTCATTTGTTTACTTTTCTCATTGTATATAACATTGCAAAGTTTAGATTGGATTGGATGATAAACTTTTGAGGTTGAAGACTGAAGAGAAGGCCTTGAGCTTTGAAAGGTGTACCATCATATACATGAATAAAAAATATCACAGAGGAGCAGTTACAAGGCAACCACAGTCAAATTTTCAAAGGCTACTAATATTAAAGTTCTTTACATTTCACCAGGAAATGCCATCCCCATGTGGAGCCACTATTAGGGTCCTATAATAATAGGATTTATAATTTTGAATTGGCTATGGTTAGATTTGTAATATTGTACATACTTTTGCTTTCTGCAAAATGTTTTCCCATATTAAAATTAAGAAATGTAAAGAGGGTATGTCCTAAAAGAACAATCAAAGGACTAAAAGAAAGAAAAAGATCAAAAAAGTAAAAAATATGAACCCCACAAAAAGAGATAATAATAGATCATGAAAGTGTGAAAATTCAAATGCCATGACCTTTTACTTTACTTTGCAAAATAAGATTGTGTACAACTTGTCAAAAATTCCACAATTCATGATGGTCAAATAGTTTAATCTTGATTCATTCATGCTTTAAATTTCATATTGATAGATAGAGAATAAAAATCTAGCCAAACTATTTAATCTTGGCAAATCAGTAGCTAGGTAGAGAATAATAATGAGCTCATCAGTTTAATTTGAGCCATTGGAAGTTATAAGGTTAGAATTAGATAGTTTTCTTATCAAAAGAAAAAGAAATAAAGGGTTAACAAGCTCAAATGCACCCAATGAATGAAGAGAAAATGCTAGGTTAAATCAAAGGTAGGTAGAAATTTTTTTGCAAGTGCACAAGGTTGCTAAGTCAAAAAACACATTCATTATGCTTAATCCTATGTTTCATGTGTAAAAGGAATTGTGAAAGAGAAAAGATATTCACTAAAGCTTATTTACTAATTTCCCCTCATTTCACTAGACCCCCACATACTTATTTTATTAATCCCACCCATTATCCCTTCATTACTTCTAAGAACCCTTTCCCCTCATTTTGACCTTTTATCCCTTTATTTCACACATTTCCCTAGACATTACCTTTCAAATCATTTCCCCTTCCCAAAACCCCTTTCCCTAGTGTGAAACACATTCCCATAAAAAATAATACATTCCCCCCTTATTAATTTCCCCTTTTCCCCTTAAAAAACCCACAAAATCCCTTTTTATCCTAAGTCATTTCCTAAACTATACCCTCGCTTTATGTATTTAACGTCCCCCACATTATAATCCCGACATCCTTTTTAACTCACCAAACCTTGGCGTATAGTTAAAAGCCTTCACTATATAAACCCATGGTCCCTGCCTTTATTAACCCTTTGCTTATATTTAAAATCTTGTGATTACCTTTTAATTAATCACATTTCATTATAATTAAACCCTGGGCCCCGCCAACCATGTCCCAAATCCTTCCATGCAACTTCACCACGCAATATCTCTCTGATCTCCCACCCCCAGATCCAACGACACATATCCATATCGCGCAGTTTCACAATCCGACAGTTAATGGTCCAAAAGCGTGCGAGGTTCATGGTTTTGGCTGAGCACTATTTTGCTATGTGGCGGCACCAAGTTATATCATGTGCTCACGAAAAATACCACCCTCCATCCAAAAGCGGTGCGATATGGCCTAACAACCACTTCCCCACGTAAACAAAAATTACCCACTGTTCATTTGCCAATTCTCGCGCCAAATTGTAATCGTTGTTGGTTAAAAGGATGAAAAAGCCCCATTTTTCACTTTTCACTCATTTTCGCTACAAATCTCTATTAACCAATTCCAAAACTTTGAACCTCTGTGCAACCGTTTTAGCCACCTTTTGCAACTAGAAGATGCTGTAGACACCAAATTGAAGTAGCGAATACATAATTGAAGCCTTAGTAACCTCTGTTGCTACCACAGAACTCTGTTTGCACACCAAATCATCATTCTCCAAGTATTCTTGAAAGAACCAAAACGACCCTATAAATTTGAGCTATGCATAGTAAATATTAAAAGGTTAATTAATTAAATTAATTGAAAAAACCTTGTTAAACTCAAGAAAGCCTTACTGTGCATCCAAAAACCCTATTCTACACATTGTAATTACCCTCCCCACTGTTCCAGACCTTCTAACCTTACTCCTAAAAGCCAAAGAAAAGGTAATTTAGTTGAATAAACCAAATTATGGCTTCCCAAAGCTCTTTGGATGTAAGACCCCTACAAACCCCTCACTTGGATATTGACCACCTCCCATTAGCTGACAGAGAATTTCAAATTAAAGATACTACTTCCCCTAGCCACCTACTGAAACTCCACTGCTGGAGTAAAGATAAATTCCTTAACCAGAATGATGACATTCACCTATGGGAATCAAATTTTCCCAAGTACTTGTTCCCACAAGTACACCTATTCCCAGAAATCATCCACTTCTGCCAAGCTTGCTATGTTCCAAGTCAAAGAGCCATAGTCACCCTTGACCAATAGGTTTTATTCACCATTACTGCAGAGTCAATAAATCAAATGTTGCAGATCCAACTAGGCCCAAATGAAACCCCACTTTCCATTGAAGCTTTACTTGAACTCTACACAAAGCTAGACCTTCCCAAGAAAGCTCAGATCTTTCAGACTTTCATCATAGAGGAGTCTCATACTCCTACAGATAGTCCTCCATATGCTGCCACCATTTTCTCTGAGAGAGGCAAACAAATTATAACCATGCTCTCTTGCATTCTAAGATACACCACTTATGAGCATGTGGATGAGGTTGTTCTTGCTTTCCTTTTTATCTTTTGCCCAGGAAAACCTCCAGCTATAGTTTACAACTTTGATCAGTTTTTGGCAGACAGAATCCATGAACAGTCTATCAAATTACCAAATGAGAGCATCTTCAAATATTCATCAATCTTGTTTCACATGTTTCTGTATTTTCAGTCAGAAAAGTTTCCAGTCATCATCCAAAAGTTAAACACCAAGGGCAATCCAAGATCTGTCATCTTTTGGACACCATTGATCCAAAGATATTCCATTGTTTCTACCTATAAAGAGTTCATTGATTCATTTGTTCATCCAGTTGTAAACATGCTAATCAATAGCTATCAACCTAGGATCAATGATGAGATTAAGAGAGTTTTACAGTTGGCTAAGAATAGTAGAGTGGGAGACTGGTATCTATACCAGGACCACACATAAATCAGGATATATGGATGCCAACTCACTCCCTACAAGTTGCCCAAATACCTCCCCATGAGGATATTTTCATTAGAGTATTTCAAGCAAATCATAAACTCTGATGAGGTTAACTTTCTGTCAGCTAGGAAGAAAACTCAATTTAAGATCAAAAACCAATTGGGCCCTTTTATTTGTAATAATAGGGAAGCTGGACAAGAAGCAGACAAAATCTTACAACATATGAACTTCAAAAGTCGTTTTATGTGGTAGTATGACCCTAATGGAGTCATAAACAAACCAAGGCTCAAATTAAAATTGAGTCCTTTCATACATGAGCCTAGGCCAGACATTGAAAGATATGCCAACCAGTCATAATGGTTGGAGAATACTTTAATAGGTGTGGAAAAGCAGATTGACACTAGTTCCTTTCTGCAAGTTCCAGCCCTATAGAAACAGATGGGTATTACTCCCATTCTATAGAATCCAACCAACGAGGATAGAAATGTAAAAAGAACTAGGGAAGAAGATTCTAGCTATGGGATGGACACCACAGATGACAGGTTTGAGATTAGTTACAGGAAGAGGCCCAAGCTTAATCCAGTGACTGAGCAAGAAGACACCATTGAGACAGTTGAAATCACTAATACTGACACAATGGTTGGAAGGAGTAAAGGTCTAGTAGTTTCAGCAGAAACTCATCAACCTTCTACCTCAAACACTCAACTTGTTGAAAAACAGCTTAGCATTGAAGTCTCTTCATCCAGCAAGCCAGTGGATAAATAGAAATATATGAAAGAGAAGTGCAAGGAAATCAAGTTGAGGAATGAGGCATTGAAGGATGAAACTTATGCCCAGTGCTTCAAACAAATACTTGCAAATAAGAATAGATTAATGTTAGCCTTTGACATTAAGACTGGTAAGATGCAAATGACCTATACGTAGCCTACAGTCCAGTAGCCCAGATCATCAGCAGACTACAGGAAGACAGAGTTTGAACTTTTGGCTAGGGATGTTCACCTTATTAACCAAATCGAATTCGATAAGCAGGTAGGTGAGATGATTTACTCCATAATGACTAATAAAGCAATGACTATGCGGAAAATTCAAAGCTCACTGGACAACATCACAGCATAATATAAGATAGAAAAGACATCCTGATAGGCCAAGGATAATAGAATAAAGTCGCTGGAAGACTTAGTAATTGAAATTGGATATAATCCAAGTGACATCAAGGCAGCAGAAAAATTGATAAAGAAGAAAAATGAGGATATTGCTGCTTTAAAGAAACAATTGAAGCTACCACATTCAGAGCATCCATAGACCAAGGAGGTCCTAGAGAGCCAAACCTAGCAGAAGGAGATGATGGATCTCATTCTACAACTAAATGCTCAAAGGAAAGAAATGGAGAATGAATTGGACAGTTTGATACAACTGAAACAAGCTAGTCTTGAGACATCCACTGCGACTGCTATTCCTACAGTTACCACATAAGTTCCATCAACTTTGGCAGCTTCATTGGCCCCATCATCTCCACTAGCTACAACCCTTCCAGCTGCAACAACAACTACATCAACAATAGGTTCAACAACAACACTAGCTCATCCAAGTGATGAAGCCAGTAAACTGGTCAAAGCCATGGAGGACATGTCCATTCAGACCACTGAAATAAATAAACTCAAAGAACAAATAACAAGTCTGGAGGACGAGAAGAAATTGGCTCAGATTATGCACAAAAATGAAGTACATAAGTCAAATAGGTTGATTGAGAGAATAAAAAGAATTGACATTAAAGGAGCCAATTGCGCAAGAAAAAGAATAGCTATGGGCCAATATCATTGACTTTGTCAATGATATTTGGCCATCTATACAAGTCATCTTTGAAAAAAATGATTTAGTCAAAGAGGCTATTGAAGCAATTCAAAGAGTTAAGGTTGAACTTGGAGACATGCCAGAAGAAGCCTCAAGAATAATCCAATTCCTTAACTCTAAGAATAAATATGAATTGCAGGAGCTGGACATAGCTGACAGGACTGGCACTATACTAGAGGTGAAGAAAGTGCTCACCAAGAGGAACTTAATGATGTAGCTTGAGGACAAATGCCAAACCATGGAGCTGGCTATAGGCAAGTTCATGGTTAAATTTGATGCTTTGAGGCAGAAAGGTCTGCCAAATCCCTTGGTAATAAATGACAGATTAATGCCACATGAAGACTATAACAGGAAAATCATAGAAGTGGCAAGAGATCAAGCCAATAATTCTTCTATGAAAGGGATGCCTACAAGAAAGGTTCTATACCAAACCTTTGAGAACCTATTTTACCTCCAGCATGAGGTAAAACATCTTTTTGTGAACAAGCCTCACCTTTGAAAAATACACATAAGTAGATGAAGTCTAAAGAAGAATGATAAATATTAAATTACCAGACATAGAGACTTGGGAAAAATTAAATGACTTACTGTAAAAAGGCAAGGTAAGATTGGATACAAAACAGTGAAAGAAAAGCAATAGGTTAGCCTACTCAAAGAGTATTAGTTAAAGGGCAAAGTAAAAGGAACAATCAGCGTGGAAGACCAACAACAAAGGAGAAAAAACAGCAAAAGGTCAAAGCATAAGATAACAGAGCCAAATAAACAGGGACAACTTGCAACAGTTACATATCTGTCTCTATCTTCTTGCATGAAGATATTTCTTTTTCTAGAATAATTCCCAGGACAGTTTGGGATATTTTGTAATAAGTTTTTATATAAATACTTCATAATTCAAAGTATAGAGTGTGGATTTCTAGACATTTCTATATTTGTATTGATCTCAAACCTAAGGGTTCATTGTACCATTTTTTCAAGTTAGCAGACTGGACTGAGTAATAAATACATTGCATTACAGGATTCATGTGTTAGGCCACTTTAGTGAAGTATTTTTTGTTTGCCAAATTGTTATTTTCTTAAGTGTTTAACAAACTTGCATGTTATCTAAATTGAATGAAATAACTGGAAATTTATTACAAAATTTGTTTAAGTACACTTTGTCTTGAACAGTTAATCATTTTAATGTTTTCTTCTGATATCCAGAGTAGGGAATCCTTCATTTCTCCCTAGTTTCAATTGACCCCTACCATTTCCCTCATTATCCGGTTTGAGGAACCCTTAATTTCTCCTTGACCCCGATTGAAAACCACTTCACCATCCAACCTAAAAGATCTGAATTTACTCAGCTACCTTGCCCTATAAACACTATCTTTAGAACTTGATTCAGTCTTGTTTTCTTGACACTTGACCCCATAGCCCAATGGTAAAAGACATCCCCCTATCCATCTAAGTTAGGGATTCCACCACCAAATCAAAATCAAAACCCAATCAAAGTTTAAATAACTAGCCTAAAATCAATTAACTAAACAAAGTTAAATCATAAAGAGAGATCTCTATCTGAGCATTAGGAAGGCTAGATCATGATCTCAAAAGTAGGTTTGTGGTTACCTCTATTATTTCTTTCATAACAACTCCAGGGAAATTTTAGAGTGATAACAGACTCTAAAGCCAACCATGTCTTAGTACAACACAAGTATTTGGAGCACTCTTCTGAAGGGGTCAAACTTTTGGTTGCCTCCTGCCTCAGTAGCATCATGATGTTAACCACACCTATACCCCCTTACAATGATCAAATTATTAGGAGAATCTTCAAGTTGATAGTGGAAGCCTTTCAAAACTTGGATAATAGTGAGAGCCCCGCCTTTGGGAAGAAACTTGAGATTCTAAAAGTCATGGTCATGGTTAGAACGTATGACATCATGTTTGACTTAGAGTGTGATCACTTGATTCTCCAAATGTTCTAATGTTTCTTCAACATTAGAAAACATCATCTTGACATGATCAAAACACACATGCAATCCATTTTATCTTCATGTATGGGAGACCGTGATGCCATTTGCAGGGAGTTGTAGTCTATATTGTTAGCCATTTGGAGGAGAGAATAATTGATCTCACCTATTGATTATGAACTAGCTGAAAGGTCAGTTGAGAAAAATATTGGGATATTCAGAAGGCAAATGACCAGGGAGGAGTTGCTCAAGGTTGGTGGATCATGTAGCAAAAATGAGCTAAGTAGAAAGGGTCTTTTCTTCATCTACAAGGATCCTTGGGGGCCTAACCACTCATGTTTGGGTGACACCAAGGAGATGACATGGGTACTTTAGGAGGAGATTCATTCTGACTTTCAGGATGGAGATTCTTCTTCTATAGTTGAGTCTGTGGGTTCTTTATGAGGATACCTCTGAGGAGCATGAACAATCATATGGATTTGTTGACTACAACGCTGGTATGCATCTATGTGAGATGGAAGAGTATGATGAGCATCAAATTGTTTCCATGGGGGGAGATGATCAAAGAGCATACTAGCGAGATGAGGGATTGGTGATTCAACATGGAGAGCACATAAAGCAGCATGAGTCAGTTGAGGAGGATGATATGCATAATATGCATGATGAACCATTTGTGGATAGCTAATTGGAGGTGCATGTTGAGTCGATGATAGAGGAGGATGAGCAACCATCTTTTGGATCAACCATTAATGAGGAGAAAATAGAGGCACGAACAACTAATAGAGATATAGTACTTTCATATAGTAGCCCTCTCCAGGAGTACATAGATGGGGCTTGCAACACAACTTGCCCATTATAGAGAGAGGCGTAGGATTTCTTAGAGAGATCTTGTTGACTGGCTAAGAAAATCAACATAAGTTGAGCGTGGACCAACATCAACATAGTAGATTTGTTCCTTACATAGGTGTCCATGCCTTGGATTGTTGGGAGATCATGAGTTGGTATCCTATTGATGGAGTATCATTCTTAGTTAGGGGCACAATACAGTAGGAGCCCTTAGATGTGAAGGTTAGTACATGTTTTAGTGGGTAGTGGGATGTGGACCGATAGTTCGTCAATATTCTAGTAGCACTAGACCAACATCATCATAGTGGGGTTGACCTCGACCTATACTAGAGGTTGGATTGGAGAGAGGTGATGAGTTGGAATTCTATTGATGGAGCAACATCTATGGTCAGAGATAGAGTGCAGTTAGAGCCATGGGGTATAAACGAGGATGATTGGTTATGGTCGCTTTGGGATCCAGATGGATCCATTGATGATGGATTGAGTCAGCGACTTGTTTAGGATCCAGGTATTGAGGGATCCATTCATGTTTGGTTAGCATGGAGGCATGGCATAGTTGTAATGGTTCATATGGGATCCTAGTATCAGTTTGTAGATGCCTCTGCAGTGGATAGATACAAATCATTGGAGGCCAAGCTATCTTGGGGCAGGAGAATTTTTCTTGTCCCCATTTTTATTTTCCTCAATAGTGTGACCAGGGTGGATTTCCAAGGGAATGAGATGACTAGGTCACTGGAGCAGTGTTATTTCATCAGGGGTCCCATGGGATTTTTGAGTAGTTTTTATGGGATTTGGTGACATTCACTTGGCATATTTATCATCATGAGTAGTTTTGTACAACTTGTTTTTGGTTATTGTTTTTCTGATAATTCTTGTAAAACAAGGTTATTATTAGGCATAACTTAATTAATTATGCTTAAGGTGGCATTCCAAGAGTTGACAAAACACCATAGCATAATATCTCGTTGGACCGAAACGAGAAGATTTATAGGATGGGATGATAAGAAGTGATTTCCAGTGGTCAAAGAGAGTATGGTGGGTGATTTACCATCTTCCCATTTAAAAAATGACTTTAATTGGTCATTTAATTAAGAAGGGAAAATATTAATTAAGGGGAAAGGGCCGAAAGTGACTTAAATAAATTAAAAAGTCACTTAATACAAAGTCAAGGAGGAGCTTCTAGAATAATAATAAAATATTATGCTTCTAGAGGCTTGGACTATGGATTCTTTAAAAGGAGGAGGAGGAGATCATTTGGGATATCTTGGTTTTGGGTATTTGTCTCTGGTGTGGATTGGAGAATTCATTTCTCTACCTTAATAGCCCCAAGACAAAAACCCTTGGGTGATTTAGTGAGATTGGATGAGAACCCATCTCTCCCCTTAGTGAATTCACTCATAATTCACAAGTGCAGTCATCAGATCGGTGTATTTGGAGGCCAACTGCAGCACTATTGTAGATACTATTGAGGCCATCAACATACTTATATTAATAAAATAAGGTTGAGATTCTTTGCTATATATCAATTATTTTTTAGTTGAAGATTATATTTCCATTTTTTCCGTTAATTTTGTGATTTAATGTGTATATTGTTTATGGAGTTGATGGCTAAATCACTGTCATATAAAGACTCCCAAGTCATATCACTATCATATAAGGACTACCAAGTTATATCACTATCATATAAGGACTACCATTCATATCACTATCATATAAGGACTACCAAGTCATATCACTATCATATAAGGACTGCCATTCATATCATAGTCATCATTGTCACAAGGATACTGCCATAAAGAAAATATCATAGCCTTATAAGATTTCCATCATTAATATATCTTTGTCATACATGACTGTCATAAAGGACACTACTATGCATTACTAAAATAACCTCTTTGTAACTCATTGAATAAGGGCTTGACAACTAGCCCTTTAGAAGACTTCTAGGTATCCTTACACCTAATATTCTTGTGCTCATTCAACTATCCTCATTGATACGAAATTAGGGTCCTTCTTGCAGTCATCCATACCATATACAAATTGTCATATAATTTATTCATCTAGGACATACTTCACTTTACAAATCATCAAACAAGAAAGGAAACATACCTTGGTTTGGAAGACTTCTTTTTCTGTCATTATACATAATGGTCTTGTGCACACATATCTGAGATATTTCGGCCCTTGTTAGGGCTTCATGTGGCCACTACATTAGCCCATATTTGGGCCTCAAACCTTTCTTGAATAGTTGTGCTATCTTGGAGATCATCTTAGCTATGCATCAATTATCCATTAGCCTTACGGCCCTCCCAAAACATATCTTTACATCCCTCTAATCTAGTATTTTTGGGGCTCACCCCTCCTTCCAACATATAGTAGAAACCACATAGAAAACTCGCAAAATAAGGCCGTACTTAGCACAGGAGATAGATCGCATAAATGAATGATAATAGGATACAGAGGCCACTGTAATAGACCACACCATTAGGCCACAAAGATCACTTTAATAGGACACACCATTAGACCACATAGACTATTGTAATACGCTGCACGAATTGTCACAATTAGGTCATGGAGACCACTGTAATAGGCCACACCATTAGGCCAGAGAAACCACTGTAATAAGTCGCACCATTAGGCTGCAAAATGTTGAAATTTGGGAAGTGTTAGGATGAATTTCCCCAAAAGGAAACCTAACTGCCCCAACAAAAACCCACCTTGCCCCACAAAAGGAATCCTATTTGGATAAAGAAATATTATTATTAGTGGCACAAATTTATTTGGTCAAATAATTATGAAGACATTTGACAATAATAGTTAAACGTTATTTGAATTTGAATTTTTATGCTTACCTCCAAGTTTTCAAGGTCGGCTCTCCTAAAGGGGAAACCCCTTTCACCCATCCTAATGTCTATATATTAGACCTCTTTGAGCCCATTATAATAAAAACAAGTTCACAAAAGAAGATGATATGATCTCTGAGACAACCACGGGTTTAGGAGCTCATCCGAAGGTCTACAATGATTCACATATTTTATATGGTTCGCATAGGTTACAATGGTTTGATCTGATTAGAGGTTGGCACATTATCTTGACAGTGGCTCTACGATCTGAGGCTCACACATTATCTTAATAATGGCTTAGATCACCCTATTCTTTGTGGCCTGAAATTGATTGTGGCTCATATGGATCAGATCTCCATTCTCTATGGCACGAAATTCATGTGTCTCAAATTTTCCCTATCTATTAGCATTGCTCTCTATCTCTTGGTGTCATCAACTCCGATTGGCATTGCTCTATCTCTATGCATCGTATTATTTTAATAGTGGCATCACATCACACTATAGTGGGCTCGCATTATACTCAGTATGGCTTGGTTGGCATCTCTTGGTCTGCACCTCTTGCATACAATACTCTATGGTTCATATCATTAGAGAAATTTTGAGGTCTAAAAAGGGCCTCCTAAGAAAAATGTACAACCTAAATAAACTTTATAAGAACCAATAGGATTCAAGATGATGATGTTAACTATGGGGGATGATTTACCATTTTTCGAGTAAAAAAATAAAAATATTAAAAAATAATAAAATAATAAAACTATTTTTTCAGCTTGTATTTTTAACTTGTATTTTCAACTTATCTCCCTAAGATTTTACTCAAATTTAGAGTGAGAGTACTCGTTGGATGAAAAATTTAATTCGCCATCCAAGGAGTACCCATGTTGCATACTTTAGATGTACCCTGTTACACGAAAAATGAGAAATACATGAAAAAACATGATGCAATCACGTTTTTAATGTATTTCTCATTTTTTTGTGTAGAAAGTTCCATCGAAAGTATGCAGCATGGGTACTCATTGGATTTGGAATCAAATTTTGCATCCAACGAGTATTCCCTCTTGAAATTTGAATAAACCCAAAAGGAGATAAGTTGAAAATACAAGTTGAAAAAATAGTTTTTTCTTTTTTCTTTTTTCCCTCTAAAATTTGATGATGTAATCTAATGTTATTTTATTATTTTCGCTATTATTTTATAATTTCCTTAGGAGGCTCATTTTAGACCTCAAAATTCCTTTAATGATGATTGCATTCTCAAGCTCATTTTATGGCTCACTTTGTAATGACCCTAGCACCCACATATGTTTCGCTTATATTGTTTTATGATTCATGTTATGGTATTATGGCTCACTTTCATTTGGTGGATCACACTATACTCTACGACATAGAAAACTATTCTTATTTCGATGACTCACAACCTATATCTTATGTGGAATGTCCAGTTTTATATATCAACAAAGATAAATAGATAATGACTTTGATGACTGTAACCCTACTGCGTAAAAGAATCTATGATGATAATGATATTATTGTATAAAAATGATGTTTGATGTGTAACAATGATAGTCATATTCATAACTTGGTAAAGATGTGTAATAGTGACCTTGACAACACTTGATGACAGTGACTTTGTTGCATGGCAATGATATCTATATATCAAATATGGCAGTGATCTTGATATGGCAGATTTGGTAGTGACATCTTGACATTTTGTGACTTATCTCCATGATGACGAATGATGCATAACAGTAATATTGATGTAACAATGACCATGCTCCTTTGATTTACAATGGCCTTGTTGTTATGTCATATGATGATAGTTTTCTACCATGGCCTCACCCTTGATACATTATGACAGTTTCATGATGAATAATGTATAATAGTGACCTTGGTGTTTATGCCAGTTTGTGACAATGCCTCTATGTTAGTTGGGATAGTATATATGACAGTATGGCATGTCTATCTATGGTTTTTCTCTCATGACTATGATGCATATAGTTATCTTATTTTTGACAGTAACAATCGTTGCTCTCTTGGACCCATTTGATTATTGGAAGTCAAATTGTTCATTTCACAAACGATGTTGTGAACTAACTTGGATTGGCCCAAGGAGGCCTAATGTGATTGATGTATCTCATTATGGATGTACTTTGTATCTTAGCTAAACAATTCATAAATATATGATAGAAAAAGAATCTAGTTGGGTTAAGGGGGATTTGCCTTGGTCTCTAGCCTAAATCCTGGTGTCTCTGTTGTGTATGTTTTTCTTCTATCGTTCCTTACTATTTTGTTGCATTGTTGATGTTTATTGTTCTCTCTACATAATTTCTCATGAATATATGATGTTATGGAGTGAATATAATATCAATATGTTGAAAAAGTTTTAATGTACAATTATCTTCAACAAAGAACAATCAAGCCCTAAAAATTAACATGGTATGAAAACTAGGCTGAAGAAAAGTCATTGTGATCACCCTCGTGAATAAATTGTTGATGAAGAACATGATCAAAACAGAGTGAAAAGGATGAAGATGGTAGAGACTTAAAAGAATGTTATGGTATGAAGGAAACCCTAGAGAAAACCTTTTTTCTTGAAATCAGAAGCTAAGGTTTGGGAGAAACCCTAGGAGTGGCCTTTATACGGATAGAGTTTGTTATGATTCAAAATATTTCATGTTCAGTAAGAAGTCATTAATTTATTCAAGTAATTGTGATAGATTTAGAGAAACCCTAGGCATTAGAGAAATTTTGAGGTATAAAATTGGCATCCTAGGGAATATTATAAAATAATGGTAGAAATAATAAAATAAGATTAGAGTACATCAATTTTAGAGGGAAAAAGGAAAAACTGTTTTTTCAACTCGTATTTTCAACTTATCTCCTTATGTTTTTACTCAAATTTTGAGCGGGAGCACTCATTGGATGTATAATTTAATTCTTCATCCAAGGAGTACCCATGTTTCATACTTTCGATAGACCCTACTACGCAAAAAATGAAAAATACATGAAAACCTTGATTTCAATCACGTTTTTCATGTATTTCTCATTTTTCGTGTAATAGGGTTTATCAAAAGTATACAATATGGGTACTCCTTAGATGTGGAATTCAATTATGCATTCAATGAGTGTTCCTGCTCAAAATTTGAGTAAAATCGTAGGGAGATAAGTTGAAAATATGAGTTAAAAAATAAATAAATAAATTACTCCAAAAATGGTGAATCATACCCCATGGGTGACGACATCATCTTGAATCCTATTGGTTATTATAAAGTTTATTTGGTTGTACATTTTTGTTTTGGGGCCAATTTTAGACCTAAAAATTTCTCTAATGTGAAGGTATGAGGCAAGATCCAGTGGTCATCGATGGTTAAAGATTGGTTGTTGATGAAGGAAATTAAGGATACAGGTTGTATTCAAGATGTCGTATTTCTTCTACAAAAGACATTGTCACATGGTTGATGGAATGTGGTGACTTATGGAGACATGATCAAGAGGGAGCTGATAGATTCTTGCAATCCTCATGAAAGATAAGTACTCTCAAGACTTATATTATTTTCTACTCTTGTTTAGATTTATCATTCTAGACTATTGTTTATTCTTCCTGCATAAATATTTGAATGCTTCTTTCACTAACTTCTTGGATGATGATATGATCCATCTTGAGGATCATCAAGATGTAAATTATTGCAAGAAGAGTTAGCTCCAAGAGGGAGTTGGTGTAGGACAATGAAGAAACCCCTCTCATATAGAGAATCCTGCCTTATTATGAGGTACACTTTTAGCATATTTACTTACTTTTCTATTATTGTTCTTGCTCTTGTTCTGGGATCAACAAGTACATATAAGGACCTATTCCTTTATACCGAGATTGAGAAGAATGTCGAGTCATCCCGTGATCAGAATGACACTTGAATGGACAAGATCTTAGACCTTGAAGGAAGGATCTTGTCCCTCAGGTTGATATCTATGATTTAAGAGGTTTCTTATTGAGAGGGAGTAGACCATCCTGTAAAGATAAAATATTTTGAGATAAGGAGAAGATGGGAAGCATTATGTCCTTCATGCAAGGACCATTCTTATTAACAAATATGTTGCAATGTCTAATTCTTTTGCAATATTAAACTAGGATAAGGAATATGCTCTCAACAGGAGAGGGTCATGATGAGATCTTAGCTCTCATTTCCTAATGCATTATTATCATATGTATGATAAAACTCTAAGCAACATAAGATGAGATTCATGATTACAGATGGAAGAAAGTACCATATTGACTCAATAAAGCTCTCTGGTCTTGGCATTCTTGGATTGATGGTTATTTGATGCAGACACCAACCTCTCTTCAAGGTTAAATGTATTTCTTTAATTCTTGGTTTTACATATGTTGACAATTTATTTATGACATGATCAGATCATCTTTGTGTTCAATCCCAAAGGGAGCTGACCCCTGAGTCTAGATGATCAACATCTTGAGTTTGAAAGTGCAACAAAGATATGATGAGGACTTCCTTGTCAAGAGAAGTATATTGACTAATATTTGGCATAATGTTTTACACTTAAGTAGTTGAGAGAGACTCCTCTTTAGATTCATATTTGATGGATCCCATGATGAGCTAACGGTCAAATGAATTCTTTCTTTGCAGCATGAGCCAATAGAGCTTGGGTGTGTATAATGGATATCTACATGAAACTAGTAATCATGGACTGAGACACACTACCGAAAAGTTCATGGATACATCGATGTTGGCTGAAACTAAAAATGTTGTTGACGGGAAAAATGCATCTCAGTGTTGTTGTAGCTTGGGGTTTGCCACGATTTCCTAATTGAGCTAGAAACTAAAGTTTGTTGATTTACATACTGCTGAGGCAGAGCAAATGGTTGCTAGCATGGATAGTTGTGAGGGAGTTTGATTGAGAAAGCTCCTTGGAAGAGATGTTTGAGCATGTGTTGGGTACGACTATGATATGTTTTGATATTAAGAATGGGACTTTCATAGAATCCCATGTTTTAGGACCAAGCTTCTTTTATATTGGATATTGATATGTTGCAGAGGGAGCAGTGAGGCTTTGACATTGATGTGTTGTGGAATTTAATAAATGAGGCTTTAACAAATGATATAGTTACAAATATTCTTACCAAGGCTTTTCTAAAAGGGAAGTTCTTGGTATTAAGAGAGAAACTTGGATTGATGGATGTGACCCTCCCGAGTTATGGTCATGATTAATTGAGGACACTGAGCTATGCTCTTCTTCCCTTATCTGAGCTTCGAGGGTGAGTAATTGAGTCATAAGAGCTCCTGGGTTTCAGGGATCTCTAGACAATAGGATGATCGATCCTTGTAATTTAATGAGAAGTTGGGCTATTATGCCTATTTTCATCGTAGGGTGTACGTGATCCTTGTCATTTATGACAAGTTGGGAATTCCTCCCTTTCCATCAATCTGGGACTTTGTAGTATACTATAGTATACCTCCTACCAAAAATCTAGGATTGTCAGTATTTCCACCCAGCTAGCTAATGGGTGAGAGGATGCTTGGGTGTGTGTGATCCTTACTTATGGTAGGTTGGGTATCCTCAGCAAGTTAGTGGATGTAGGTGTTCTACCACTTGATTCTTGAGGGTCAAGGTGGGAAGATTAGCAGGAAATAGGATGTGTGATCCTTGTCACTTATTACAAGGTGAGTATCTTGCCTATTGTCGGACAATAGGATAGGGTGTGGTCCTTATCTCTCATGGTAAGTGGTATCTTGCATATTGTTGATCATATATATAGGGTGGTAGATTAATCTCCCCTATTTTCCATGGATATAGGGTTGTAGTTGGAGTTCCCCTATGATTATTCTTCTTCTTTAGATCAAGACGTCGTTGTTTAGCTAATGATTAGAGGAGATGAGCTGAGACGAGATGTGATGAGATGGATATCCTATTGATTAAGATAAGGTGAAGGTCATGGAACTTGACATGGATATTTGTAGGGTTCAAAGGATCTAATTGATCTCTCCTACTGTCAGTTGTGGATAATTCTTCTACTATGAGACGAGATGAGACATGATGCAGTAAACTTGTACATCTAAGATGATACTTTTGATGAAAATGGAAATTCCTCCCTATCTGAGAGGGAGTGTTGAAATTTGGGTAGCTTTGGGATGAATTTCTAGAGAAGGGAAACCCAACTATGCCAATAGAAGCCCACCTTTCCCCACAAAAGGAGTCCTAATTTGGATAAAGAAATATTATTATTAGTAAAACAAATTTATTTGGGAAAATAATTATGAAGGAATTTGATAATAATATTTAAATTTTATTTGAATTTAAATTTTTATGTTTCTCTTCAAGTTTTCAAGGTCAGCTCTCCTAAAGGAGGAACCCCTTTCACCCATCCTAATGTCTATATATTTGACCTCTTTGAGCCCATTAGAATCACAACAAGTTCGCACAAGAATATTTATGATCTTTGAGACAACCATAGGTTTAGGAGCTCGTCCGAAGGTCTACAATGATTCACATATTTTATATGTTTCGCACAGGTTATAATGGATTGATCTAATTAGAAGTTGGAACATGATCTTGACATTGGCTCTACGATATTAGGCTCATGCATTATCTTAATTGTGGCTCGTATCACCCTATTCTATGTGGCATAAAATTAATTGTGTTTCGTATGGCTCAAATCTCCCTATTCTCCGTGGCACGAAATTTATGTCGCTCTAATATTATCTATCTATTGGAATCACTCTATCTCTTAGTGGCATCAACTCTTATTGGCGTCACTCTCTCTTAGTGGCGTCAACTCTTATTGGAATCACTCTATATTTTTGCATCATATTATTCTAAAAATGGCATCACATCACACTATAGTGGACTCGCATTATACTCAGTATGGCTTGGCTCCCATCTCTTGGATTGCACCTATTTCATACCATACTTGGTTCGTATATGATTGCATTATGAAACTCATTTTATGGATTTCTTTGTAATGACCTTGGGGCCCGCATATGTTTCACTTATATTGTTTTATGATTCATGTTATGGTGTTATGGCTCACATTCATTTGGTGGCTTACACTATTCTTTGCATCATAGACAACTCTTCTTATTTCGATGGCTTAAAACCTATATCTCATGTGGGGCGTCCATTATTATATATCATTAGAGATAAATAGACAATGACTTTGATGATTGTAACCCTACTGAATAACAAAATATCTGATGCCAATGATATTATTGAATAACAGTGACATTTGATGTGTAATAGTGATAGTGATAATCATAACTTGATAAAGATGTGTAATAGTGACCTTGACAACTCTTAATGGAAATGATCTCTGCATATCAGATATGCCAGTGATCTTGATATGTCAGATTTGGGAGTTACACCTTGACATTTGTGACTTATCTCCATAATGATGAATGATGCATAACGATAATTTTGATGTAAGAGTGACCATGCTCCAATGATTTACAGTGAACTTATTGTTATGTCATATGATGAAAGTCATCTATAGTGGCCTCACCCTTGATACATGATGACAGGTTCATGATGAATAATGTATAATAGTGACCTTGGTGTTTTTGGTAATATGCGACGGTTCCTATATGTCGGTTGGGATAGTATATATGAAAGTATGGAAGGTTTATCTATGGTTGTGTTTTCATGACTATGATGCATATAGTGATCTTATTCTTGATAGAAATAGTGGTTTCTCTCTTGGAATCGTTTGATTATCGGAGGTTAAATCATTCAATTCACAAACGAAGTTGTGAACTCACTTAGATTTTCCCTAAGAGGCCTGATGTGATTGATGTATCTCATTATGGATGTACTTTGTATCTCCGCTAAACAGTTGATAAATATCTAATAGAAGAAGAATATGGTTGGGTTTTCCCCCTTGTGGGGTTTTTCCCTGGTCTATGACCTAAATCCTGGTTTCTCTATTGTGTATTTTTTTCTTCTATCGTTCCTTATTGGTCCACTACATTGTTGATGTTTATTGTTCTCTCTACATAATTTCTAATGAAGGTATGATGTTATGGGGTGAATGTAATATGAAGATGTTGAAAAATATTTAAGTGTAATTATCTTCAGCAGAGAACAATCAAGCCCTAAAAATTAACACAGAGATCACATGAATTTCCACATAATACTAGGCCGCAGATACACACAAACTGCCATATAATACTAGGTCGTAGAGACACACGAAATGTCTCAGAATTCTGAATTCAAATGGAGGAGGATATTTTCCCTTTTATAGTTGCTTCTTCATATGAATAGTCGTGTCCCTTGGGTAGGACGACTTGACTATTTTATGAGGTTGACATGCAAATTTGGAGGGAATATATATATTCAAATTTTCTCATAATAATAAAATATATTTTCCTTAATGATTGTTTGCCCAAATTTGTCTTAATAATAAGAAGATTTCTAAACACATCAATAATAATATTTATTTTATCCAATTTGAATATTTTTTTCTCTTTTGGGGAAGATGAGTTTCTCATGGGAAATTCATCCCATAGCTGCCCTGAATTTCAACACTCCCTCTTAGTTAGGGAGGAATTTCTAGTTGCATCATAAGTCTCATAAAAAAGTGTACATGTCTCATCACAACTACATCAATAAAACATCCATCTCATCACATCTTGTCTCAACTCATCTCTCCTCTATTCTTGAGCTCAACAATGATTTCTTGATCTAAAGAAGAAGAAGAATGATCCACTCAGTTGTTGGTTTGATGGGGCCTGACCTAGGTTCAATGTTAGTTGCGCCAACCAACAAAACCTTAACTGCGGGCCCTTTCAGTAACAACCCGCGTAGTGCAGGCTCCAGTCTCACCTGAAGTAGTATTAGGGGATGACAGAACCAAGTTTATGCATCCAAAGGTCAATGTGATAGGTTCATGTGGTTCCAGGGCTTATTTCTATCTTCGCGAACACTGATCCTTCCTAAACAGATAATTACAGTAAATTATTTTAAACAATATCTAGATCTTCGCAAAGGCCTTTACTCATTCATAACATGAATAAATAGTACTGATCTATTACTTTCGCACACCAGATAAGCATTAATTCATATAAATCTCGACCCAGAGTGAAAGTACAAAAACTTGCAAAAGTAAGAAATAATACGTAGATACACAGGAAATGTCTCAAAACTGTCTTTATTAGGTATAATCATTCAAGTACATATTCCCTTTCCTTGCGCTCTCAACTACAGGGGCCCGTGCACTCAGCTACAGGAGCCTTCCCCTTCTCCTAAGTACAGGAAACAGACCTTTCCTACCTTAGCTTACTTTCCCATACAAATATATCTATCCAATGAGTTATCTCCTAGAATTGCTATGAGTCTTCTATTTATAGCTTTTCTTTTACAATACCATGGTCCGCAAACCATGGGCGGATCTCAAAAATTTCCTATCACCTACCCACCTAAGGGACTAAAGCCCCTTTGACTCTAACTATCTTTGCGCTCTGCTTCCACATTTTGCAGAGACTTTACATTTTTACAAAAAGAAATTACAAAGTTTACCTTAGGGAGCCCTTCCCAACAGGCCCCCAACACAATTTGGTGACTCGTCCTCGAGTCACTTAGTTGGCGCTACAATCTTGTCTTGGTGTTCGTGAAATTGTGTCTTCAGAACCTGCAAATTAGTTGTGCCCTACATAACTACCTGTTGTACTTCCTCAACAAGATTTTCTGTGGTAGAGCCTTCCACGGTGAGACCCATTGTTCCTTATGTTTGTTGGATGCCCTTTAACTTATTCTGAACTAACGAAATGAGATGGCTAGCTTCCTTTGTCCAAGGTTGTGTTCTGGCCCTTAAGATGGCCTCTTTCTAGCACATCTCTTCAATCTCCATCTGTATCTGCTTGCCTTCTTGTAAGCATGCGAACTGCTAGACTGGTGCCAAAGTGCACGTAGTCAACCTTATTTCATCAAACTGCTGCTCCTTCTCCCTAATGTCAGTGTCGATTTTTCGCAAAGTGGGATTCTCCTGCAGATATGTCCAGAGCTCCATGGCCTGCTCGAATAAGTATGTGCAGTCCTTGACTATTTCATCCAATGTGGTCATTCCTTCCTTGATTGTTACTCTGCGCTACTACCGGACCTCTAACGGAGTGGTTAGCTGCAACTTCAATTGCAGCTCTAAAATCTGAAGTTGTAGTTCAAATCAGAATTGGTTGATTTCATCCTTTGATTCCTTGACTTCCTCAACCAACTTCTATATCTTCTCTGTCGATTCTGCTTCTACGAAAATATTGAGTTCAGGAAATGCATTGAAGGCTTGTGTAATCGTTGCTTCCAACTGTTGGTTGCACATAACAAGTTCCTCCTTTTCCTTCAGCACCTGTGCCTTTTCTGCGAATATCTCCTAGTTTTCGGTTTTGACTTCACTGATCACCAGCAGTGTGCACTGCTCCCTTACCCTCAACACATCAGATATGCCTTGATGCAATTCGTGGAGGATCTAGATAGGGACTGTCGTGAGATTGACACCCAGATCCTTGATATGTGATAGTTGGGTGTTTGCTTCCTCTCATTGGGTGTGCAGAGTCTCATCTGAAAATTGAATGACTCTGAGATCCAGAATCTGATCTGTATCTAGCACGATCACACTCGCTTGTTGTTGTTTTGGGGGGAGTGGAAGTCATTTTTTCTAGAAAGGCCTTAGGAAAATCCTCGGGGATGTTTGCAAATCCTGGTCTTAAGAAGATCTCATCCCAATCTGGGTTGAACATATGGTTCACCACTTGGCGCAACACAAGGAAAAAAAACTTAAATTCAATTTTGAGGATGCAAAGTGTTCTAATGCTGGCCAATTTGCCAAATTTATTTGTGAATTTGAATTCAAATTCAACTGTTCTCTCCAATTTCCTATCATAAATGCATCTTTGGCGGCAGATTTCCAAATATTTTCCCCATAAATGCACCCTCCCCGCTCCTTCCGATCGAAATTTTGCCATCCAATCAGCTACAGTGCACCCAACGACTATTTTTGACCCAGTTACGTGGCACCAACCTTCATGGCGCATCTCCCTTTGGCGCCCTACTTTCTTCCATCGTGTAACCTCCTTACTTCATCTTTCCAATTTTCGGGCAATGTAGTTTATAGTCCCGTACTTCCTTGCAACCGTCAGGAGTACTAAGACTATCCTGCCATCATATAGTCATTGGGTAGGGGCAGGATCACCCTTGTACAACTTCAATTGACTTTTCCCGGAAACAATTCCCCATTCAGCTTCACGGGCTAGATTGCGCCACCATCTGTAATTTCCCTGACCACATATGGTCCAAGCCAATGCATTTGAAACTTTCCCAGAAATTTCGTAAACTTTCTATCATATAACAAGACCAAATCATTAACTTGGAAGGTTCATTGCTTTTTATTTTGATTGTGCCATGCCTTTTTGCTCTCCTTTTTCCCCTGTTGGTGAAATCTTGCTAAAAATCAATCCTCTTCCAACTCCATCAGCTGCGTGAGGCATTCCTCCATAGTCTCACAATCAACCATATCAGTGAGTGTCGTAATGCATAGACTCAGCACAATATATTCCATGGAAATCAAAACCTCCTGTCCATAAACCAATATAAAAGGGGTTTGGCCTGTCAGCTTTTTACAAGTAGTTCTATATGCCCACAGGACTGTTGGTATGTGTACATCCCAGTCATTTCGCTTCACATTGCAAACCTTCGTTAGAGCGCTCTCCAGAATTTTGTTGAAGGCTTCAACCGTACCATTAGCTTGAGGATGATAGGGCATAATTTTCTAATGATACACCTGGAATTCTTCAAGCATCATGGCAATCATTTCGTTTAAGAAATGCGTACCCCTATCGCTCATTAATATCTTAGGACAACCAAATCGGGACAGGATAAACTCCAAAATAAATTTCACAATAGTAGTTGTTGTATAGTCCTTTAATGGTTGTGCTTCCACCCATCACGTCAAGTATTCAGTTGTTGTAATAATATATCACACTCTAATCTTCTTCCCTGATGGCTAGATCAGACCCACAAAATTAATCGCCCATTTATCAAATGCCCGCAAAGTGATCTATGGATTCAAAGACAACTCGTCCCTCCGTGATGGTTTCCCCATCCTTTAGAAAGCATCACATGCCCGATAGTATGCTTTTACATCCTTATGTATTGTTGGCCACCAATGTCCTATGCACAAGATCTTCTGCATGGTTTCTCTTCCTACAGAGTTACCTCCTGCTACTCCTCCATGTGCTTCTGTGAGGATGCTCGATCATTCAAACTCTGGAAAATATCGATGTAGTATCTCATCGCAACCCATTTTATTTATGTGTCCAACGATCATAGAAAAATCAGTTGCGTGAACCACCAAATCCTTCTTGTGCCTGTTGTTAAAAACTGGATTATGTCAACAAAGTGATCTTCTGTGACAAAAACAACAAAGTGTTTTGCATCAGGTAACCCTTCTTCCAAACTAGTAGGCTTTTCACTAGACTTAATCCGGAAGAGATGATCAGGACCAACATTCAATATTCTAGGCTTCACAATTACCTCAAAATCATACTCCTGAAAGAGCAACAACCATATGCATATCTTCTCCCCCAACACAGGCTTATTGAACAGGTGTTTTAGAGCAGAATGGTCTGTATACATTGAAGTGTGCGCCTAACAGATAGTGTCAGAATTTTTGTAGTGCATATACCATAACCAGTCCCTTGTGCTATGTAATTGAGTAGTTCTTCTCCACCTTAGAAAAATTCCTACTTGCAAATGCTATAGGCTGATCAATATCTCCTTCACCTGGTTGGGTCAGCACCACACCTAGCACAATACAAGAAGCATCGACATGCGCATGAAACTCCTTTTACAATCGGGGAATACCATAATGGGCATGGTGACAATTTTGTTCATCAACATATCCAAAAAATTTTGACACTCTTGATTCCAACAAAACGCCATGTCTTTCTTCAACAGTTTCTCCATTGCCGTAGTGATTTGTGCATACGCCTTAATAAACTTTCTATAATACCTCGTATGGCCCAATGTCGCACGAAACTATTTTACATTCTTCGGGGCCTTCAAATTGACAATAAAAACTATCTAGGCAAGGTCTACCATCAATCCATGCTTGTAAACCACATGACCTAGCAAGATTCCATGAGGAACACAGAAGATGCATTTCTCAAAATTAAGGGCTATCTGATGTCTACGACAAGTATCCAACATAAGGTGCAGACTTGCAACATCGCGTTTTACCAACCCAAATACAGTCCAATCATCAAAGTATACTTCTAATAACTTATGGATGAATTCCTTAAAAGCTGCTATTACTACCTATGAGAATATCGCAAGTGCATTCTTTAATCCAAATGGCATTACTGTATATTGAAAACATCCCCACTCTATCGCGAAGGTGGTCTTCTTGCAATCCTACGACGCGATCTTAATCTAATGGTACCCCGAGAACCCATCAGCGAACGAATAGGATTCTTGTCCCCCAACATTCTTCAGGACTTCATCTGTAAATGGTGTTGGAAACGGGTCATGAACGCACGCATCATTGAGTTTCCTCGAATCTATGCATATTCGGATTTCATCTTGTTTCCATTTCTCCTGGACTACCATAGGACTTACATAATCTGATTCCTCCACCGGCTCAATGTTCCCTGCTTCGAGCTTCTTATCTAACTCCTTGTGCACCTTTTCCTTATATTTGGGATTCAAATGATAGGGTCGTTGTTTTATAGGCTTTGCATTTGGCTTTAAAGTAATCTTCATCACACCCAAGTCCCCAACTATCCCCTTCAGATCCGAGAATTTGGTGGGAAACAAGTCTTGGTATTCACGCAACAGTTCTGCGGCCTTATCAACTGTATCCTCATCCTGGTAGTCATCTATCTTCGCAAACTTTTGTTGCATGTCTGATCCAATGTTTACTTGTCTAGTCTTCAAAGGCTCTGTTATGTCAGAGATTGCTTCCTTGGGTCCTTCAACTTTGTGTTGTCCCTTAGACTCTGGAATGTTGATATTTCTAGGATCATCTACTTCTTCTTTCATTGTCACATTATATCATTCCAGCACATGGCGCAACTGCGTATTCCAGTCTGGTTGAACCCATACTACCGGTTCCTCAGGGATTCAAAAGATTGCAACCTTAATTTCTTGGAGCGCCTGATCAATACATTCAAATCCATCCTCAAAGTTAAAGGTTAAAAAAAACTTTCCCTGAGGATATCCCACTCAGTTGTTCCATGGTGTAACTTTGTTTCTAGGTACCATTTCATTGGAATGGTATCCAAAGTATGACAAAAGATGTGCAACCATTCAAGTTGAGGTTCCTCTCCCCAAGCTTTAGTCCACTGCACTATATGCTTGAAAGGATCGTCTTTCCTGGTGTATTTTTCCGTCATATGGGTATCACCGTACCTGAACCTCAACTTCATCATTTTCCTGTATTTTTTCCAATCAACAAAGCTATCCTTATGCATACCCCACCAATGGGAAAGCGTAGTGTGCAGAGCCAGATCTAGTTCTTGGAACCGATGCTCTTTTGGCACCTCCCTTTCAAACTTATCTAGAAACAAATTAACATCATCTAAACCATCATAATGAGGAAGATTTCTTACCTCCGTGGATATGCATCGAAGTGATTTGTTCAACATGTTGCAGCACAACGAAGAGACTTCATGTAATATGTTATGCCAATGCTCAAGCTCTTCGTCAGAATCTGAGGTGCAGGAGCTATCTCTATCCCATGTAATTCATCTGTCCACTGTAGGATTGATCTAGTTCTCATCATGCGTAGTGATCTTATATATCTGATCCAAATCATCCTCCTCTTCGTAATCATGGACTAGTTCCATGTATCGTGCACCTTCAGATGGATCTAAAGGAACAATTACAGAGATCCTTCCTTTCAAATGTCATTCTTTGTTTCTTAAAATTAATTATCGCTTCCATATCAAAGGCCCAATCGATTCCCAACAATGTCAGGTAAGGATTATTATCATCTACTATCTCAATTACTTCAAAATCAGTGAAGGTGCTATCTCCTTTAATATCTACCGTTACCCCATACAGGCACCCCATAGTAATGTTCTTCTGTTGATTGGCCATGTGAAGCTGGATAGGAGACCACTGTAGCGCAAGTCTCCCCATTATTTCCTAGGTTTGTATTGGTAGTACATTCACACCTGATCCTAGATCGAGAATTACCTGCTCCATTTCATATTCTTCGATCTATTTTGTTAGCCTCATTTCACGTCCTATTTGTTTCTTGCTTTTGCCCAATTTTCTTACAGCGTGCTATTTTGGAGGAGGCTTGACCTTGCCTGTACAGTTATCAGTTAACCCTTGAAGCCCTTCTATTGCCTTTCTATCCTATAACAACTTCATACAAATCTTCAGAAAGGCGGCTAATAGCGAAGGATCTGCGTCCTGTGCTTCATTGTTTCCACTAGACTCATCCTGACTTCCTAAGGTAGAGGCCTCAGTGAAGTTCTTTTTGGCTTCCATAAAGGTTTCTTTAGCCCAATTTAGGTTGAATCCAACTTCCTTCTCCGCAGCCTTGTGTACCCATCCTTCAGTATTTGGTTGCTTTCCCTTATGTTCTCCTGTGGCAAGACTACTTCTCATCACTATATTAATGTTAGGCTCTTCTTCGCTAGGCTCCGCCCTCATCACCTGAATGTTCTACCTTGGTGTTTACATATTCTTCTCCTGCATCTTGGCTATTAGTACCAGGAAATCTTCGATAACATGATCAAATTGTCGGTAATACTGGTAGGAGGGATGTGTTGGGTTCTGACAGCCACGTGCAAAATGGTCTGCTTCCCCACAATTATAACAAATGATTTGGCCGCCACCCCTTCTAGCCCCTCCTCCTTGTCCTCTTCCTCGACTGTAAAATCCTCTGCAAACTGCACCCACGCCTTGATCTTGAGGCTGATTTTTCATCTGAATTCTATACATAAGGGTTCGCTCCATCATCAGTTCATAGCTTCGGAAATTGTGTTCATCATGCCCAACTGATTTACAGAAAGTACAAAATAATTGTTGTGGTGTTTGCACAAATTTTTGCAGGAGATGACAGTTATCAGTCGCATGCTTCCCAGCTACTTGACAGATAACACACCATAAGGGTACTCCCACACTCAATCCAATGATGTTTTCCGGTTTTATAGGGACAGGACCTCCCCCAATGAGGTAGTTCTGATAAACGGGATAATGGTCCTTGTCATGACCCTGACCTTTACACTTCAGGCACCAAACTTCTGCGCACACCTTGGGTTGTGCTTCCTTTCCCTTCTTCAGGCTCTACAATTCCATGTGCAGGCTTGCCAACTGCGATTGAATCTATTGTACCCTACATTTGTATCCTGCACTGGCGAAGCTTCTAATCTCATAGCGATATCCACTGCTTCTACTTGTGTTCCTATTTTCTGTTGTGACAATGGCACTCTCAAATGTGGTAGGAGCAAAGCAATATACCAATCTCTATGCTGAGCATCTGTAATTGTCATATTAGCCTATTGAATCAAACATTTTAATCTTTGATCAAAGTCCCATGCAAACTCATTTACCCTTTGTTGAATCTCCTTGAACTCTGTTACAGACTGAGCCTGAGATTTGGGCTTCTTGAATTCACTATTCAGCACTTGCTGGGTCTCTAGCATAGTCGCAGTGGGCTTATATGTGTAGAACTTGATGTACCAACTCAATGCTTTGTCCTGCAGCGCTGTGACTAGTTGTGCTTTCTTCATATTTTCATCACTGATTTGTTGTGTTGTCTATACGACATCTGCGAAAAACCAGAATTGTTCGGGGTCTTCAGTTCCCATACCCTTAAACATAGGAAACTTCATTGTATTCACCATATTAACTGATGGAGGCGGGGGTGGAGGTGGAGGTGGAGGCAGAGGTGTAGGTGTAGGTGTGTGAGGAAAAGGTGGAGGCGGAGGTGGAGTGGATGGATGAGGTATTCCTACCATAACCTAACTTATAAGTTGTAGCGCACTTCGCGGTGTTCTCAAAATATTACCTTCTTTGTCACGATCAAAAGATCCTAATAGCCAACTATATTCAAAGCTTGATTCTCTGTTTCTTCTTAAATCTCTTCCACTTCGCATAGTCCCAAACATCAATTTAAAGGCATAACCCACTTTTCACACAATAGTATCTTAATCCAAGTCTTCAGAGATTTCAGGTTGGTCCTTTGAAGAACCTGCACTCAGCTTCGTTGTAGTTGATGGATGTATCGATCATGAATTCAGCGATGAAACTTCCTAGAATACAGTCAATCTAGTGATCGATGGCCCACATGATTTTTTATTTCTGAAGCCTCCAAGTGCTTTACCAGTTCAAGGGTCCACACAATAGGGTCGTCAAGCTTCCACGTACCCTGACTATCCGCTAATTTGGACAACCACTCATGCAATTCATAGAGGAAAGAGTAGCATAATATTTCGTGTTTGTTTATATATCGATATCTATTCAGCCACTCTTCCTTCAACAAGCGCGGATTTCTATTCTCCTAAGATGCAAATGTGTGCAGTCTTCGATCAATCCACTTCTCAATTTCTTTCTTAATTGGGAAGCACTTATCACACATCCCTTTAGCAAGATCTCAGTCCCAACAACGGAACCATTAGTTGGTTTGATGGGGCCTGACCTAGGTTTGATGTTCGCCACACCAACCAAAAAAACCCTAACTGCTAGTCCTTTTGGAAACAAACTACGTAGTGTAGGCTGCAGTCTCACCTGAATCAATATTGGGGGATGAAAGAACCAGGTTTCTTCATCCAAAGGTCAATGTGATAGGTTCTTGTTGTTCCCATGGCTTATTTCTATCTTCACGAACCCTAATCCTTCCTAAACAGATAATTACAGTAAATTATTTTAAACAATATCTAGATCTTCGCGAAGGCCTTTAATCATTCATAACATGCATAAATAGTATTGATATATTACTTTCGCGCACCAGATAAGCATTAATTCATATAAATCTCAACCCAGAGCGAAATTAAAAAAACTTTCAGAAGTAAGAAATAACACACGGATACACAGGAAATGTCTCAAAATTGTCTTTATTAGGTATAATCATTAAAGTACAAACTCCCTTTCCCTACGCACTCATCTGCAAGGTCTCGCGTACTCAGCCTGCATACTTACCAAGGTCTCTGCGCACTCAGTTGCAGTAACCTTCCCCTCCACCTAAGTACAGGAAACAAACTTTTCCTGCCTTAGCTTACTTGCCCTTACAAAGATATATTCCCAATGAGTTATCTCCTAGACTCACTATGAATCTTCTATTTGTAGCTTTGCTTTTACAATAGCATGGTCTGCGGACCATGGGTGGGTCTCAAAATCTTCCTATCACCTACCCACCTAAGGGACTAAAGCCCCTTTGACTCTAACTATATTCACGCTCTGCTTCCACATTTCGCAGAGACTTTACATATTTACAAAATAAATTACAAAATTTATCAAAATTTACCCCAGGGACCCCTTCCCAACATTAGTCAAGTCTCAGACTTGATAGTAGGGGGAGATACACACTTACTACAAGTGGAAAGAATCAGATGTGCCCTATAGTGACAATAGGGGAGATACCACTTACCATGAGAGGTAAAGATCATACACATTCTATTGTTCGTTGATCTTCCCACCTTGATCCTCAAGAATCAAGTGGTAGAACACCTGCATCCAATAACTTGGGGGAGATGCCACTTACCATGAGACTTAAGGATTAGACACATCCAAGTTAAGGATCAGACACATCCAAGTCACTTGGGTGAGATACCACTTACCACAAATGGTAAGGATCAAACGTGTCCTGAGTCTCCTCACCCATTGACCAAATGGGTGGCAATCCTAGCAAGCCTCGCATGTGGGTAGGATGCATATTGGGGTATACTCGATAGTAGGGGAGATAACACTTATCATTCCTGGTAAGGATCAAACACATCCTACTTTGAAAATAGGGGAGATACCACTTATCATTCTTAGTAAGGATTAGACACATCCTATTTTCCATAGCTCACAAGGAGCACCCTCAACCCCAGGAGCTCCCCGACTCCATTCCCTCCTCCCCTCGAATTAATGGAAGTCAAAACACAATGGGGAAGAGTATAGCTCATTGTTCTCGATCATCTGTGACCCCTTCTCGGAAGGGTGACATCCATCTTTCCAAGCTTCGCTATGAAGAATATGAATGTATTAGAGAGCATGTCTACAATATACTCATCTGCTGAAGCATCACCACTTTAGTTTAGCAACAAATCACTGTGAGAGCCTCATTTCTCCTCTCTCCACCATATCTTGGATATAGTGATATCTAATATTAATCTACTTTGACTTGTCATGGAACAAAGGATTATCACAGTCGTGTCCAACACATGCTCAAACAACTCTCCAAAGAACTTTCTCAACCACACTGCCATTGAGTTATTCAAGTACCTAACCATTGGAAACCCTAGCGAACCCTAACCTTTATTTGTAAGAACAAGGGATCCCTAGGGTTTCCTTCAAACCATATCATTATTTTAGGTCTCCAACATCATCTTTTTCACTCTGTTTGATCAAGAAACCCATCATAGATGTCCTCATAGGAGTGATCTCGTTGACTTTTCTTCAACCTAACTCTAATACCATGTCAAAATTTAGGGCTAGATTGTTCTTTGTTGTAGATAATTTTGTTTTAAAATTTTTTCAACATTTTCACATTCACCCCGTAACATCATATCATCATTAGAAATTATGTAAAGAGAAAAATAACATCAAAAATGAAAAAAAAATAGTAAGAAACAATAGAAGAAAAGCATACACAATAGAGACACCAGGATTTTGGTCAGAGGCCAGGGAAAAACCCCAAAAGGGGAAAACCCATAAATCAATTATTCTTCTTCTATTAGGTATTCATTTATGTTTATTTGAGATACCAAGTACAATAAGCATGAGACATGCTTTTCATCATCATTCACATTAGGCCTCATAGGGCCAATCATGGATCATACTAGATCCTCATAAGATAGCAACAAGTATTCACAAGCCCTCCTATACCTATCATAAGAATTTATGTCAACAATGTCATAATCATCACTGTCATAGAAATTATCACATATTCCATAGAGGCACTGTCACAACTGTCATAGAGATATTGTCACAACTGTCACACATCATTTTGATTGAGGCATTAACACACATCACTGTAATAAGTAATTTTTTCCATATATCAATGTAACAAGTATCATTGTCATTAGGACAATGCCACACATCTTTGCCATGCCATATATCGTATGTATCATGCTACAATAAGTACGACCATGACATATCATTGTCATATAAAGACTGCCAAGTCATATCACTATCATATAAGGACTACCAAGTCATATCACTATCATATAAGGACTACCAAGTCATATCACTATCATATAAGGACTGTCAAGTCATATCATAGTGTTAAAATTTGAAACTAGGGCCAAATTCCACTTTGGACAACTCACTTGATGGAGATGATTATTGCATTTAATTCCTCTTTTCGAGAAGACCAAAATCGACCTAAATATCATCAAATTTAGGTAAGGAGAAATGTGTTTTTGAATTTATGCCCTCACATGTGCAAATTATTAAGGTCGACCCCATCATCATGTAGGCTAATGAAGCCCAAGAGACATGTCACTTCACCCTCAATGATTTGTATAAATAAGAGAGACCTCCAACCTCATTTGTAACTTCACTCACTCACACAATCATCTCTCTCCTTCTCTGATTGGTTCGTACAACTTATTGGACGCAACTTTTCCTCTCATGTGTGGTAGCAGAAGGACATTGCAGGACAATTACAGGGCCAAAATTTCAGAGATTGTTTCAGGTTTGACCAAGGTTGACTAGGGGTGGTTTGACCTCATTTGACTATGGTTTTTGTGCCATAGTTTCATTTTTGGCAAGCCGAATCTATTGGCACAATAACTGAGTCATTTTGTGGACTTTGACTACAAACCAATCATAGGGTTGACCATAAACCTAAACGCAGAGTTGACCACAAAGTTTGACCAAGTTTGACCACTATTTTCATGATTTTTTTGGGCTATATTTGAACACCTTTTAATGTCTAGCTTGATTGGGTATGACTGATCTGCATTGAGGACAATTTGCTACTACTTTAACCTGTTGTTGACTTTCTAGTTAGGGCATATTTTTATTGTTGATTGCAGATTTGACAGGTCTGTTTTGACTTCAATTTGACAAGTCAATTTTGAATTTTGTATTCTCTCTATGTTGAACATTTTGATATAATAATAAGAATAATTTATCAAAGGGTTTCCCTGATCTTGTGGTTTTTCCCTGGAATTTGCCAAATCTGGTGTCCTATTGTCTTGGCTTCTGCATTTATCGTTTATGTTCTTTTTTCAGTTATTGTCAATATGATGATGATTTATGTGATTTCTAATGAAATGAAATGTATTGATAAATGGGCCATATGGAATGTTGAAGTAACTGACCTAAGCAAAGAACATGTTAACTCAAAATCAACACATAATCATCATTTTCACAAGGATATTGCTATAAAAGAAAATATCACAGCGTTACAAGATTGTCATCATTACTATCATCATAAAAATCTCTATAATACATGATTGTCATAAATGACATTGCTATGCATTACTAAAATAACCTATCTGCAACTCATTGAAAAAGGGATTGAAAACTAGCCCTCTAGACAACTTCTATGCATCCTTACACAAACTATCCTTCTGCTAATTTAAATGTCCTCGTAGATTTGAAATTAGGATCCTTCTTGTAACCCTCCATACCATATACAAACTGCCATACAATCTATTCAACCAGGACCTACTTCACTTTACAAATCATTAAAAAAGAAAGACAACATCCCTTGATTTAGAAGGCTTCTTTTTCTACCTTTAAACACAAGGGACTTGTGCACACGTATCTGAGATATTTTGGCCTTGGTTAGGACTTTGTGTGGCCATTGTGTTAGCCCTTATTTAGGTCTCAATCCTTTCTCAAACGGTTTCACTATCTTGGAGATAATATTATCTATGCATCAACTATCCATTATCCTTACGACCCTTCCAAAACATATCTTTACAACCCTCTGATCTAGTATTTATAGGGCTTGACCCTCGTTCCGACATAGTAGAAACCATAGAAAAATCATAGAAGAAGGTCGCAGTCACCATGAGAGATCAGTTGCATAAATGAATAATAATAGGTCATAAATACCACTGTAATAGACCGCACCATTAGGCCGCAGAGATCAATGTAATAGGCCACACCATTAGACCGCGGAGACTACTGTAATTGTTGGAAATACTAGGGGGGGGGGTGAATCAATATTTCTTTTCAATTGTTATTACTACTAGTTTAGATGCTTTACAATTTTAATCAAAGAAATGATTTTATTAAATATAGAAAAATATTGATTACAATACCTGATGAGTTTTTCTAAGCACCAACTTGGACTTTGATGAGGCTCCAACCTCTAGGGATCTGACCCTGTCTTACCAAGGCACTAACCTTGAAGCTAAGAGCACCAACTCCAAGGACACCAATCCTTCCAATTCTGAGGCACCAACCCCAAGGGATCCGACCCTTTAGATTTACTTTGTCAAGAAATGTTTGATTGTATTATACTGCTTCCAAGAACTTCTTTAACCTATTTTTGTAGTCTTTGTAATAGGTTGATGTCTGCCCTATGGCTTCACTTTGGGGTCCAATTATTTCTTGATGAAATAGGTCAAAAGATTGTCCTATTACTCTGTTTTCAGTTTCCTTCTTCGCTCAGCCTTCGTCTTCTGTTGCTCCTTCTTCCTTTTCTTGACCTTTTGCTTCCTCTGTCTTTTCATGTTCACGAGTCGTGAACTTTCCTTATGCTCTGTTTTTATGCCTGAGGTCGATTACATAAAAGTGAAGCATTTTAACTCGTTTTTATATGAGTTTCACCAATACTCAAAAGACACATTCATTCGGAGGGAAAGGCCAACTTATGGATATTCATTCAATTACTCATAAACCTACTTTATTTATAGAATATTTCATAGGAGAGGTCGTACCCAAAGAGGTCCCACATCCACATCATCAATTGCAATCACAACTATTAACATCACTAATGTAACATGGTCGATATTCATATTGCTGATGAAATGAACACAATACAATATTTAAACCATTGGCAATGTATCTGTCAGGTCCACAACTAACATCGCAATCAACGGTCGGGTTCACAAGTCTTATCGCAAACGGCGATCGAGTTCACAAGTCTTATCGCAATCGGCGGTCCGGTGGTGACAACCATTTGAAACTTGCGATTATTTCGGATGCGATAATTGATTAAGTCATGTTATAATGGTGCAGCGGGTCTGCAATGTTATCACAATTAGAGGATTTGGATATACGTCCATTTATGACTTGAGATATGAACATTTCAATAGGCAGATGTGATATTTCATTCAACAATATTGTAATGGTCTGACGGATCCGCAATACACATATCGCAATTGCAGTTTTAGAGTGACCTTTCTTTAATACTTGTGATGCAAAGGTTCCAACATAGCAAATGTGATATTATAGTAGGGATCGTTATAATGGAACGATTGGGTCTACACCTTATTTCGCATATCAGAGGTTTTGGGTAGTGGCACATAATAGACCACTGGTAAAGTCGTCAATATAAATCTGCCGATGTGTTTTATTACATGTATTGGGTATTTTAATGGGTTTCCATGTTTTTAATACTCCCTTCGCTTAACTTCACTATTAATTCTCGTCCACTATGTGTTCCTCTTTGTTTCTTAGTTCTTTCCTTCTGTCCCTTGCTGTTAGATTCTCTCTTTTGTGGCTTCTCTTTATTCTTCCGTTCTTCCGATAGCTATTGTTCCAGTGTCTTTCCAATGGCTTCCCTGATGACTTTCATCCTTGGCTTCTTGCTCCTATTGCTTCATGGATCTACTTTTCCTTGGCTTTACATCATTAATTGGTATCCAAAATATTTCCATACTGACATCAATGACAATCTAGATCAACAGTCTCCCCCTTTGGCATTGGTGGCAATATTTTTCTTCTCTCCCCCTTTGACATCAATGGCAAAGGAGTGCACAAGGACTCCCCTTGTCGAACTGCTCCACCTGTCAAACTACTCCCCCTGTCATGTAGCATCTTAAGAATCGATTTAGTGTGATGCTAATGCAATAACACCCATCTTTTGATGGAGGTGATTCTTCTCGAGGAAGAGGTTTGGTGAAAATATCTGCATTCTGTTCCTTCGTATTAATATATTCCAACTTGATGTTTTGTTCAGCCACATTTTCATGAAGAAAATGATACTTGATTGGTATATGTTTGGTTTTTGAGTGCATTACTAGATTTTTACTGAGACTGATAGCACTTGTGTTATCACAATAGATGGTGATTGGTTGTTTAGTTTCTATGTCAACATCCTTCAAAGCTTCCTTCATCCATAGTATTTGTGTACAATAGTCAACTGTAGCTATATATTCGACTTCAGACGTAGAGAGAGATATAGATGATTTTTTTTGTTGAGCCAAGCTACCAGGCAATCTCCCATAAAAAATGCATTTCCACTAGTTCTTTTATGATCATCCATACTTCCGGCCCAATCAACATCTATATAAGTTGTCACTGTAGTATTTGTGCTTTTGGGATACTAAAGACCAAAGTTAAGGGTGTATTTCAAGTATCTGAGAATTCTTTTCACAGCTAACATGTGGGATTCCCTAGGATCTTATTGAAATCTTCCCACCATTCCCACTACTTGCATAATGTCGAGCCTTGTAGAAGTTAAGTATAAGAGAGCTCCAATTATTGATCTATAAATAGTTGCATCTATCGAGGGGATTCATCATCTTTGCTTAATTTGTAGTTTGTGGTCATCGGTGTGCTCATTGGTGCACATTCTTCCATTCCATATATTTTAAGCATGTCTTTGAGATATTTTCTTTGAGAGAAAAACATACATGTTGTGGTTTGCGATACTTGTAATCCAAAGAAGTAGGATAGCTCACCAATCATTGACATTTCAAATTCTTTTGACATATTTTGAGCAAACTCATGGCTCATTTCATTATTATTGCTAGAAAAAATCAGATCATCAACATATACGAGGGTGATTAATAACTTATCCCCATCCATCATGTAAATATTACTTCCCGCCACCCCTTTTTTGAAGTTTGTTTTTTGTAGATAGTGACCCAATCTTGCGTACCATGCTCTAGGAGCTTGTTTCAAACCGTATAATGTTTTTTCAACTTACATATAAAGTATTTTCCTTCTGCCAGATCAAAACCTTTTGGTTGCTCCATGTAGACTTCTTTCTTGAGTTCCCGACTCACAAATGTTGATTTTATGTCCATTTGATAGACTTTGAATCCTTTAGAGCATGCAAATGCCAGGAAAATCCTTATAGATTCCATATGAGCTACTGGTGCGAAGGTTTCTTCAAAATCGATTCCTTCAATTTGTGAATAACCTTTACAGACAAGTCTTGCCTTATTTATGATGATTTTTCCATCTTCATTCATTTTTTTTTTGAACACCCACTTAGTTCTAATTATATTTTTATCCTTTGGATGAGGTACCAACTTCCATGTCTCATTTTTCTCGATTTGAGACACTTCTTCTTCCATGGCTTCCACCCAATGAGGATCCTTGCTTGAGAAAAAGTTTCTAGTTCTATCATAGATAGGAGAGCAAGATCATTTCTCTTTGATGTACGTGTCATCCTTCTTTGGGTTTGTATACCTTCATCTACATCGCCGATAATCTGCTCTTCCGGGTGATTCTTTTGGAGGAATTTCACTTTTAAAGGATTTTGAGATGATTCTTTTTGTTTTTTTTTTCTTGATCTTTTTCTTCCTTTCAGGTTCTTCTTCACTTTCTTCAATAAAGGGATCAATTTCATGATCTTCAATTTTCTTTTCTGGAAGCCCTTCATCAATCTTCACATCAATACTTTCCACTCTTTTCCATAGTCGATTATTGTAGCACTTGTAAGCTTTGCTTTTGGTAGAATATCCAAGAAATATTCCTTCGTCAACCTGAGAATCAAATCTTCCTGGTGAGTTTTCATTGATCTTTATGAAGCATTTGCTTCCAAAAATCCTGAAGTATTTTACTGAAGCAGGTCTTCCTCCATAATTCATAATTAGTATTCTCATTATTTGGTCTTAGTTGAGTTTGATTCAAGGTATACACTGTTGTCCGGACTATTTCCTTCCAAAATTTTGGTTGTAATTTAGCTGCTAGAAACATAGTTCTGGCCATTTCTTGAATAGTTCGGTTTCTTCTTTCAACTACCCCATTTTGTTTAGGTGTTTTAGCAGTGGAGAGCTCTCTTTCGATTCCATGTTATTTACAGAATTCATCAAATTCTTTTGATGTGAATTATCCTCCTCTATCTGTTCTAAGACATTTAATTTTGGAATCCTTTTCATTTTCTACAAGAGCTTTAAGATTCTTAAAACATTCAAATGTTTCAGATTTATATTTTATGAAATATACCCACATCATTCTAGTATAGTCATCAATAAATAAATAAAGCAAAATACCTATCTCCTTGGAGTGCTGGGGTTCTGGTTGGTCCACATAAATTTGCATGAATGATCTCTAGAGGTTTTGATGTGGAGAACTCCTTAGTCTTGTGGTTGGTTCTAGTTTTCTTGTCATGTTGACGTGGGCCACATACAACTTGATCTGGTTTTGACATCTTTGGAATGTTCCTTAGTGCATTGATTTTTTTAATATTGATCAAGTTATCAAAACTTGTATGCCCTAGTCGTTTATGCCACAACCAGCTCTCTCCTGTTTGACTTAGATAACATTTATCTTCTTGAATTTTGTTCAGAATGTAGACGTTATTTGATGTTCTCACTCCTTTTGCCACAAGTTCTCCTGAGGAAGAGTTCCTTATTTCACAATTTTTAGTGTTGAAGACAACATTATGTCCTTGATCACAAATTTGGCTAACACTCAAGAGATTGTGTTTGAGCCCATCTACCAACAAATCATTTTGAGCCTTTCCTTTTCCATGAATAAGGGTAACGGTTCATTTTCCATCAATTTTGGTAGACCCACTCCCAAAGGATACATTTCCTTGATTTTTGTTTAATGACAAACTTCCTTTTGTCACCTGTTGATGAGCACCAATATTGCAGCAAGAATGTTGCAACTCCCGGGGCTACCAACTTTACTTTATCAACCCGGAGTTCGTACAAACTTGGAGGTGACAATTATGTATACAAAAGTAAATGTGATGGGTCTTCTCTTTGTCACTGCTAAGTTGGTGATATACCACTAAGGTTTTTCAAACCAGACTTCTATGGATTCAGAAGAAGCTTGATTACCAATGAGGGAAAGAGAAATCTACTCTAAAAGAAAGCTTGTCTACTGCAGTAAGGAAAAAGATTGAAATCAAATGCTAAAACACACCATTTTCTAACTAACTACTAAGAGGCTTTGCTTCAAAAGAATGCTAAGTTAACATGTATGCAATCCTATTGTCCTAAGCATGCAGATTCAAACCATCAAACCTTCTACTGTTGTGCATGTAAATGAATAAAATAAATATGTTTTTCTTTTTGTCTTCTTCTTATGTGAGAGTGTGAAAGCTAATCTCTTTTGGTGATGTGGCAGGTGGCTTAGGGATGATGGTGAATGGTCAGAAGGCTTGGGAGACAAGTAGGGACCCTTTTCTAGCTTCCTAGAGGCTTTTTCCTCAATTCTGCCTCAAAACAGGCCACTATAGGTCAACCTATAGGATATCCTAATGCGTTCTACAGGATGTCTTGAAAACCTACAGGATCCCCTGTATTTCTATAGGATACAACTGAGAGAAAAAGGATGGATGTTGAAGGTGATGGAAGGCTTAGGGAAGGTGGTTGGTGGATGGAATGAGGCAAGGGAGTGCCTAGGACCACTTCATAACTCAAAACCAAAGTTGGGAGATGGCTGGATTTTCTCAACAAGCTTGGAGAAGTTTCCTTGTGAAATGATGAAATTGGTGAGGGTTTTAGTGAAAGAAAGGAATGATCATGGATGGATGAAGTTGTGATGAGGGTGCTGACTATGAAATCTCTTTGTACTTTTGAAACACATGCACTGCATCATACATGGACATTTACCCAAAAATCATGCAAACAAGAAGAATTTCAATTATCTAAGGAAAACAAAATTTCATGAGCTAGCTGCCTACTTCATGCATGAGGAAAACTTGAAAAATAAGATGGAACATTGATGAGATCTAATGTAAGACTAAATATAAAAGAAATGATAACTAAATCCTACTCTTGCAAACTGATCAAATGCTGGTCTAAGTACATAAAACCCTAAATTCCATGAGAAAGTAGAATTTTGTCTTTTTGGGGCTGCATAGGAGTTATTTCCTCAAACCATGATCCCTAAAGGAAGGAGTGAGGAAAAAAGCACCCACTGACAGCGTTTTGATGTTCCTTTCTCTCTTCTAAGCTACTGCTAAAGTAAAGCACAAATGGAAGCAAACTAATAAGCAAATTGATCAAATCTACACTACTTGCAATGAAATAATTCTAAAGACAATTCAACCATTAATCTATGAAATCAATCTAAGCATACAAATACAAGAAGAGGAGCCTTTGTTTCTAGGGTTGGGCCCTAACCCAAGAGATTCATCCCTCTAAGTTAACTTAGTGCTGGATCAAGGAATTGCTCACTCTCATTATAAAAACTGAAAATTACATAACAATGTCTTCCACAAGTCTTAAACTCGAAAATGACTAGTGTTTTTACAGCAAAATTCAAATCCTAATGAGGCTCTATGCCTCTTTATTTATACAAATGAATTCTCCAACGACTTCCTTAAATCTAGGGAGGCTTGGCTCCCAAACTCGAGATAAACTGGCTCTTTAATAGTCACTTGCTCGGCCGCCTTTTGATCTCCATGACTTGGTTGCTTGTACTCCAAGCAAGTGTGATTGATGGATGAATATTTGAATGAAGGAGGAGTCAATGAGGAGGATCTTCCTCCTAAAATCTCTCCTCCTTGTCTCATTTGAGTTTCAATGCTTAATTAGCCAAATTTCCATGATTTTCTCTCACAAACCTGCAATCAATGCACATTAGTCCACTAGGAATAATATCTCACTTTGACTCATCTCATTAAACAAAATACAATCAAAATATGTAATAAATTGTGAGAATAGTTGATTTGACTAAGCTAGGAGGTATATTAAGGTCCATATACCCAATGATGAGGCTTATCATCACCCCCCCTACTGAAAGTGTTTCTCATCCTCTGAGAAAATCAATCAATATCCATGGCTTTCATGGTTCTAGTGGCCTCCCTGACATCCCATGCTTCTGTTGTTGTTTCCTCTTCCTGTGCATAGAATCCCGCCTTCCTTTCTATCTCCTCCCATTTATTTCTTTCTTCCTCTTCCTTCCTTCCTTCCAACATTCCTAAGAGTAGTTGTGGATTTAGTCTCAAACCAATCAAATTGAGTTGGAGTCTTTGGAGAGCTTACTTGTACATGCATGTCTTGTTCAGTGCTTCTCTCATTCTTTGAGGATAATGGTACTCTCTGATTTTCAAACTGTAGGGAAAATTATTCCATCTCCTTTGGCAAGCTTGCATGATGTCATCTCCTAATAGCCTGAAAATATCCTCAAAGTGTGTAATTGCTTGCTCTTGGGCACCAAGGTACATGGGTGCAAGTTGAGGGTCATTTGCAATCAAGTTTTGTGTGCTGATGACAACCATTGGATTTGATTGCTCAACTCTTATCATGAGAGGTTTTTTTTCTTCCCTTGCTATTATTTTTTTCATTTCTGCAGCCCTTGATTCCTCATGGTTCATCTGTGGTGCCAAATCCATCAACTGTAAGTCCCCTAATTTTGAATTAGGGTCCCATACATTCAAATATGTCTAGGCTAAATTATGTGGGTAGAACTCAAATAGTTTAACCCTATCCTCCAATGTGCTTTGATCACAAATATCAATGAAATGTCTATAATCCTGGAATGACATAATGCTAGGGTCATGATTTGGAACTGCAACCACTGTTCCTTAAGGTATAATGCATAGGACTTAGTTGGCATCCTGCACTACATTGCCTCTAAGAATAGACTTGCCATGGATGCCAATTGGTTCTCTCTTTCTTAATGTTGTCCCCTTAACCATGCATTTTCTGCCTCCAACTAAGCTTTCATCATTGCCTCTCTGTCCCTCAGGTTGCTCAGTTCTCTGCCCATCTCTTTAACTTTTTCTTCCATGTGACCTCTGTCCTCCACTCCTTTGGATTTGGCAATCTGCATCCATCTATGTGTTCTTTCCCTTTCTTTCTCGACTTCAAAGAATAATGGGATGAAAAATTTCTGTGGAATGACCCTACCCCCTTCAATAAATTTGTAGTAGGAGTCAAGGTTAGGTTGAGGACTAGGTTCCCTTATCTCTGGATCCTCCTTCTTTGTTTCTTGTTGTATACTCCCTTCTTTATCCAATTTCTGAGTTTCCCATAGGTTTAGCAGAGTTTCCTGTAGGATTGCCTTTGCTTCCTATAGGTCCTCTTGTGTATCCTGTAGGATGAATTTTCCTTTAGATGAGGCAGATCTAGTCATAGGCCTTCTAACATAAATGATAGGAGACATGGGAGAGGCTTGTCCTAATGATCCTTCTCCTTGAGTTTTCATAAGAGGAGCCATCTTCTCCTGCTGTTTGGGTGAGTCTTCAATAAACAATAGGAACCTTGGTGGGAGTTTGAGGTTTTCCCTACCTTATTCTAGGTAGTGAGGGCAGTTGTTGCCTCTTTCTCAGTGGGTTCCAGAGATACCCTGGGTGATTCCTCCTTGTCTTCTGCCTCCTCTTTTCCATTCCCCCTCTCATATTTGTCTTTCTCCTCTTCTTCTCCTTCTAGTTCCTCACTCTGTTCATCAATTTCCTCCTTTGCATCTTCTTCTGTCTCTTCATCACTTTCCTTCTCTTTTTCTTCCTCTTCTTCCTCATCTATTTCCTCTTCATCCCTCTCTGTTTCTTCTTCCTCCTTTTCAATTTCTTCTTCATCCCTTTCACTGGCAGTGGGGCTCTTGTCATATTCAAGGGCTTTTATATCTTCCTCTATCTGCATGTCTCTAAAAGTTTCCCATGTGATAGGGATTCTGAGGTTTTGGAGGGCATCTTCTATGATAAGTCTAATTAACCCATGATGGGCTAGTTGTTGATGGTTTCCTTCCTGCACCTTCATGCTCATATCTATCACTAATTGAAGAAGGAAGTAGGGTATGCTGAGTCTATTTTGAGGAGGTGTGTCTACTCCAAACCTCAATTCTTGGAGAAGCCTAAAATGGTATCCATATACCACACTATACCTACCTTCACATGAGATATACTTTATAAGGTGGTAGCTAATTTCATTCCAAGGATAGGGTAGGATTTCTCTTCTCACTCCATTTTTGTCTTCCATGGCCTCCTCTCCTTCTAAAAAGAATTTCTTCTTTGTAGTTTGGCTATTTCCCTTATCCTCCTTTCTCCAAGGCACTCCTAAGGGAAGTGTGGTAATTCTGCCTATGATTTCAGGGGTGAGCTCTATAGAGAGGCCTTTCACCACAACAGTGGCATGGGTCCTAGTCAGTGGAATGAGGGAGAGAGAAAAATCTTTGGCTACTTCATCATCATACCCCCTCAATTTCTCAAAGAAACCCATCCAATTGTGCCTTGTGAATATCTCTAGCACAGGAGGGTGCTGATGAATCCTCACTGTGTTGATGGGTTCCCTCTTATTAAATCCCCCTGTCATTTTCTCTAATGGATGGAGGGGTGTATATGTCTGATACAAAATTTAATGAATGAGGAAATTTAAATGAAAATCCTGTGTATGCAATTCCCTTATGCTGCAATCATTTCCAACAAACTAGAAGGTTTTTTTTTCACTTGGAAAAATGTGGGGAAATATAGAGCCTACCTCCTTATCACGGCTTGATGAAGCCAACCCCTGTTTTTCCCTTTTAAACCTGCTCACTGCCAATCTTGTAGGTGTTGGACTGTATCCTGTAGGATTTCTTGTAGGATCCTATAGGTGGTCTTGCGTAGGAAAAAAATGAATTTTTCCTTTCCTGTAGACTGCTTGAGGGCCGAGAGCGACTTTGCTAGTGTGTAGCCTCGAGAATGTGAATGCTTATATGCATGGGGATCAACGTTTATTTCCTCATATGGGTGATTTAAGTGGGGTGTTGTGCTGGCAGCTGAGGTACGAGTATCCATTTTTGGACCGTTGGTCCCACTACCACATCATCATTCTCCTCACCTCATAATCAACTCCCACTTCAGGCATCCGTAGCTTAACTACTTTCAACCTCATCTCTTCTTTTCCTTGACTTGACTATTGCCACGTGTGTAAGGACTAATTATCTTCTCCTCATTGACTGAGTGAAGGTGGCCAAGTTAACTGGCCAACTTTTGCTTATAAAACAACTCTTTCACAACTTTTACATGTTTGATCATATTATGCTAACGAGAGAGTGGAAGTGAGATACTTACCTATGGTATTGACATCTTGATGTTGTTTGTTGAAGAATGAAGTCTTTGTTGTCTGTTTGCTGCATGTGCTTTTCTCCTCCTCCTTTTTTATTGTCCTCTGATGATTTTATTTGATGTGTAGGCACTTGGATGTTGATGTGGATGATCCTAATGTTGTTGTTAGGCTCTATAGGAGCTCCTTATACCTCTGGATCTCCATGCTTGAAGTTGACTGAAACCTGTAATTTTTGTTTTTTGGGATAGGTTGCTATGAGATTTCCTGTAGCTACTTCTCCCTAAAACAATTTAATCATTTTCCACTGCTGGAGCCTGAGGATGGTTGGCATGGGTAGATAACTTGTCTAGGTATTTTTGAATGAGGAAAATAGCCTTCAAGTTTTGTCCCCTTGTTCTATGTCTTCATCCTATTTTCTTTGTTTTTTTCTTTGAAAACTGGATTTTTTTTTTTTTTTTTTGAAACTGGCTTTTTTTTATGAATGTAGGGGTGATCATGGTGGAGAGAGGTATGGTGATGAGATGGTGAAGTAGTTTTCTTATTTTTTTGCATGGGCAAGTCATTCCTTTTCTCTAGAGTTACTTCCTTTAGGATTCCCAAGCCATTACAATTCCTACAGGATCATCTTGTAAGTTTTCAAGGAATCTTGTAGGTTTACAGGGGATCATGTAGAAAACACAGAACCCTTGCAAGCTAAGGTAAATGAGTGGAAAAAATGGAGGGAATGATGGAATGATGAAGGATAATGAATGGAGAAATAAAAACATGAGCTGGATAGGTCCCTTTTGATTCTCTCTTGTTGCTCTGATCCTCCTCTTTCTAACCTGCAAACAATATTTTCAAAGTTTTTTTTTTTTTTGAAAGAAACTAGTATACCTCCAAGAGGTTTTTATACTAGCTACTTGCCTTGGGCACCTCAAAATAGGTTTTCACCTAGGGATCTTTTTATTTCTATTTTTTTTTTCCTTTTTCTTTTTTCTTTTTTCTCTCTCAGTGACTTGATGAGGTAGGAGTTGAGACTTACTCCACCACCATCACTATTTTGCTGATACCATCAATGAACTCTTGCTTTGAAAATGGCTTCTTGTAAACCTTCAATCTGTGCCCATTAACAAGTAAAGGAATAGCCTTTGCATCTATGGTTCTAATCTGCACTGAACCATTATCATGACATTTCTCTATGACATAAGGCCATAACCATCTAGTCCTTAACTTGCCCTTAAAGTCTTTGAATTTGGAATCATATAGTAAAGCCCAATCACCTTCTTGAAATTTCTTGTCCTTGATGTTCTTTTCATGTTAGATCTTCCTCTAAATTTGAGTCACCTCTGTGTGTAGGAGGGCCTGCATTCTAAACTCATCTAACCCATTCAGCTAGAGAAATCTCTCTTTTTGTGCACTGCTGAGATCTAGATCTAGTCGGGCTTCCATCCTCAATGTATTGTACTCAAATTCAATGGACAACAGGGCATTCTTCCCATAGAACAACTCATAGGGTCTGAATCCAATGGTGGTGTTCCGGTGGTATTGTAGGCCCAAGTGGCCTCAACTAATCTATCTACCCAATGTTTTATGTTGTTGCTAACCACTTTGGTCAGAATGCCTTCCAACGCTCTGTTGGTCACCTCCACTTGCCCATTATCTTGCGGGTGATAAGGAGTGGAGGTTCTATGCTTGATCTTGTGTTGGATTAACAAGTATTCAATCATGTTGGATGTAAAATGACTGCCTTGATAAACTACCATTTCTCTAGGGTACCCAAACTTGTAAAATACATTTTCCCTTAAGAACTAAACCACCTTCTCCTTTGTTGCTGCCTTGATTGCCTTGGTTTCAGCCCACTTGGTCAAATAGTCACTGCACACAATTATGTATTACTCTTGCTTGGAAGGAGGGTCAATAGGTCCAATTAAATCCATGCCCCACTTGTTAAATGGCTCGAAAGTCACTTGAGGTTGCAAAGGCATTTCATCCCTTGGAGTAGGCTTTCCCATCATTTGGCATTAATCACACTAACTAGTATACCTTCTCACATCCTGATGAAGAGTGGGCCAATAATAACCAGCTTGTAACACCTTTAATGTTGTACTCTTAGTTGCAAAGTGACTTCCACAAGGCCCATCATGATAGGTCAGAAGGATGTCAAAGACTTCCTCCTCCCTGACACATCTCCTCAGAATTTGATCCGGGCCTAGTTTGAAGAGGTTGCCCCCAATCCAAGTGAATGGGGTGCTCTTCCTCACAATATTTCTTTTCTCTTTGGAGGACAAATTCGATGGGAACTGTGCAGACACCAAATAGTTTTCTATGTCAGCAAACCATGGAGAGAGAACTGAAATGGAGAATAAGTGTTCATCTAGTAACTAATCATCAACCATTCCTTCCTCCCTTGCAGGCAAAGTTAATATGGACAAAAAATTTGCAACAACATTTTCCTTGCCAGGCTTATCAACAATAGTTAGATCAAATTGCTATAATAAAAGTAACCATCTAATTATCCGCGCATTCACATCAGGTTTATTCATTAAATACTTAATTGCAGCATGGTCAATATGTACAAATGTTTGATAACTTGTAATGTAATTCCTAAATTTGTTTAATGAATGCACAACAGCCAGAAGCTCATTTTCAGTCATTGTGTAGTTTAGTTCTGTCTTTGAGAGATTCTTACTGATAAAGTAAATGGCATCAATAAATTTGTCATCTATCTCACCTAGAGTTGCTCCTATGGTTTTGTGTGAGGCATCAACGTGTATATGAAAAGGAAGGACCCAATTTGGGCCTTGGAGAATAGGTGCAGTGGTCAACTTGTCCTTCAGGGTGTCCAGGGCCTCTTGACAGTTTTTTGACCATACAAACTTAGAGTCTTTGGCCAACAACCCAAATAAAGGAGAATCTAACTTCTTGAAGTATTTTATAAATCTTTGATAGTATCCAGCTAAACCTAGAAAACTTTGACATCTCTCTATCTTTGTGGAGTTGGGACCCTTTGGATGATGGTTATTTTGTTTGGGTCCACCTGCAATCCTTACTAGGATATTGAATGACTTAGAACAGTCCCTACAGTCATCAAGAACTCACATTTTTTGGGACTATGGGATAGGTTCATTTTAATGCATTTTTTCAACACCTTACCTAAGTTGGACAAAGCCTCCTGGAAATCACACCCATAGGGTGTAAAATCATCCATATAAATCTCTACTGCATCATGGACTAGCTCGGCAAAGATACTCATGACTGCTCTCTGGAAAGTGGCGGGGGCATTGCATAGGCCAAAAGGAAGGACCCTATAGGCAAAAATACCCCAAGGACAAGTACAGGTGGTTTTATCCTGGTCTTCTGGGTTGATCTGGATTTGATTGTGCCCGTTGAACCCATCTATGAAAGAGAAAGACTTTTTCCCTACCAAGCCATCTAGCACTTGGTCAATGAAAGGTAGAGGGAAATGGTCCTTCTTTGTGGCTTTGTTTAACTCTCTATAATCAACACAAATCCTCTACATCCCATTTTCTTTAGAACCAACACCAAACGAGAGGCCCACTCACTGTCTGAGATAGGGTAAATGAATCTTTCATCTAGCATATTTTGTAGTTCTTCTTTGAATATACCCTTGAGAGCTCGATTCATTCTCCTTTGGGGTTTTTGGACTAGTTTTCAACCTTCTTTGATATAAATGTGGTGAGTACACACTGAGAGTTTAAGGCATCGAGATGTTCCTTTAGCATGTTGCACAACTTTTCTTCTTAGTGTACAAAAAGAGATGGGTTGATCTTCAAAGTTCTCTCATGGCCGAATTCTATGGTTTTGACATGGGTGGGGTTTGAATTAGCTAAGCATGTATCTGAGATAGGGTAAATGAATCTTGCTTCTAGAATATTTTGTAGTTCTTCTTTGAATATACCCTTGAGAGCTTGATTCATTCTCCTTTGGGGTTTTTAGACTAGTTTTCAACCTTCTTTGATATAAATGTGGTGAGTACACACTGAGGGTTGCACTCCCTTCATTTCTTTGTAACTCCAAGCAAAGGCATCGAGATGTTCCTTTAGCATGTTGCACAACTTTTCTTCTTAGTGTACAAAAAGAGATGGGTTGATCTTCAAAGTTCTCTCATGGTCAAATTCTATGGTTTTGACATGGGTGGGGTTTGAATTAGCTAAGCATGTATCAATATGATGGTTGTTTTGGGTTTCTTTTACTACTTCCTCTAAGGACAATGTACTAGGAGTTGGACTTTGGAGTATCTGTTCAATCAAATAATCTTCATCCGGTTTTCCTCCTCCCATGGTTGTTTCTAAGGTATAGAGTTGGGCTGAATAAAATTCATCTTCTTCCTCCTCCTCCACCCATAAAGGTAAGTCATGTTCTAGAGATGGCTGGGCAGGAGGGTACAAGACTAACTGCTTGGACATATGCCCATTTTTTACAGTCATATTTCCAACCCTGCAACTAATGTAGGCATCGGTAGTGGCTAACCAGGGCCTCCCAAGGATGAGAGGGTAACCAGTAATCTTGGCTTTAGGTTGAAGAACTAGGAAATCTGCAAGGTACTCCCAAGAGTCAATGGAGACCATCACATCCTCCACAATCCTCTTAGAGGTCACTGTGGAACGATCTGCATGTTGGAAGATTGTTGTAGTCTTTCTCAATGAACCCTGGAGATTGAGCTTGAGCATGGTGTCCTTATTCATCACATTAATGGAAGCCCCAAGACCAATCAAAGTGTGTGGGACAATGGTGCCATTGATGTGCACATCTATTACAGGGCTTCCAGGGTCCAAATACTTTGGAAAAATTACCTGCCCCAGCATTGAGTCAGATAATTGTCTAATGAATTAATGGTAGGGGCGTCACTTTTTCACCTCCCTGGATGTTTGAAGAACTTATCCTTAATCAACTTTTTGTAAATAGGTACATCCTTTATGGCTTGGAGAAGTGGAATTTTGACACATAGATTTTTCAATTCTCCCAGAATTTCAGTCTCTTCTGGGGTAGGCTGGAGTGGTTGGGTTAATCTCTTAAGAAAGGGTGGTGGATTTACTTTAGGCATGCTTTCCTCTCTTTCTTCCTCACTCTCCCTAGGTGGAGGTAGAGGTTGGTTGTCTGGGAGTACTCTCCCAGATCTTAGGTTGATTTCCTGAATCTCCACAGCATAAGCAGGATAGGATGTCTCTCCATTGTATACTTGTAGTGCCCGTCTATTGTTCAGGTTCAGACTTGACTGGGCAAGCGTCTGGGGTTGTTTAGGTGGAGCAGGGTGTAAATGATGTGGTTGAGTAGGTGGTGAAGGAAATAAAGCTAGAGCATTATTGTATAGGGGCCTCCACCCCTGGGGCAGTGATTTCCACTGACGCTGTGGTAGAGCATATGGCTGAAATGGCTGGCTGGTCGGCTGGGAGTGATACTTAGGTGCAAAGGACCACGGAGGAGGTGTAGACCAAGAAGGATGAGTAGGGGGGCCCCAAAAGGGAATGGATACGGTCTGGTTGGGGTTGTAATATGCATGGGATGACCCTTGCATGCCCCGCTGGTATGGCCAAGACCCATGAGGTCTCCTTTGATTTATGTAGCAGAGTTGTTCAGTCACCCCTTTAACTCCCTGATATACAACTTTTAGTCTAGGTAGAGAAGGGCACTTGTCTATGGAATGGTTTTCTTCAGACTGAGCAGAATTCAATCAAGTTTTATGGACATTCATTCCTAGGGTTCCTCCTTGTTCATCTAGGGAAGAAAATGGCTAAGCCTCTCTCTCCTTCCTCATGTTTTCTCTTAATGTGCATAGTGTCCATATGTAGGGCAAGGGTTTGCAGCATCTCACTCTTGAAATCTTCCAGCATGTTTCTAATTTCTCCCTTGATGGATGTATTGGAAGAGGATGGACTGACCATAGGTTGACTACCCCTACCTGTCACACGGAATGAGTCGATCTTGTGGACAAGATAGACCTTCCTAGAATCTAATGATATCTAGTAACAAGCAAGCCAATCAAAAACTATCTTTCTCTAAATATGCAATATATAAACAAAGGCAAACAAGTGTTTTAGGCCTTCCTTGGGTCCAATGCAAGTTTGTGGAAGCCTCGCTCCTTTGATCCAAATGAGCTCCCTTGTAGCAAATCTGCAAACACAAACAAGCGAACAAATTAAATAGCACCTGAAAAGCCAATATCATAAAGCATACTTAACATGATGATCAAGGAATTCATGAAACAAATGACATAAGAAAATTTGTTGAGAAAAATGAATCTGATTGTATTAATTCAAATCAAAGAAGAACTTTACAACCTGTGCCTTGATGCTGTACAAGCTCCTCCCAGGGTCCAACAAGAAGTCTCCTCTACCTTGACAAGTTTCACTCTCTTCCCAATGAAGCCAAAAAGGTATGTGATCTCTCCTCTCAAGCTTAACTAGGAAGACTCAATTCCACCAGCATTTACCCTCAAAACGTTCAACTTCTAACCTCCCTAGCAACCAACCTAATGCCTTAATTTATAGTGCAATGGAAGGAAGTTACTAGGTCCTCCTTTAAAGGGATAAAGCCCTCCTTCAAAGGGATAGCTCCTCTCATCAAGGGATTAGCTCCTTCTCTTTTGGGTTGCATGAACCACCTAGGAGCGAACAATCCACGTCAAAATTCCTTCTAGAATCATCTAGAATTAACCCAAAGTGAGTTGTTATGCCCTTAACCTGCAAAGTAATACCCAAACACAGAATATGCGAAGAAAAGATACCCAGAACACGGAATAGCAATGATTTTATTATTCAGAGAGAAATGTTCACAGGCCTCTTCGAGGGGGCAACCTCCAATAGAGCAGAGCTCGATTACAAAAACAAGACACGATTCTCCTTGCAGGGAGTCTCTATCCTTTATATATGACTCATACATGCAATACCACGGGCCAATACCATGGGTTTTATTAATACCATCTATCTAATACTACCGCCCATTTGCAACTAACTGTGGTCCCGTCATTAATTGCGGGTTAACCACTTACAAATATTAATATGGGCTTTATTGACTCTTGACTATGACGTGATCCCATGACATAAATAAGGGGGTTAGGGTGGGACCCTAACATGCCCTCCCCCTTAAGACTAGCCTTGTCCTCAAGGCTGAAGCTGCGGAAACTGCTGAAGAATAGTGGCTGGTTCCCAAGTTGCATCTTCCGGAGAGGTGTCTTTCCATTTGACGAGGACTTCCTTAATCATGCGGCCACACAGGTGCTTGTCTCGTGTGTCTAGAACCTGTTCGGGTTGAAGCCAGATTGACCCTTCTTCGTCTAATTCAGGTAGACTAGTTTGAACTCGGAAATTGTTCCCAATCACTTTCTTGAGGCACGATACATGGAAAAATGGATGGATTTTTGCCGTAGGTGGCAAAGCCAACTTGTAAGCCACTTCTCCAATGCGCTGAAGTACTTGGTATGGTCCGTAGAATTTTGTAGAGAGCTTTTGACAACCCTTGTCTTTGAGTGATGTTTGCTTATATGGTTGCAGCCTCAAAAAGACCTGATCCCCTTCTTGAAATTGGCACTCTGAGCGATGTTGGTCAGCCTGTTGCTTCATGTGGTTCTGAGCTTGATGAAGATTCTCGCGAAGATGGGCGAGCATGGTTGCGCGGTGTTGCAGGAGTTGATCCACTACTTGTACTTTGGAGCATCCCTTGAGATAAGAAGTAGGGGAAGGCGGAAGTTGACCATAGACTGCTTCATAGGGAGTCATTTTGGTGGTGGCATGATATTTGGTGTTATACCACCATTCAGCCAGAGGTAACCACTGTGCCCAAAGGTGTTGCTTTTCTGAAGTGAAACACCTAAGGTAGGTTTCTAGACATTTGTTGACGGCTTCGGTTTGACCATCAGTTTGCGGATGATATGAAGTACTGAGTTTGAGTTGAGTGCCTTGTATTCTGAAGAGTTCCTGCCAAAAATTGCTAGTGAAGATCGGGTCACGGTCGGACACTATAGAAGTGGGCATGCCATGTAATTTGAAGATCTGATCCATGAAAGATTGAGCAACCAAGGTTGGTGTAAACAGGTGGGGTAGGGTGCAGAAATGCGCATACTTTGACAGTCGGTCCACAACCACCATGATGACTGACTTGTTCCCTGACTTTGGAAGACCTGTAATGAAATCCATAGAAACCTCCGTCCAAATTGATGCCGGAATGGGCAATGGTTGTAATGTGCCTGGTGTGTTGACGGTTTCCCCTTTGTGGCGTTGACAGACATCACATTCGGCTACGAAAGTAAGGACGTCCTTTTTCATGCCTGTCCAAAAGAATGATCTTCTGGTGCGAGCATACGTCTTCTGAAAGCCCGAATGTCCTGCAATGGGAGATGAGTGCAATTCTGCCAAAATGCGACTTTTGAGGGTAGATGTTGGAGATATTACGACTTTGTCCTTGTAGCGAAGAATATCATTCTGCCACAAGTAGCCCTTACTGGAATTAGGATCTACCTGCAATTGAGAAATGAGTTGGGAGAGCCCTGGGTGTGAAAGCCATTCCCTGCGAGCCTCTTCAATCCAGTCTGGAATGGGAAGGGAAATTGCGAGCAGAGTACTTTCCTCCTCAAATTGGCGCGATAATGCATCTGCTACACTGTTGTCTTTCCCTTTCTTGTAAATGATCTCATAATCATATCCCAGCATTTTGGCTAACCATTTATTTTGTTGTGGGGAGGATAGCTGTTGCTCCAAAAAATATTTAAGACTGTGATGATCTGTGCGGATTTGGAAATGTCGCCCCAATAAGTAAGGTCGCCAGGTCTCGACTGCATGTAAGATGGCCATCATTTCCTTCTCGTAGGTAGATTGGCCCAGATTCCTCCCACTGAGTTGTTGGCTTGTGAAGGCCAATGGTCGCCCTTCCTACATTAAGACCGCCCCAATACCTGTACCCGAAGCATCACATTCAATGACAAAGGATTTGGTGAAGTCAGGTAGTGCTAAGACTGGAGTGGAACACATGGCATTTTTGAGAGCGGTAAATGCCTGTTGTGCTTCCTCGTTCCAAAAGAAGGAATTTTTCTTTAGGAGTTGAGTGAGGGGCTTCGCTATGCGGCCATAGTTGCGGACAAATTTATGATAATAGCTTGTGAGACCCAAAAATCCTCTCAAGCTCTTCAAAGTCTTAGGTTGAGGCCATTCTTGCATTTCCTGGATCTTTTTGGGGTCCACCTTGACACCTTCACGCCCCACAATGTGGCCCAAATACTCAACTTCTTCCATGCCAAATGAACACTTAGACATCTTGAAAAATAATTTATGCTTGCGGAGCAGTTGCAGGAGTAGATCTACATGTTGAAGATGTGCCACCCAAGTGCCACTATAGATGAGAATGTCATCGAAGAAGACAAGGACAAATTTTCTGAGATATGGTTTGAGGATGTGATTCATAAGACTCTGAAGAGTAGAAGGGGCATTACGGAGACCAAATGGCATGACCAAGAACTCATAATGGCCTTCATGAGTTCTGAAATCCGTCTTGGGAATGTCGACTTCCTTCATGCGAATTTGGTGGTAGCCGGAGCGAAGATCCAACTTAGTGAAGAATTGAGCCCCATTGAGTTCGTCCAGCAAATCGTCAACCACCGGAATGGGAAATTTATCTTTGACTGTCAACTTGTTGAGGGCCTTGAAATCGGGACACATCCGCCACTCCCCATCTTTCTTGAGGACCATGACCACTGGGGATGAATAAGGACTAATGCTGGGACGAATGACACCTGCTTCCAACAATTCCTTGATGATTTTTTCTATTTCATTCTTTTGAGTGAACGGATATCTATATGGCCGGACATTTGGGGGTTGGGCCCCTGGAACCAAGGTGATGCTATGATCATGTTCCCCTCGCGAGGGTGGAAGCTCATGAGGCTTGTCAAAGACCGTCCGATGGTTATTTAAAATCTGTTGCATCTCAGGATGAATTGGCAGAGACCTGGTTTCGACTACCTGGATGGCATTAAATTGAGCTACCACTCCATGATGGCCCTTTTTTAACAATTTTTCCATCCGATGCGAGCTGATGACAGAGGGGGCTCCCGCCTGGAGGCCACAGAGGGTATGTGTGGAGTTGTTCTGCTTAAAACTCATATATAACTCCTGGAAATCCATTGTGATTGGCCCAAGAGTGCGGAGCCATTCAGCGCCTAGGACAATGTCACATCCCCCCATGTGTATGGCAAACATGTGGGTTTTCAACTGATAATCCCCCATTTGAAGTTTGACATTTTCACAGCGGCCTTCACATTTCATTGTGTCCCCATCTGCAATTTGGACTTGGAAGTTAGAAACTGCCCGTACAAAACAATGCGCTGCTTCGGCGATTTTTTGATGGATGAAATTATGGGTACTTCCACTATCAATCAAGACTACTACTGGGCGATGTTTAAGAAAACCCCTGATTTTGAGAGTTTGAGGGGAAGAAATTCCTGCCAGCGCATTGAGCGAAATAACTGGTTCGTCAGATACAATCTCCTTTTGGTTGTCTTCTTCGATCGCCTCCGGTTCCTCAAGTGGTGGATCTTCCTCGGTGGAGCTGTAGTCAGTGGCATCTATTTGAAAAAACTTGGGCTCCTTGCATTTATGACCAGGGGAATATTTTTCATCACAGTAGTAACATAGTCCTTGCTTCCTTCTTTCGGCCATTTCCTGAGGTGACACCTTTTGGACCTTAAGTGTCTGAGTCGTGTTGTGAGCTTGTGGGGAACGACCTTTAGTGGGGAAATTGGGGCGGCTGTATTGGGCTGTTATGGCACGTTCCACCTTACGAGCTACCTGGCAAGCCTCCGTCCACGTGGGAGGGTGGTGGAGTAGAACTTGAGCTTTGATGGCTTCTTTAAGATCACTGATAAAACATTCCGTGTAGAACTCATCTAAGAGACTCTGAGTGCGGAAGGCTAAGGCTTCAAAAGCGGTGATATATTCATCCACTGTACCCGTCTGTCAGAGCTTAGTGAGACATCCCAAAAAGGAGTCTCCCTGTTCAAAGCGATCTCGAAGAGCTTTGGAAAATTGGGCCCAACTCTGAAAAGGTCCATTGCGACGTTGATGCCATTCCGCCCATTGCCATCGTTCATTGTCCAAGTACATGGTCCCCACCATAAGCTTAGTCCAATCATCTAGGAGACGATTCAATTTGAAATACTAGTCCATTTGTGCTAGCCATGCGGACGTGTGAGAACCGTCAAATTTCTGCATATCCAACTTGGGAGGTCGCTGACTGGGTGGTGAATGGGTGTGCCAGGCATGAGGAGAGTGGCTAGACTCACCCTCATGGTGTTCATGGCCATTATACGGTTCCTCGAGAGCTGGCTCCTTGCCCTTATCGAGTGCTTGCCGTACCTGGCTAGTTAGTTCGCTAATCATATTTTTGAGGTCGTTCATATCTGCTTCAATTTTGTCTAGCCTTTCATTGGCCATCGCTTGAGCTCTAGTTTCTACCATACACCAACTTGATGAAAAATTGGGACCGCCAAATATTTTTTTTTCTAATAAATTGAATGGTACCACCGTGCTCAGCTCGTCGTCCTGATGCTGATGGGCTATATCACAAATAAGTGCTTCGGAAGATCTCAGACTTTTTTTTTTTTTTTTTGGAAAACTCCTAACGGAGTTTTACTCCTTCTTGATCAATACTGCAGTTGCCAAATCCTCAAAATGTCAATGCCGCCAAAAGTCCTGCGAAAAGTATATCTAGGTACAGGAACCCTTCACAACTACTCCGATCTGGTGGATTTGAGAGATCTGAATGGTGGAACAACTGCTGCTGCTGATCTGATGGAGCTGCGGGACTGATGTCTGCTGTTGCTGCACTTGCTGATCTGGAATAGATGATGTGTGATCCCCCGATAGAAAGGGAACTATGGTCTTGAGGAGTGTCAGGTGCTACAGATCGCAATATACATAAGGGTCTGACAGTAGTACTCGGCCCAATGTTTCAGGGCTCTAACTAAGGAGGATTGACCGTACCCTTAGCCGTACAACCCGACTACCCTATCGTACGGGCGAGTAATCTCTCCGAGTGTTGTTCTCGGTGTACTGTAGCCACAAGACGGCCGAAGGTTTATCTATGGCGAGGTTTCAAGGGAGCTAGGGGGCTTCCTATATACCCAGAGGGTACGTGGAAGACAGTCTGTGCGCGGTTCTGTCTAATGCGCTACTACTCGAAGGGGTACCCATAGGGGTTACAAGGGAGTCCAATGGACGTGACCACCTCTTGTATTTCCTGCATGCATGCCTCCCCAAATCCGCAGGTTTATGCGCTTAACGATAGATCCCGTGGTTTAAAGACGCCGGAACACGTCTCTAGCCAAAAAAATTTTTTGCTAAAAATTGGAGATCCTACCGAGCCCTGGAAAGTGCTCTGATACCACTTGTTATGCTCTTAACCTGCAAAGTAATACCCAAACACAGAATATGCGAAGAAAAGATACCCAGAACACGGAATAGCAATGATTTTATTATTCAGAGAGAAATGTTCACAGGCCTCTTCGAGGGGGCAACCTCCAATAGAGCAGAGCTCGATTACAAAAACAAGACACGATGCTCCTCGCAGGGAGTCTCTATCCTTTATATATGACTCATACATGCAATACCACGGGCCAATACCATGGGTTTTATTAATACCATCTATCTAATACTACCGCCCATTTGCAACTAACTGTGGTCCCGTCATTAATTGCGGGTTAACCACTTACAAATATTAATATGGGCTTTATTGACTCTTGACTATGACGTGATCCCATGACATAAATAAGGGGGTTAGGGTGGGACCCTAACATGAGTTTTTTAGAATAAACTTGCACCTTTTTGACTTTCACAGGGGTCCGCACCCACTCCTTTAGGGACAGAGCGGGCAGGTCCGCAGGTAATGTGAACAGGGGGTGCGGGACTGCAGGCAATAGTGAGAGAGTGCAGAACCAGAGCTTTGTTGATTTTCAATGTCTTTCTCTCATTTTCAAAGCTTGACTTGAAGAGCTGAGGTCTGAGACTTGCTTAGGAGGACAGTACAAGTGATGATAGACCAATACTGACTGCAAATAGTCATGGTGACGATATTTTTGTATAACAGATTTCCCCCTAAAGTGCAAAGTCTATAGTAGATGAGGATTTCATTTATCATTTAGGAAGAGTGAAGTACTTTATCATTTCGAGGATCGTCTTGTGGAGAGCCCGGTTGGAACCTGTAAAAACATTCAATGCAAAATATATATATATGAGATCATATCATCACTGAGGTAGGCATTCCCATACTCAGATCAAAATTGAATAGAAAACTAACTACTGCTTTGATATAGGAATGATCTTGTAATACATCACAAGTATAGACACATGTAGACATAGTATGGACGCAACCATCTATTTATGAATAGTCCACAATATAATGAATACAAAATTCCTCGCAGCCTGGATTGTGGAAACTAGATCCAGGGTCTTCATTTCTACTTCCCGAAATAGTACGATTCTAACCATGCGAATGAATGTGTTGAAGTCAAACATGGTAGAAACCACTTGGTTACCAGTCAATGATGTAAACTGTTAACAAGTGCGAGAGAAACCACCAGTAATTTCAATGGCTCTCAAAGTACCCAGTACAATCCATGAGATGTGAATAGATGTGTTGATGTCGAACATGTCACGGAATCCTTTGATCGAAGGTCAATGATGCAACCTATCGTCGAAGGTGAGAAACCTGCCATTGAGGCATGCAGATCCCAAGGTACCGACGATTTCTAGATCATCTTTCTAGATAATGAGCTGAAGTCGATAGAAAGCGATCTGTCATAGGCAAGCCCACAACACGAAATCATAGATCAAGTTTGAAGAAATTTAGTTGCAAGGACTGACTCAGGGATTGTCAAGATGGATGACAGATATTTTGCAGATGAATGGCTTATTGGCATTGACCTCTTGAACACATAACGACACAGCAGATAGTTTGGTGACAATTGACCCAAAGTTAATACCCAGAAACTGGCTAAAGACTTTCAATGTGGTTTGATCAACTGTTAGGCAACGGATTTCCCAACCCAGGTGAAATAAAAGTATCGTGTTCAAGAGTGGTTACAAAGTATGACAAACAGGCTCATTTTTCTCTCTTTTCCCCCACCATTTCTGGCAAGTACCTCTTTATTTTTGACAAGCTTGAGGAGGATAACTTTTGCTTGATTATAAGCTCATCCTTCGGATGAGTCCAACTTAGTTTAAATTCGAACCCTAAGAAGGAGTGGTCCGTTCCTGTTTGTAATTGAACAGGTCCTTTACTGTTAAATTTTAACGAGTCCAGTATAGGAGAAACTCGGCGTTTTTCAATTTTAGAGAGTCTGAAAAAACTTAAGAAGACTCCAGGGTTGACCTTTTTCGTAAATTTGTGTCTCCCAAGCCCGAAAAAGTATAAAATAATACTTGAGAGAACCGTTTGATCTTTACGACCAAGGAGTACTTTTCGTAATTAGTGCCCCTGATCCAAAAAAGTAAAGAAGCGATCAATGACACGTCGTTTTATAACCAATATCGAATTTGAAACGACAAGAATCCGGCAATCTTTTCATGTTTTTACAGTCAGAAAAGAGCTGTAAGTGGATCGCCTTTTTAGTTCCATTTTAACGAGTTTAAAAAGAAAAACTCGGCAATATTTTCATGTTTTAGGAGTCAGAAAAGAGCTTAAAGGTGACTCTAAATGTTTTTTTTGTCGAAAATGACCGATTTTGCCTGAAAAATCCGTTATCCTGAACAAAAATGCAAACATTACTCATATCTATTTAAGATGGATAAAAATGCTGCAAAAGTTACCTTTCTAAAGTGAAACATAAACAAATTTACAATTCATTTATTCAAAAAACTTATAAAAAGGGCTTTCGTCAATTCATTTTTACCGTTTGAGATTTGGGTGAGAAAATAGAGCTTTTGGTCAGAAACTTCCCGTGAAGATTGCAGAAAATCCATCCATCAGAATCGAGCGCCGTCTCCTCCAAGTAATCCACATCATCCTACTCTTCAATTTTATCCATTTCAAATCGTTTTTTAGGGTTTTATTTCATTTTTAGAGGGTTTTTAGGCTAGAAACCCGCGCGCGGGGGCCCGCAGGCACAACACAGGTAACCTGCGAACCCCGACTTTTTCTCAATGGGGAAAAAGTCAAGGGTCCACACCTGCCATGAAGGCAAGGTGCGGACCCATGCACTGTCTCTAAGAGAGAGGGTGCGGTCCCCACAAGAAGGGTTTTTAACCCTAAATTTCTCAAAATTTACCCAAACAATTCAATTTTTTGCATTCTAATTCGCCCTTTTGTTGGATGTAGAGTATACATCATGCTTGATTGGCGAGAACGGGAGCATGAGGATGTAGATCTTGCCGCGTTAAATCACCAACCTTCGATCGATGCATTGAAGGCATGCGGCTTGTACAAATTCTGGGCCATACCTGGCATGAGGGCCCAGGTGGACTTCTTGCAGTGGCTGGTAGACAGGTGGAGCATACAGGACCAGTGCTTCTTCATTGGTGGCCACCAGCTCGAAATTGAACCGGAAAACATATAATTTTTGACTGGATTACCTAAGAGAGGTGAAGACTTGACTCTATTCAGGACTAGGCCAGGTGGCCAGTCTGTCGATAGCCTCCGGCTAGAGTTCTGCAATAACCAGACTAGAGACAAATGGATAGACATCAAAACCATATCCCGTCCTGAACTCATGGTGATCGCGTTTACTGTTACCAGGCTCTGTGGGAGCGCGGCACTACATATTTCCACTGGATCCCTGGTGCGGATGGCAGTTGACTGCTTTCGAGGCACCATCTTCAACTGTTGTGATGCTGTGTTGGCTAATGTAAAAGGCCAACTGACCAGAGCCAAGAACGAACAACTGAAGACCTTTGGATATGGTGCTTTAGTTGTGAGCTTTGGTCTGGAGAGGGTCCCAATGTTGGTCCCACAGCACCTCACTGTTGGAGCTGGACTTCCTCGAGAGCCCAAACTGATGCGATGGGTTGCAGTTATGGCCCGTCATCCTGATGAGGGGACAAAGGTCGTTCGATTCAAACCTGAGTATTTCCATTGGTTGGAAAACCAGGTTTTTGCTATTCAGGACTTTCCTTACGCTGGGGTAGATTTTCGCGGTGACCCAGACATGGCTCTTCCACCAGGAGAGCAATGGGATGACTCAAGTAAAATCATTTTCAACATTTTCCTATTTTAATTTTTTTTTTGTTTTTATCTCATCCCAAAACTGATAGTAAAAGTTTTAAATGCAAATGTGGGTCCACAGCGACCAGCCATTCTCTGGCCTTACAAGAGGAAATAACCAGCTGCAGCGGAACCAGCCCCATAGGACGAATCAGCAGAGACCTTGGCCAAATTGGAGAGCCATCTAGAGCGTTTAACATGAGACATTCCAGAGATTGGCATAGATGACATTCCTCGTCAACTACAACGCTATGTGATTGGGGTCCCAGGACCTTTTAGGAGGTTCCTTTGTAAGGTGGCCTATACAGTGGTTTCTTATCGAGATCATCACCAGTGATAGGATGATCGCCCATTGTAGACACATATGACATTTTTTGCTTTTTGTACTTATCATTTTTGCCAATCATAAGGTGTTTTTCAACCTATGATCGAGGACGATGTATATTTTGACACACTCCTATATTATACTATATCACTATTACCAGATTATCTTATAAAACATGTTTATGGAATGTTTTTAAATTTATTTGTATGATTATTACAAATGTCTACTTAACATTCGATAAGCTATTGCATCTACTAATGTATTTAAAGATCTTGGAATATGCTGATATTCAATATAATCAAATTCACGTTCCAAGAGACGCACTCTCAAAAATAATCTCAATAACACTGGATTTCTAATGGCATATACTCTATTAAGCTGTAATACAACGAGTTCAGAATCTAACCTCACTATCAAACTCCGAATCCCAAATGAAATAGATTCAGATAATAACTCAATCACTGCACTATACTCTGCAATGTTGTTCGTTGTTTGACCGAGGCTTACCCCATGCATAGATACCAACTCATCAGAGGGCGAATAGATAACCCAAGCTACGGAAGAAATGTTCCGTGTATTACGACAAGCACCATCAACGAAACCAATGTATGTTTGGAGAGGCATCGACATCTGCAATATCAAGAGTAAAACCAAGATAAGCAGGAATAATGACGAAAAGCACTCTCTAAGCTAAGCACACTTTTTAAACTAAAACACACCAACTAGAAAGAAAAACTAACCTAACTAAAAATCTCCACACCCATTTTTAAGCATAATACCTCTTCAGGTAAAGACCATTTCTGGGTTTACCTAAAGAGTCCCCGTCAAAGTCTACCAATTCATAGGCCCCTTTTGCTAGCTTTCGCTTGACAACATAGGGACCATGCCACATAAGAACGAATTTTCCAGCGCCTAATTTATCATTAGCTTGATTGTACAATAAGACTAGGTCTCCTTTCGAAAAATTTCGAGGGGTCACATTTCAATCATACCGAGCTTTAATACGTTTTGCATGAGTTTCGATTGCCAATGCAACATCACGTCGATTCTCATCTAATTGAGCCAAGTATAACAAACGTTTTTCCTCTTCGGAAGTGGCTGGAAGTAATTCGATGGCCATTTGCAATGACGGGATTTCGCATTCAATGGGTAACACAGCGTCCAGACCATAAACTGGTTGGAAAGGAGTGAACCCTGTTGACGTTTTTACTGAGGTTCGATATGCCCAAAGCGTTGAAAATAGCATGTTATGCCAATTCGACCGATGAATCCCAATGATTCGTTGGATCATGATGACTAAAACTTTGTTGATGGATTCAACCAGACCATTAGCTTGTGGATAATAAGGAGTTGAACTATCGTGACGCAAGCCAAGCTGGCCTGTAAGTTCAGTCATCATAACGTTTCGAAAATGACACCCATGATCAGTGATAATCACTTGTGGAACACCAAACCTAGCAATTATATGATTGAACACGAAAATTGCAGCTGTTTTGCCGTCTGCCTCAAATGTAGGCATCGCCTCGGCCCACTTGGTAAAATAATCTACCGCAAGGATAATATACGCATGCCCCTCGGCCGAGTGAGGGTTACATGTAATAAAATCGATACCCAATTTTGCAAACTGACCAACGGAAATTATAGGGTGGAGAGGAGCAGGTGGAGCGCGCATCTTTCGATCAAAAATTTGGTAGTTGTGGCATTTTCGGACCGCGTTAATACAATCTTTAAACAAAGACGGCCAGAAGTAGCCAGCGCGCAATATCTTTTGGGCTGTGGCATACCCAAACATATGACCACCACACGCTCCAGAGTGACAGTCATTTAGAACCCTTTTAGCTTCCTCATGTGTTAAACAACGTCGAAAAACAGAGTCCACCCCACGACGATAAAGAGTATCTCCAATAATTCTGAATTGTTGGGACTGGAATCGTATTTTTCGACGTTCTGACCTTGAAATTTCTAGCCGAAAGGATTGGGTTTGGAGATAAACAATGATATCCCCATACCATGGATCTAATGTGCTGATTAGAAATAAGGATTCGTCCGCAATGGGCTCCTTCGCCACAGTTTCCGTGTCAGCACGCGGGAAGTCACACATTAACTCCGCAAAAACTAAAGATTTCTTCGACTTAGAATTTTCAAATTCCAAGTCGAACTCCTGCAGGATCACAATCCATTTGTAATACTTTCCCCCTAGTAACTGCTTGGTCAAAATATAGATCATAGGGTTGCAAGCAGAAATTACTGTAGTTTTACATAGTAAAATGTAATGACGAAAACGTTGGACAGCTTGAACAGCTGCCAATGCAAATTTCTCCACATGTGAGTATTTTAGCTCAGTTGGATTTAAAGTTCGACTAAGGTAATATATCACATGTTGAATACCTAATTCATCTTCCTGAACTAACACCATTCCGATGGTGGAATGGGAAGCGGCGAGATACAAGAAGTAGTCCTTGTTGTAGTTGGGAGGATGCAATAACGGTGCATGGGTCAACGCGTGTTTTAGTGCATCAAAAGATTTCTGAGCTATCTCATCCCAATAGAATGGAGTATTCTGTTTCAACAACTGGATAAAACCCTTTGTAACCTCGGCGTAGTTAGGAATGAATCGTCATAAAAAGTTTGCTTTCCCTTGCAAACTTTGGAGTTGGTGAAGACTCGAAGGAGGAGGCAATTTGACAATAGCTTCAACCTTCGCGGGATCGACGCGAATGCCGACTTTCGAAACAACAAACCCCAGTAACCGACCCGTTTCTATACAGAAGACACACTTGTGTGGATTCAACCTTATCCGATAATTCCTACACCTCATAAAGATTGCTCGCAAATGGATGAGATGATCAGCTTGATGTAATGAATGAGCAGACAAATCATCGAGATAGGGTTGCAGAATGTGCTTGATGTCATGAAACGCATAATACATGGCCCATTGAAAAGTTTCCCCGGCATTCTTGAGCCCAAAAGGTAATTTGCAATAAGCAAATTTCCCCCATGGACAAATGAAAGCATTTTTTGGTTGATCGGCAGGTAGAATATTGATTTGATTGTATCCAAAAAAACCATCCATGAAGGAAAATATTTCACTGCCAGCACAATCATCAATGATTTGATCGATATAGGGAGTTGGGTAATTGTCCTTTGGACAGGCTCGATTAATGTCCCTATAGTCGATACATATTCTTATTGTCCCTTGCTTTTTGTTAACTGGAACAATATTCGATACCCAATCCGTTAACGGGATTGGATAAATGAAACCTGCTTTCAGTAATTTTACAACTTCTGCTTTAATAGCAGCAGCTTTTCTCGGGTGGATCCGACGTAAACGTTTCCAGACGGGTTTAGCGTCCGGGTAAGTTTTGATTTCATGAACAACAATTACGGGGTCGATTCCTGGCATTTCCTCATAGGACCAGGCAAACATGTCGCGGAATTCTTGAAATAGGGCCTTATATATTTGAATTTAATCTTCTGTACACGAGGCATCTATATGAATGTTTTCAACAATTCCAGGCTTAACCGAAATATCAATAGGAATAGTTCGAGAAATGTTTCCCAAATTTAACTCGGAATCAAGATTTTTCATTGGATTTTGAGGTTCCTTGACATATTCAGTCGTAAAAATTGATGAGAAATCATTTTCAAAACGATCATTCTTGGGTAAAAACGAAGATCTGTGATGAAGATCTTCCCATGGTAAATCATCGACACATAGGATTTCACGAATTTGCTCATCAGAGTGAACAAGTTCGGAAAACGTTGTTGAATCCGAGTTTGATGTGAAAAGTGATTCCTCATAGACCACATTCATTGATTCAATTTTGGTTGAAGATGGGTTGGAAAACGAATCCATGGCCTGATACGCAATTTCATATGGACTCAAAGGCATAACATCACCAAATGAGTCTATCTCAGATTCAGAAGGTACGATCCAAGGATCATCATAAACAATGGTGTTTGACGAAATCATATGAATGGTTGCAAAAGAAGACGATGCGTTGATAGGAGGAAAAGGAAAAGTTCCCACTAAACCAGCATCTTTAACTAGTCCTACTCCAACATCCTTATACGGGATAGTCGTTTTACCGACATGTTGAATGCTTTCAGAAGAGGCTGGGTCGGACGAAAAGTAAGCCAGCTGGTCTATTGTTACGATCTTTCCATTATGAGGAAACTTTATAACCCGAAAGACTGATGAAATGACAGCTGTCATAGCGTAAGACCAACTACGACCCAAGAGAAGGTTGTAATCTAAAGGGGCATCAACTACCTCCACATCTAGATCAACAGTTTTGCCTTCTACCCCTATAGGTAAATCCTGTTTAATGCCAAAAGGATGAAACCCACGGCCATCAAAGGCTTTTAGAATCGTCGAGGATTGATTTAGTGAAGGAGAACCAAGCAATCTCCAACACTGTATCAACATAATACACGTTGAGGCTCCCTCATCAATCACAGTCCTATGAATAGGTCTGTTTTTTACTATCACTGGAATCTGGAAAGCCATTTGATGAGGTAAGCGCAGTGTAATATTTTCTAGATCGAAAATTATAAGGTTCGAGTCCTGAATGTCAACAACTCCTATAGCTGACAAAAGTAATTTACGCTATGCTGGACATGATTGCAGCACTTCCAAAGCCGACATTGCTGAAGGTGAAACAGCTAAATCTTCAACAATGTTATAGTTCTGAGCCGCTCTCGCATGTGGATTGAAAGCTGACTTTCGAAGTATACCCTTGGCGGGTGGTTTGATTACTAAGTCTAGATTAGGTTTCTCGATCTGTAGTGGATCGGAACCGGGAGCTGAGGTTGATGGGTTAGAATGAGAAGATTCTGCTTCTTTACCATCAACAGGACTTTTACTACCATAATCATGCGATCGAGTTGCAATCCTAACATGGGACATCTTCAGTATGGGTTCTTCATTGGCATTTGAGGAAGAACCTATCATCTTATTGTCTTGACTTGGAAAAGGATCCTTCAAAATAGCAGGCATTTGGGAACCTTTGACAATCTTCGCAACCTCTGCACGATGAGGGCACTCTCTTGTAAAATTCTCTTTGTCACAAATGAGACAAGGATAACGAGGTTTGCATTTTTCATCATTTGATTCCGCTTTTTCTGGTTTCTCTTTCGAATTTTTATCTGTTTTATTTTTTTTCTTCCCTTTCTTCTTACCATCGGATTTTGATTTGGCTGTAGATGACTCTACAACATGAATATCGGAAAAAAATTTCGCGGAAGAATCTCCTGTCGAGGAATCTAGCAAGGTTATGATAGGAGAAGAATTCTTGGAAGACTTATTCTTACTTTTGGTGTTAACCGTACCAATCATACCATCAGCGGCATGAGACCCTGAAGGAGCTGCAGCGATTTGATTTTGCTTGGGAAGATCGGGGATTTTCTCGTGTAACGTACCTGACTAAGTATAAACTAAGTCAAGGTATTGTGCTTGAGCAATTACTTGCTCCTCAGTAACGACTCCGGCCTTAGCTACATCCTCAGTGATCTTTGGCAATAAAGATTTTACAAACCATTCAGCTAAGATCTGATTCGGAATAAAAACCTTCACTAAATGCCATCAACGTCTCCATTCATGAATGTGATCTGAAATGTAAGTGGACGTTGACTGCTTTAATGAAGTTAATAATTCCGTGCCATTGTCATATCTGACTGGCAACTGAAAATGAGTTAAAAACAAAGTAGCTAATTGACTAAAGTTATAAAAAGTGGCTCGCGGTAACTCAATGTACCACTTGGCCGCAAGACCAATTAGAGTGCACTGGAAAAGCCTTAAATGGATTGAATCATCTGAAATGGAATTAGATGCGCACCAGAGGTGATAAGTCATCACATGGTTCGACGGGTCCTCTCCTGATTTGCCTTCAAACTTAGGAATATCACTAGGAAACTTATTCGGCATTGGCGGCCAAAATAGAAGATAGTTAATGGGATCGTTCGTTAGGCACGACAAGTCAGGCAAGTCCAAAGTTGCGATAAATGGTAACTGACGATTAGGGTCCCTAAAACTCTGGGTCATGAGACCAGCCCCAAGAGGAGGATATCCAGGATAATTAGGAATTGGAATCGCATTTGGGATATTATATCCTCCTAGAAAACCAGGATTAACCGGACCGTACTGGGGTTGTTGAGGTTGTTGATATGTATACCCAGGGTACGGTTGATACTAATAGACTGGCTGCTGCACAGCAGGACCGAATTGGTACTGTCCCTGGTACAGTTGATAAGTAAATTGAGGTTGACTTGTGACAATCGTACTTGAACCAGGTTGTCCTACAGGCATTTGAACCGAAGTTTGAATTGTGGGTCCAGACTGAGGTAAATATGTCTGAGGAGTTGATATAGGAACAGTAGAAACCAAAGCTGTCGATACTCTAGAAGTATGTGGGGTAGATTGAACAGATGTTGCAGTAGTTGCAACAGCCGCTTGCGGCGGAGTATGAGGCGTACTAGGCCCAAGCTGAGAAACTACTGAAGGTGCAGAAGTTTGAATAGTAGACTGGATTGGTTGCTGGGGTGAACCAGAAACTAATGGTTGTCCAGTTTGAGATGACAACTGTACATTCAGTTGCAAGACCTGTTGAGTTTGAGATGGATCCCACACTAAATTCATTCCGGGGTACAAACCCATAACAGGTTGAGGATATGGAGGACCATAACCAGGTTGAGGGTAGGGCTGATAATTCAAAGGTACATTTCCAGTTCCTTGAACATATGATTGATCGGAAGGTGGTTAGAAACCTTGGTTCGGGTACTGCCCCTGAGGTTGATAACCTTGAGGCATGTACTGATACTGGGGTTGACCTTGAGGTACATATTGATACTGGGGTTGACCTTGAGGTACATATTGTGTCTGGGGTTGACCTTGAGGAACGTACTATCCCATAGGTATGTATTGTCCTTGAGGTTGCCCCCCAGGCACAAATTGGGTACCTTGAGGTTGCCCCCCAGGCAGTAATTGAGGACTTTGAGGCTGCCCCCTAGGCGGTAACTGGCCACCTTGAGGTTGAGGATTAGGATTAGTACCTGACATCATGAGAATATCTTCTACACTCAATGGCTTATTTCCATTATTTCCAGTTAATAACCCTTGCTCAATAGGTTGAGGAGATGCTCCTGAAAAAGTACCAGTAAGTGACTGATACCCCGACGGAACAAAAGGACCACCGTACAAAAAGGTTTCTGGAGATTGAGAAAACATGGATGACTATCTTGACATATTTAATGGAGGATAGTAACCCCTAGGTGTTGGGTGAAAAGGAATATGAGGTGGAGAAAAACTTAGTCTCGGGTTTTCCAAAAAATTGGTCAATGAAAGATACCAAGCACTGCTCCTAGGTGGACTGTAAAATATTGATTCACGCTCCCTAAGCTCTATAGCAGGTTGATTTTCAGGGATAGGGACGCCTACTTCTTCCAGAGTAGCAAGTTCTTCAATAGCTATTAGTCCAGAAGGAAGATTTTGGGTAATTATTCTTTCTACCCTGAGTGAACCAGGACCACTAGAAGATGGAGAGGCAAACCCCGATGTTGGAGTAGCAGCAAATTCACTTTCAGGTTCAGATATTTCAGGTTCCTCACCTATATCACTAGTAGATGAAAAGCTACCAGTAATTTCGGAAACATACACCGATTGTGGATTATAATCTACTACCAAAGCTTGAAAATTAGGATGTACCACCAAAGAAGACTCTCCTTCTTCAGGTGACCCAACTCTACTGTCTCTAGGAGTTACCAGGGCTCGTAGCCCTTCAGGCTGGCTCGGTGAAAACTCGGGAGGTTGGCCCCGAAGTCTATGGGACTTCCTCGGTAATTCAGCCACGATTAAATATTTTAACTACTTCACACACAAATAAAGTAAAATATCAATGAAAACCACCTAAAGCCTCTAAAGAACCAAACCAATTTGAATCACATGCCTAAAGAATCTAGGAGATAAAACCACACAGAAACAATAACTTTCTGTACTGAAAACACTAGTTGGTGATGAAATCCAACGTCACAGAGTTCAATACAGAAATGGCGGTTGGAACAGTTACCTCGGAAACCTACTTAATGAATAGACTGGCACAAGTTCCTCCACTAAACCGTCTCGAGTGAAGAGAACCCCCCAGAAAATCCAAGTGAGTCTAGCCGACGTCTGCTCCAGGTATAGTGGGATCTTCCCACCAGTGTCACCTTAGGAAGAATCCTATAGAATATGGTCACTAAAGTTACCAATGGAAACAAATATATCTGGGGGAACAGTCTACGATCCGATACGCACGCAAGGGCAGAGTAACAAGCTCAATCCCCTTGAAAGCTCCTTGACATAATCCAAGGTTTACCAACAAGTGACCCCAGGCTCCCCGACAATGGTTAATCCGAGGTTTACCGTTTTTGATACGTGAATATCTGGCGTTGTTCCCAATGAGGAAGGGTTGATTCCCACACTGGTTCGGACATGATCTCGTGCTTCTCCTTTAAGAGGAGCTTTCCCAGAGCATAAATGCAACAATTGGATTTTTCTCCTACCGCAAGATACAACTACTTGTTTGTTTTACTGTCTTGGAGAGTTAATTACTCCCTACTCCAAGACACTAGCCTAAGCTATGTTGGTGTATCATAACCCTAGAAACAAAAAGATTACTAGATAGATTTTACTTTAAGCGTTATTTTTATTGGTTTTTGTTTAAGTCAAGAGGTGCGGAGATGAAACTCATGGTGTGAAGACTCGACTCGAAATCACTAAAAAATGCACTTAAGATGATTAAGCAATCTTTTCCCTTCAATGAACTTCTAGCTAGGAAAGAGTTTGAGAATGAAAATACTTGTAAACACAAATCTTTCTTAACAAACGAATTAAAAGAAGAGCTTTTTGCCTTTTCCAATGCACTCAAAACGAGACAACTAGTTATTTTAACAAAAATTTCCCTTTTCTTTCAAACAGTCAAATTCTACAAAAACAAACTTTTTCCAAAAGAGATTTTTTATTTTTTATAAAACACTCAAAACTATGAAATAACTAATCTTGAGATCTATAAACTATAAAAAGCTATTTGAAGTCAAATCTTACAAGATGTCTTTTTCAAGGATGTTTTACTTAGCTATAAGCAAACTAAGGACTAATTTGTCTAAAATCACAAATCAGTCAAAAACAACCAATTTTTGTTTTCTTTTCTAAAAATGAAATCCAAACTTTTAACACAAGCCTTTTCGAAGTTTCGCAAAGAGAAAACACAAGGTGGATTCCTCAACAAAGGTAGATTTTGCAAATGGTCAGACTCATGAGAAGGCCAGTAAAAACCAAGGTGATTTGAGGCTTCTATAGCTTCTAAGCTCTGAGCTACTACAAGACCAAAATGAAAAACCAAGCCCGGCAACCAAAACTTCTAGGAATTTCACCTAAAACCCTAACACCAATGGAATTAACCTAAGGAAAGTTTCTAACAAGTCATATGCAGGTCTGGGCAGGGGACATTTAAACAAAAACTAAGCTGACTAACAGAGAAAATCTTATGTTTTCCAAAATTTTGACAGGGTCCGCAGGCCCACGGTTCACACAGGTGCGGTACTGCTCTGTGATAAAAGCAAAAGTGCGGATAGGTCCGCACTGTGTCGCAAGCCGAGGGTGCGGTCCTCTCCCAAAGTTATGAAAAACAAAAAATAATCCTAGATCTACTAAATCTACCCAATTCCACACACAACAAACCAAAAACAGAAACAAAAACACAGTTTCTCAGGTCAAAGTAAGAACAAGGAAAAAAATCAAGTCCCCAGTGGAGTTGCCATTTTGTCACACGGAATGAGTCGATCTTGCAGACAAGATAGACCTTCCTAGAATCTAACGATATCTAGTGACAAGCAATCCAATCAAAAAATTTCTTTCTCTAAATATGCAATATATAAACAAAGGCAAACAAGTGTTTTAGGCCTACCTTGGGTCCAATGCAAGTTTATGGAAGCCTCGCTCCTTTGATCCAAATGAGCTCCCTTGTAGCAAATCTGTAAACACAAACAAGCAAACAAATTAAATAGCACCTGAAAAGCCAATATCATAAAGCATACTTAACATGATGATCAAGGAATTCATGAAACAAATGACATAAGACAATTTGTTGAGAAAAATGAATCTGATTGTATTAATTCAAAGCAAAGAAGAACTATACAACCTGTGCCTTGATGTTGTACAAGCTCCTCCTAGGGTCCAACAAGAAGTCTCCTCTACTTTGACAAGTTTCACTCTCTTCCCAATGAAGCCAAAAAGGTATGTGATCTCTCCTCTCAAGCTTAACTAGGAAGACTCAATTCCACCAGCATTTACCCTCAAAACGTTCAGCTTCTAACCTCCCTAGCAACCGGCCAAGGCCTTAATTTATAGAGCAATGGAGGGAAGTTACTAGGTCCTCCTTCAAAGGGATAAATCCCTCCTTCAAAGGGATAGATCCTCTCATCAAGGGATTAGCTCCTTCTCTTTTGGGATGCATGAACCACCTAGGAGCGAACAATCCACGTCAAAATTCCTTCTAGAATCATCTAGAATTAACCCAAAGTGAGTTTTTTAGAATAAACTTGCGCCTTTTTGACTTTCACAGGGGTCCGCACCCACTCCTTTAGGGACAGAGCGGGCAGGTCCGCAGGTAATGTGAACAGGGGGTGCGGGACCGCAGGCAACAGTGAGAGAAAGTGCGTAACCAGAACTTTTTTGATTTTCAATGTCTTTCTCTCATTTTCAAAGCTTGACTTGAAGAGCTGAGGTTTGAGAATTGCTTAGGAGGACAGTACAAGTGATGATAGACCCATACTGACTGCAAATAGTCATGGTGACGATATTTTTGTATAACACTACCCTTTTTTCTAACTGCCCTAGAATGGTTTCTAAAGACAGTGTTGATATCTTCATAGGGTAGTTGGTAGATGTCCCCTCCTGCCAGCAAGTTTAAGGTATTCAGAAGATCTTCCCTTACCCCTCTAAGTATGACTAGCTTTAGTGACTCAAAGTCAAGTGTGCACCTGGCCCTTTTGTAGCTAAGCTGGAATCTTTCTTCATAATCCTCTAGGGATTCATCATGCCCTAAGGTCATCCTAAAAATTTCCTTAGACCTGCAGTAGTCTCGATACTTGTTGTTGAAGTCTTGTTGCATCTTAGCCTAAGTTGTCATGCTATCCCCAGGTAAACCCATGAACCAGCACAAAGCTGCATCCTTGAGAGTGGATGGGAATAGTTTCAACTTCTGCTCATCATTGGTGTAATCATAGGTTCTGCATATAACATCAAACTAAAACAAGAAAGTGTCTGGATCTTCTAAGGTCATGTCATGGAAATGAGGAAGAGCAGAGGGGATTATATTCTTCATCTTGGTATCCCCATTAGTTTCTCTAATGGGAAAGGAACCCTCAACTCTTTCTCTATTTCCTCCATCATTTCTATTTTCAGCCATTAGGTTAGTTGGAATGGGTTCTTCTTCTTCTTATCTTGTAGGTTCTTCAAATATCTTTGGTTGTTCACCTAAGGGTTCCTCCAATTCACAACCACCGAAGAAGAGGGAAGGTTGGTTGTTTGAAGCAGTGGGGGTATTTGGCAAAATTTTCCCTAAGTTATCCCTATTCCTACGAGGCATGAAATAAGTGTTTTTGTTTTGTTTTGTGTTTTTTTTCAAGCTTTGAAAATAATTGTAGAATTGAAATTATAGACTGAATGAAAACTAACTGCTTGAATGAAATCTTACTTGCAGAATGGAAAGGAAAGCAAAGAATGCAGAATGGAAAAGAAAACCATCTAAATTAATTTTGTAGAAATGAAGCTAATAGAAAAATATCAAAGACAAGAAATGGAAGAAAGAAAACAGTAATCACATATTACTCAGACACCTCCTCAGCAACGATGCCAAAAAGTGATGAGCACCAGTGTTGCAGCAAGAATGCTGCAACTCCTGGGGCTACCAACTTTACTTTGTCAACTTGGGGTTCGTACAAACTTGGAGGTGATAGTGATGTATACACAAGTAAATGTGATGGGTATGTTCTTTGTCACTTCTAAGCTGGCGATAGACCACTAAGTTTTTTCAAACCAGACTTCTATGGATTCAGAAGAAGCTTGATTACCAATGAGGGAAAGAGAAATCTACTTTAAAAGAAACCTTGTCTACTGCAGTAAGGAAACAGAGTGAAATCGAATGCTAAAACACACCATTTTCTAATTAATAGCTAAGAGGCTTTTCTTCAAAAGAATGTTAAGTTAACATGTATGAAATCCTACTATCCTAAGCATGTAGATCCAAACCATCAAACCTTCTATTGTTTTGCATGTAAATGAATAAAATAAATATGTTTTTCTTTTTGTCTTCTTCTTATGTGAGAGTGTGAAAGCTAATCTCTTTTGGTGATGTGGCAGGTGGCTTAGGGATGATGGTGAATGATCAAAAGGCTTGGGATACAAGTAGGGACCCTTTTCTAGCTTCCTAGAGGCTTTTTCCTCAATTCTTCCTCAAAACATGCCACTACAAGTCAACCTACAGGATATCCTAATGCGTTCTACAGGATGTCCTGAAAACCTACAGGATCCCCTGTATTTCTACAAGACACGACCGAGAGCAAAAGGATGGGTGTTGAAGGTGATGGAAGGCTTAGAGAAGGTGGTTGGTGGATGGTATGAGGAAAGGGAGTGCCTAGGACCACTTCAGAACTCAAAACCAAAGTTCAGAGGTGGTTGAATTTGCTCAACAAGCTTGGAGAAGTTTCCTTGCGAAATGATGAAATTGGTGAGGGTTTTAGTGAAAGCAAGGAATGATCATGGATGGATGAAGTTATGATGAGGGTGTTAACTATGAAATCTCTCTGTTCTTCTAAAACACCCACACTGCATCATACATGGACATTTACCCAAAAATCATGCAAACAAGAAGAATTTCAATTATCTAAGGAAAACAAAATTTCATGAGCTATCTTCCTACTTCATTCATGAGGAAAACTTGCAGAATAAGGTGGAAAATTGATGAGATCTAATGTAATACTGAAGATAAAAGAAATGATAACTAAATCCTACTCTTGCGAATTGATCAAATGTTGGCCTAAGTACAGACATGGGGGCTTCACTAGGGGAGAAAAAATGAGGGATATATATTGAGGAATATATATTGGGGGATATATATTGAGGAAAAAATGACATAATATATTGAGGATATAATAGGGGGTAAAAGAGTTTATATATTGCAAAGTATAAAAAATGAGCTCAAATTTAATGAAAAAATATAAAGGGGTACAAAAAATGTTAATGAAAAAATGGATATCTACAATATCTAGTGAAAGTAGGGGTTTTTTTAATTGGGAAGGTGTATTTGGTTCATATTGGTAGGGGGTTAAATAATGTGCTTTTTAGAGGTATTTTCCAATACATATTCAAGTTAATGGTATTTTTTAGTATGCCACGAACACACACGCTATGTCAAAGGTTCATGGAGTGATGTCCCCGTGAGTACAAAAAACCCTAAATTCCATTAGAAAGTAGAATTTTGTCTTTTTGGGGTTGCATAAGAGTTATTTCCTCAAACCATGATCCTTGAAGGAAGGAGTGAGGCCAAAAACACCTACTAAAATATTTTTGATGTTCCTTTATCTCTTCTAAGCTACTGCTAAAGTAAAGCACAAATGGAAGCAAACTAATAAGCAAACTGATCAAATCTACACTACTTGCAATGAAATAATTCTAAAGACAATTCAACCATTAATCTATGAAATCAATCTAAGCATACAAATACAAGAAGAGGAGCCTTTGCTGCTAGGGTTGGGCCCTAACCCAAGAGCTTTAGCCCTCTGAGTTAACTCAGTGCTGGATCAAGGAATTGCTCATTCTCATTATCAAAACAAAAAATTACATAACAATGTCTTCCACAAGTCTTGAACTCGAAAATGACTAGTGTTTTTACAGCAAAAATTCAAATCCTAATGAGGCTCTAGGCCTCTTTATTTATACAACTGAAGTCTCCAATGACTTCCTTAAATCTAGGGAGGCTCAGCTCCCAAACTTGAGATAAACTAGCTCTTTAATTGTCACTTGCTCAGCTACCTTTTGATCTCCATGACTTGGCTGCTTGTACTCTGAGCTAGTGTGATTGATGGAGGAATATTCGAATGAGGGAGGAGTCAATGAGAAGGATCTTCCTCCTACAATCTCTCCTCCTTTTCTCATTCAAGTTTCAACCCTTAATTAGCCAAAATTCCATGATTTTCTCTCACAAACCTTCAATCAATGCACATTAGTCCACTAGGCATAATATCTCACTTCGACTCATCTCATTAAACAAAATAAAATCAAAATATGTAATAAATTGTGAGAAGAGTTTATTTGAATAAGCTAGGAGGTGGATTAAGGTCCATATAGTTACCCAATGATGAGGCTCATCACCTGTCATATGTCTGGAGCACCTACTATCCACAAACCAAATATTTTCTTCACTATGAACACATAAAGGCAGACCACATTTATCCTTATTGGGATTTTCATCTTTTTTCTTCTCTACTTTTAAGGTGGCAATTTTGTTTGCTATGTCCATTATCATTACATAATGAGCAAATTGGAACAAATTTTGCCAAAGGACCAAATGAGTTGTAAGTCTTGATTTGTCCTTGCCCTTTGAGACTACATGGTTTGTTTGTCTGATTCGTCAATCTTGGTGCTTCATTCTTACGAGCCATGCAATGTTTAGCTTGATGACCAAAATTTTTACAATAATAACATTGTCCAAGAAATATAGTTTGGTACTTGTTATAATAGCCATGATTTGAATAAACCTTCTTCCTTGGAGTTGCTCTTTCTTCATTCTTTGGATTTGAGTCTAGCCTTTAATGAGATGATTTTTCTTCTTTTGGATTTTTACAAAGCACGTTAGCATAGCTTCTTGTATTATCTATGGCACTTGATGAAAAAATGATCCCAGACTTGTCACTTTGAGATTTCTGAGTGTTGAGAATGTGATCAAGTGTTTGAGAAATTTTCCAAATTCTTTTGATTTGTTTCACTTCCCTTTTGAGAGAAACTATTTCAGCTTCATGTCTTTCACATATAATTTTCTCCCTTCTTTTGGATTCCTCTTTCTCCGTTTTAAGAGAGGTAACCTTCTTTTATTACTTCTCATTTTATTCAATGGTACTTATCAGTAATTCATTTGTATCTTCCTCGTTTTCTTGTCTTGGTTTATCATCTTTAGTGAATGCCATAAATAGTACTTCCTTGCTTCCAACATAGTCATTCTCTACATCTGATTCATCATTATTTTCTTTGTGATGGAAGATATCTTTGGATGATTTATTCTTATTGACCACATATTCATCCTCATCAGATTCATATTGTTTAGAGAGGAAATTCTTCTTGGTAAATCCTTTCTTTTTGTATATCCTTCCTTCCTCATTATCATTGTCATGCTTATGAGGACATTTTGTAGCGTAATGACCTATTCTTCCACAGTTGAAACAAATAAGAGGACGCTTACCTTTTAGCTTGGATCCTTTCTTTAGTCTTTATAAAAATGCGCCATTTCAGATTCAACATTAGAGTCATCACTGTTGGTATTCCATCATTTTCACCTTTTTGATTTTGAGGCCTTGAATGCTGCATCTTTGGAACTTGGGATTTCTTTTCTCATCTCATATGTAGTGAGGATTCCATGAAGTTCATCCATTTTGAGAGTGTCAAGTTCCTTCATTTCTTCTATAACACTTATTTTGGAGTCAAATCTGTCTGGGAGAGATCTTAATATCTTTTGAACAACAGTGCTTTCTTCAATCCTTTCTCTCAATCCTTTAAGAGAGTTGACTACTTCAGCTACTCGGAGGAAGTATGATGCAATATCTTCTTCATCATCCATTTTCAGACTTTTGAACTGCCTCTTATCAGTTTGAAGTTTTTCCTTCTTAACCTTGGATTCCCCATCATCTAAGCTAACCACCTTATCCCATACTTCTTTGGCCAAGTCACAATTCAAGACTTTCGTAAACTTGGAATCAGTAATTCCACTAGAAATGGAAATTAGAGCTTTGGCATTGTCAATGTATGCTTTCGTTTCATCTTGATTAGTAGGAAGAGTGGGAGGGAAATTTTACCCATTCAGAGAAATGTTCCAAATTTAAGGTCCAAGGGAAATTAAGTAGTAAGACATTCTCTTTTACCAAAAACTAAAATTAGTACCATTGAACAAGGAAAGCCTTCCTGTTGTCATTTCTTGATTCTTCATTATAACTTAAGAATCCTTCTTCCAACTGTTAGGTTGATTTTGAAGAAGTTGGCTCTGAAACCAATTGTTGGAAATACTATGGGGGGGGTGTGGGGGGAATCAATGTTTATTTTCAATTGTTATTATTACCAGTTTAGATTCTTTACAATTTTAATCAAAGAAATGATTTTATTAAATATAGAAAAACATTGAATATATAATCTGATGAGTTTTTCCAAGCACCAACTTGAACTTTGATAAGAATCCAACCTCTAGGGCTCCGACCTTGTCTTACCAAGGCACCAACCTTGAATTTAGGAGCACCAACTCCAAGGACACCAATCCTTCCAATTCTGAGGCACCAACCCCAAGGGCTTCGACCCTATAAGTTTACTCTATCAAGAAATGTTCGATTGCATTATACTGCTTCCAAGAACTTCTTTACAAAAACCCTGTCTTTGTAGCCTTTGCAACAGGTTGTTGTCTACACTATGGCTTCACTTCGGGTTCTGATTCTTTCTTGATGAAACATGTCAAAATATTGTCCTACCACTCTGTTTTCAATTTCCTTCTTTGCTCGGCCTTCGACTTCTACTGCTCCTTCTACATTTTCTCGACCTTCGGCTTCCCCTGTCTCTTCAAGTTCACAAGTTGTGAATTTTCCTTATGCTTTGTTTTTATTCCTAAGGTCGCTTACACAAAAGTGAAGCGTTTTAACTCGTTTTTATACAAGTTTCATCAATACTCAAAAGACATGTTCATTCAGAAGGAGAGGTCGACTTATGGATATTCATTCATGTTAAGTTATGGCGTGTTCTATGCTTATAACGGTTTACTTCTTTTTCTTATTATATTCCACAGATTAGCAATCACATGTATATAAAGTAAAGTGCAGATAGAACATTAAACGATCGACAGAAAATAACCCAAGACAAGAGACACAAGATGTGATGGCTAGCCAGGGACAAACCCCACAATGTGTGGGGAAACCCTTTGATCAAATATTATTTTATCTTCAATAATTCAGAAGAGAAAAATAGTACAATAAATCTAATTCATATCAGCAGTAGCAAACCCTAGATTAGCAGCATCAGCATTAGCGGCTTCATTATCAAACTAGGGCAGACGATATCTTGCAAACAGACTGTCGGATTGACTTCATTCCACCACCAAAACTTGTGGCTTTCAGAGGAGGTTCAGATGAACCTACAGCGTAGTTCAGATGAGGAGATCTTCTAGGCCACGTAGGTCAATCTTTAATTCTGCAGTTGTAGCTTCAATTTTAACAGTTTCCAGCTTCAAACTAGGGTAGTCGATATCTTGCAAACCGTTCGTCAGATTGACTTCATTCCACCACCAAAAGTTGCGTTTTTCAGAGGAGGTTCAGATGAACCTACAATGTAGTTCCAAAGAGGAGATCTTTTAGGCCACGCAAGTCAATCTTTACTTCTGCAATTGCAGCTTCAGGTTCAACAGCTTCCGACTTCACATGTGTGAGAGAGAGGCCCATTTCTGCGCAGTAGAGAAGAGACTCATTTCTGCGCAGTAGAGAGAGAGAGATGTGATGAGAGGAGTGAGTGAAAATGAGGAAAATTCCTCTTATATCTATACACAACGTTGGTGTTTGAATAGATGCGACTGTTGGGCTTCTGAGCCTACATGAGTTGTAGGTCGGCTTGATAATAATTCCATAATCAAAATAAATTCATATCTCCATGAATACTTATCGGAATCGGATGATCTTTATATCAATCCTACACCTCTCGACGAGAGGAATCTAATAAAAATATTATCAGCCATGAATAAGATGATCCACATGAAGTTTTTCCCTAGTTGCCAATTTTAACACTCCCTCTCAACCAGGGAGAACTTCATCTGCAATCTGTCTATCGATTGTTACTATTCATCCATAAAATGCACTACCCTGTACATCCTAACCCTTGCCCTGCTCTGCTCTATTCTGCTTTGTCTTGTTCTGCCCTGTATTGATCGGTACTGTTTTGCTCTGTTCTGCTCTACTCTTGCATTGTTCTGTTCTGCTCTGCTTTTGTCCGAATTATGAAGAAGAAGAAATGGTCGAGGATGTATCATACTGACTCAAAGTCAGTCTCAGAGTATGTACCACTAGTCCCAAACCAGTCTCAACCAACTCGAAGTCAACGTCATAGTGAGTACAACTCCACTGGTCCTAGACCAGTATCATCCTCCACTGACTCAAAGTCAGTCTCAGAGTGTGTACCACTGGTCCCAGACCAGTCTCAGCTGACCCAAAGTCAGCTTCAAAGTAAGTACCACTCCTACCACTGGTCCCAGACTAGTATCGTAGTCTCAGAGAGTGTACCACTGGTCCCAGACCAGTCTCAACTGACCCGAAGTCAGCGTCATAGTATGTACGACTCTCACTGGTCCCAGACCAGTACTGCACTGACACAAAGTCAGTCTCAGAGTATGTACCACTGGTCCCAGACCAATCTCAACCGACCCGAAGTCAGCGTCATAGTATGGTACAACTCCTACCACTGGTCCCAGACCAGTATCATTAATCCTAGATCAATGGAGGTCATACTAGTGTAGGGAGTACGGTAGATACAACGATGCGTCCATCGGTACTACTATGGTCCCTAAATTCATTTCCCTACTCATTGATCAGATGAGAGGTACTTCCCATGAGTCCTAGATTGCATGGGTAGGATGCCTCGACAGGAGAACTAATCAATCCTGTCCTCACAGGAGAACACATCAATCCTGCTACAATCACCATGGAGAACACATCAATCCAGGCCACCATGGAGAACACATCAATCCAGGCCTTACAGGAGAACACATCAATCCTGCTACAATCGCCATGGAGAACACATCAATCCAAGCCTCACAGGAGAACTAATCATCCTGCTACATAGGAGAGTGAATCATCATGTTCCACAAGAGAGCGAATCGTCTTGTCACAAGAGAGCGAATCATCTTGTTCCAGTGCACACCACCAGGGGAGGGTGAGTCACCCTGTGGTCGTATGCTGCTCTAGTAATAACCGCAAGCCCTCAGAGTTCCCAGAGCTCAACGTATGCAACATGTAGGACCCTTGTACAAGGGTTTCTTGAGGACTCCAAGTTGTTTGGGAAAATCACAGATTAGATCTTTCCTTGGGGCTTTGACAAGGTGTATTGACCTGTACATCATCTTAATGCGATGGAGCATCCTTGCTCATCGACTTACCATATCTCAGATGATGTCTATCTGCTGGAGCAATCGACGAATACGAGATTCCTCAATAATTGAATCCCACATCTAGTTGTTACAGAGAATCACAGTGGTATCCAATGTAAATCCAAACAGCTCACTGAAGAGCTTTCGCAACCAGACTGCCTCACACGAGGTCATGCTAGCAGCAATATATTCTGCTTTGGCGGTGCTCAAAGCCACCGACTTCTACTTCCTGCTCATCTAGGATATCGAAGTAGATCCCAAGGTGAAACAGCACCCGGAAGTGCTCTTACAGTCCACCACACTGCATGCCCAATCAACATCAGTATATCCAAGTAGTCTCACATCTTCGGCAGTGTATCTTAACCCATTGTGCCACGAAGATATCTTAGAAGATTCTTGGCATCAATCCAGTGAGGCTCAACCAAATATGAGCTCACAATGCTAACTACAAAACATATGTTTGGATGGAGGTTCACCAAGAACATCAATGCGAATGAGTTTATGAAACTCAGAGGCATTTCCCAAATCTGGTCCGACATCACTACCATATAACTTCTAAAAGTTAAGATCCTCGGGGTAGTCACAGGCTTGCAGTCCATCATACCGAGTCTTTCCAATATCATTACCACATATTTTCCTTGAGATAGGAAAATTTCCCCCGGCTTTTGCCACACTTCAAGTCCTTGGTCCTTCATTTCAAATTCAAAAGCCAACTCCCCCTTACATTTATGAATGAGAGGGTTTGCACCTGTTAGAAAGAGGTCATCCACATACAACACCAGTATGAGAAGCTTGTCATCTTCAACCTTAAAGTAAAGGTTAGGATTGGCTTCACTCCTAGTGAATCCCAGCTTCATCAAGTAGCTATCGATCCTCTCATACCATGCTCGGGGTGCTTGCTTCAACCCATAGAGAGCCTTCTTCAACCTACATACATGATATTTTCAATCAAATCCTTCTGGTTGCTCCACGTAGACCTCTTCTTTGATTGAGCCATGTAAGAACACAGTCTTGACATCCATTTGATGTAGGTTCCATCCTTGTGAAGCGACAAGGGCTATGATCGAGCAGATGGTTGTATATCTGGCAATAGGTGCAAATATCACATCATAGTCTATACCTTCCTTCTGGGAGAAACCATGAGCAACAAAACGATCCTTATACTTTTCCGTACTTCCATATGTTGCATGCTTTATCTTGTAAAGCCATTTGGAAGTAACAATTTTCTTGTCCTAGGGTTTGGGAACGACTTCCCAGACATCGTTCTTCATGATAGACTCATATTCTTTGGTCATAGCATCCTTCCATACTTAATGCTTGACGACATCTTAGAATGATGAAGGCTCATTTTGTATGATCGTGCTCATGATGGTCAGGTATCCCTGATACCTGTTAGGTTACTTACATTAACGGAAGGTTCCTCAGGGTGCAACATGTCCTTCAGCATCATCAAGTATCCCCCTAAGCCATGAAGGCCTCTTCCTAGAAGAGGAAGGCTCATGTGGATGAGGATCAATTAGATCCATTGGTTCTTCTACATCAGGCATTGATTCATCATCTTTTTCTTTCGGTTCCCTGGCGTTGGCTTCTTGAGAGCTCCTCAAAGTCGGAAGATTTTTCACCTTGCTAAGAGCCATATCTGCGTCAAAGGTGACATCATGACTAATTACGACTTCCCTTTGACTGGCTACATAGATTCTATAGCCTTTAGTATTTTCACCATAGCCCACGAAAATTCCCTTCTTTCCAAATGCACCCAATTTATTTCTTTTCTCTTTCAGCACATGAAAATATACAGGGCTTCAAAGAATTATAAAATGAGAAACATCAGGTTTCTTACCAATGAACTTTTCTTTAGGAGTCTTGGAACCCAATGCTTAATGAGGGCATCGAATTTTTTACATATACGGCAACGTTTGTAGTTTCAGCCCATATAAACTTCGGAAGTCTTTGATCATATGGCCCAGACAGCTTCCACAATCGTGCGGTTCTTCCTTCCTGCCACACCATTCTGCTCAGGAGTATGTGGTGTAGTAGTCTCCCTCTTAATTCCAACCTCAGATATGCCTGAGTGAACTAACTGTAATATATCAAAGGTCTTGCTTTGGCTTGAGGGCAATAGTCCCCTTTTGAGCTCTCCTTCAGCACATCCCGGACATAACCTTCTTTCTCTACTTGGAATTCGTGCATCTCTGTTACCATCTGTCTTACATCGGGTAGAGCTTTGTAATGAATGTGGGCAAACCTCCGATGCCAAAGTTCGGACTGAAGAGTTTTGTCACAAGACATGACACCTAGAGGACTTCCATCAACCTGATATAACACTAATCCCAAGAGTAAAGGCATCTTTAACATTATTTTTCCATATACATACCTTGCCATTGCTGAAGGTTTCCTTGTAGCCTTTGTCTTCCATTGCCGAGGTGGACACTAGGTTCTTTTTGAGGTCAGGTGCATTTAATACATCCTGGAATTTCTAGCCTTCTTGAATGGTTGTCCTCTTCCTTGATTCCCAGCTCTCCTCTTACCTTTTATATTGAATTTTTCATTCCTTTGATTGCCATCAGAGGGATTTTGATCATCGTCCCAGTGTGAGTCCTTTCTATTAGGGCACTCCCTTGCATAGTGACCTGCTTCATCGCAGATGAAACATTGTCCTTTTCTTCCACCCTTAGATCCAGCCTTTCCTTTTGATTTAGACCCAGAATTATTTCTTCTCTTAGCATGAGAAGAAAAAGCAGCAATAGGACCTTTAGGCATGGGAATTTCTTGCTCTTCTTCCCTTATTTCTTCTTGAATGCATCTAGCCATTAATTCCTCAAAACCAGGAATTACATTATAGTTCAGAAGAGTAGTCTTGAACATGTACCATTCGGATGGTAATCCTCCAAGAGTCGTGAGTACCATTTCCCAATCTATCGTAGATTTCCTTGGAGGTGTCCAGTTCAGAGATGTAGGCCACCAAGTGCTTGTCGATAGAGTCCCGGATGATCTTCTATTTTGACTTCTTTGGTTTTCCATTTGTTCCATGCAGTAGTGAATGCATTTGATGGAGGCTCAACAATATTACCTCTTCATAGTCCAGCACTCCTGGGTCTTCTAGGGTTAGATCGATAGACATCTTCCATGCGTGATAGTAATCTTTCTGGCGGAGCTTGTCTTCGGCAAGAAAGAGTGTTGAGGACCCCATGGTTCTTTTAGGATAGCCTTTCCAATCTTCTCTTTGGTGATTGCTCTTGCTCTTTCTTGGGCTTTGTCTTCACCTCAACTCTAATACCATGTTAAGTTATGGTATTTTCTATGCTTATAACAGTTTACTTCTTTTTCTTATTATATTCCACATATTAGCAATCACATGTACATAAAGTAAAGTGCAGATAGAACATTAAACGATTGACAGAAAACAAGCCAAGATAAGAGACACAAGATGTGGCGGCTAGCCAGGGACAAACCCCACAATGTGTGGGGAAACCCTTTGATCAAATCTTCTTTTATCTTCAATAATTTAGTAGAGAGAAATAGTACAATAAATCTGATTCATATTAGCAGTAGCAAACCCTGGATCAGCAGCATCAGCATTAGCGGCTTCATTATCAAACTAGGGCAGACGATGTCCCACAAACCGACCGTCGAATTGACTTCATTCCACCACCAAAAGTTACGGCTTCCAGAGGAGGTTGAGATGAACCTACAATGCAGTTCAGATGATGAGATCTTCTAGGCCACGCAAGTCAATATTTACTTCTGCAGTTGCAACTTCAATTTCAGCAGTTTCCGGCTTCAAACTAGGGCAGTTGATATCTTGCAAACCGTTCGTCGGATTGACTTCATTCCACCACCAAAAGTTGCAACTTTCAGAGGAGGTTCAGATGAACCTACAACGCAGTTCCAAAGAGGAGATAATCTAGGCCACACAAATCAATCTTTACTTCTGCAGTTGCAGCTTCAGGTTCAACAACTTCCGGCTTCACATGTGTGAGAGAGAGACCCATTTCTGCGCAGTAGAGAAGAGACTCATTTCTGCGCAGTAGAGAGAGAGAGATGTGATGAGATGAGTGAGTGCAAATGAGGAAAAGTCCTCTTATATTTATACACAATGTTGGTGTTTGAATAGATGCGATTGTTGGGCTTCTGAGCTACATGAGTTGTAGGTTGGCTTGATAATAATTCCATAATCAAAATAAATTCGTATCTCCATGAATACTTATCGGAATCAGATGATCTTTATATCAATCCTACACCTCTCGACGAGAGGAATCTAATAAAAATATTATCAGCCATGAATAAGATGACCCACATGAAGTCTTTCCCTGGTTGCCAATTTTAACAATTCAATTACTCATAAACCTTCTTTATTTATGGAATATTTCATAGCAGAGGTCGTACCAAAAGAGGTCCCACATCCACGTCATCAATTGCAATCGCAACTATTAATGTCACCGATGTAACATGGTTAATATTCATAATGCTGATGAAATGGATGCGATAAAATATTTAAACCATCGTCAATAAATCCGTCGGGTCCATAGCTAATATCACAATTGGCGGTCGGGTCCACAAGTCTTATCGCAATCAACGTCCAGGTTCACAAGTCTTATCACAATCGACGGTACAGTGGTGACAACCCTTTGAAACTTGTGATTACTGTGGATGTGATATTTGATTAAGCAATGTTTTAGTGGTGCAGCAGGTCTGCAATGTTATTGCAATTGGAGGATTTGGATATACATCCATTTATGACTTGCGATATGAACGTTTCAATAGGTGGACATGATATTTCATTGAGCATTAGTGTAATGGTCCAGTGGTTCCGCAATACACATATTGCAATCATAGTTTTATTGTGACCTTTCATTATAATAGGGCGCATTATAATGGAACGATCGGGTCCACACCTTATTTCGCATATCAGAGGTTTTGGGTAGTGGCACATAATAGACTGTTGTTAAAGTCATCGATATAAAGTCGCTGATGTGTTTTATTACATGTGTTGGGGATTTTAATGGGTTTCCATGTTTTTAATACTCCCTCCGCTTAACTTCACTGTTAATGCTCCTTCGCTACATGTTCCTCTTTGTTTCTTAGTTCTTTCCTTCCTGCCCTTACTGTTAGATTCTCACTTCTGTGGCTTCTCTTTATCCTTTCATTCTTTTGATAGCTCTTCTTCTAGTGTCTTTCCTATGGCTTCCGTAATGGATTTCCTCCTTGGCTTCTTTGTCTTGTTTCTTCACAGATCTGCTTCTCCTTAGCTTTACATCATCATTTGGTATTCAGAATATTTCCATAATGATATCAATGACGATTTATATCAACAGTAATAGATCGTGTTGTTGCCTAAGATGCACATCTAGATAAATATGGGAAAAGTCCCTAATCCCACTAGGTGTGGCTTTAAAGGTGAAACACTCAGAGAAGGGTTTGTCACCTATTCCCAACTCTCTCTGTTTATCTTCTCTCCTAGCTAAACTAAGGGGTTTGGTCCCTAAAGATGATCCTAAGAGGAAAACTTCCTAAGGATAACAAACTCTAAGAGATTATGATGTTAATTAAATTAATTAGGGATCTACTAATTTAACAACTTGAATTATATCTTGAAATGAGATTGATTAGCAAGTATGAATAATTAAGAGCATATAATAATCAATAATGGAGATAAATCAATTATATTCAACAAGATATCCTGTAAGACAAATATAATTAGACCAGTGCCAAATATACTTGCAAGAAATATATGCTCACAAATAAATTCATAATACTTGAAAATATGATATATCAAGAAAATCAACAGGTTGCACAATTAGAGGATCTGCAACGCAATAGGTTAGTGAACGAAGAAAAACCACAAGTTATTATATACAAACTTGAGATATGAGTAATAAATGGATCTAGAACTTGCAAGGAAATAGAGTTTGTACATAAAGAGAAATGCTCAAGTATGATATTAAAGGATAATTCACATGATCCTTAAATAAATAAGTACAAGAAGATGATTAAAGTGCTTGAAAATTGAATGAAATGCTCACAACCTAACTTATACAATAACCAATTGTGTGAAAGATGCAAACAAGTGTATGTGAAGTGTGTGAGGCAAAGTGGTCTTGGTAAATTTTAATTAAATGCCTAATCTAAGGTTTAACTTCCCCTCAATTCCTTCAACTTGGTAAGGACTAAGGTTGTTGCAAGAAGGCTAAGTGAGGAGGCTAAGGCCTCATTAATGATACCCCTTAGGACTTCAATGCCCACATGCCTTCACTCTTACAAGTGCTCAGCCACAAGAGAACTATGAAGTCACACATTTTAACCTTTGCTCTAAACTCAAATTTTGTGGGAATTAAATGATAGTTGAGGAAGGTTGTCCTAAATATCTGTCAGTGAAGCATATGCGTAGAGGTAAATTTTAGAGAGATCAAAAATGTAATCTAGAAATGAGATCTAAAATTACAACAAGTGCTTCAATGATATGTAAATTTAATAATTAAAACAAAATGCTTCAAATGTGAAATGTTTTATGGATATCAATTAGCAATTACCATTCTACTTTAAATGATCAAATTAGGCAATTGATGAAGTGCGTTTAGAGTATTCTAATGACCATTGAGGAAAATTGATTTACTTAATGAGGCAACTGATAATTAGATCAAGAATTGGATCAAGAAGCTAAAACTACCCGCAAAACAAAATTAGATATAACAAATACTACAACAATTAGATAATGAAATGATCAAGAAAACTAATATAATCTAACTATACAAAATGAACAAGTTAGTTATTAGATCTAATGAATAAAGTAGCAAAAGAAAATAAAAAGAGTTAGTGACTAACTAACGAAAAGATCCTCCTACCAAATGAGGAGATAGGGATACCAAGGGGAAGAAAACCCCCAACCTCCCTAAAAAAAAAAAAAATCTCTTATTAATATTAGAAAGTGAAATCCTCTTTGACAAGAATGAGGATTTTTTATATCCTTATGGTGCGTTTACAAGAATAGAGCTCTGAAAAGCCAATACCCTTCCTTAAGATACAAGAAAATTAAAGAAAAATATTTACAAAATTTATGATGAAATTACAAGTGAAAATTCCTCCAAAGGAATTCAATAATCTTCCAATAAATATTTTTCTTTCTCTTCACGATATTTTTGCTTAAGCTCCAACATCCAAAAGAAAGGGAAATGTTCACACGAGAGGAAGAGATCTCCTCTTCTATGCTAGCATCTAGGAGAAAGAGGCCTCATAAATATGGACGACTCAAAAAAAAAAATTATGGATCTCTTCAAATTCACTCTAAAACCCTAGTTGTCTAACCCTTTTGAGGAAGATCTGAGCAATAAATTATGTGTGGGTTTTGATCCGCAAACAGAGGAGAAGGAGGCTTCATAAAGTTTCAAAATATCTCTTTTGATCTTTAAGGATCCACTTGCAAAAATAATTCAAGACAAATCTTCAAACTAAACCCTCCTCCTTTCAAATATGCGTAAGCATTGAAGAGAGAATCCAAATATATACTATGGAAATTAATTTATATACAAAATGGGTTATAATATATACTAAAAAATTACAAATCACTAGCGTCTAGTGTGTGAGGACAGCTCCACTCTTGGGAAACAAAAACATAGCTATAAATTAGCTAGATCTGACAAATAAATCTCATGAATTAAATAGATCTAAATAATTTTGAAGATATTTTCAAGATATGGTAAGGAAACTCCCTTTTTAATGAAAATCGTTTGATAAGCCCTTCATGAGACTCAATATGGGTTCGTCAACCTTTATCCTTGAGAGATGGTGATGAGCCCTAGAAATGGGTAACTTTATGGGCTCATTTTGCCTATCATTCGCATTTAATCCACCATTCTCCATATTTTTATGCATGCTTTTGAATATATTTATGTTAATTGAGTGAATGGGAATAATCACTTGACCACAAAGTCTAATACGTGCTCGTTGCAGATTTTTGGACATTTTTGGACCAAGATTAGGCATTTATGAGCAGATTGGCAACCAAATATGAAGAAACAAGGCTAAGGATTTATAGGAGGGGTCTCTCCTACACTAAATGACCCCTTCCTCGAGTTCTCCACCATCAGCTCAGAGTTCAACAACCCACCAAAGATGATTTCAAGGGGCAACCGAGTAGGTCTAGTGAAGTGGCTGATTAACTCCAGTTTTGGGCAGCGAAGCTCCTAAAGTTAAGGAGGACTGTTGGGAGTCCTCGTTTGCATAAGTAGGAAGGCTTAAAGCCTTAGTAATTTAGCCAATTGATAGCCTATTTTCGCACTTTAGTGCAACCTTGTATCAACACATTTTCGAGTTCTTCTGGCAAACAATTTTTGTGATGTAACTATTTTTTTTTATCAATGAAGATGAATCCCGCTTTGCACCAGCTATGAGCTTTCTTAGGAGGCTATAGCTCTTGGGGTTGGGCCTAACCCAAGTGCCCAGAACCTCCTTTGTGTATTTTTATGTGTTTTTCTTGCATTCATAGAATAGCTTCTATTATTTAGGTTCAAATCTTGCTCTGTTACTTAGGTTGTTTTTTATGATTAAGATAGTTGTTCTTGCTTCAGGTTGATTTGATAGTTTGGTAACAGAAAATATCCACAAAATGGCTATCAAGCAGTCCTTGATCTTATTTCTCCCTCCTTGGGACCATGAACTGAGACCAAGGCACACTTGCTGCCACAAAAACATTGTTTTTGCCTTCTAATGTAATTTCTAGTGTTAGATTTTAAGTTGGAAGAGTTGATATCAGTTGTGTTTTCATGCTTAGATCTATTCTTGCTCAGTTTCCATAGCTTTCTTGCATGATTTCCTGTCTATAAACTTCTGTTCATCATGTTTCTAGTTTTTAGGTCAGATTAGGTCAAAATAGATAAATCTATGTTTTTTTAGTCTTTGCTTAAATTAGTTTTGGAAAGTAGTGTGCAGAAAACCTGTAAGACACCCTAGCCTATCCTTCCTCCATCATAGAAACTACTCCAGTCTTTCACTCAAGATTTATTTCCCTCATTCGCCACACTTTCCCAACACGCCCTAATTTTTACATTTTTGTGCAACATTGCTTCCTTCATCCTTGAACAGATCCAACCATCTTCATCACTCCTGAGCATCATCTACTAGATCCTAGACCCCTTAACATCCTTATCCATCCTTCATTCCCACTTTCCCATCGTTTTTCCACCATCAACCCTCTGAAAACCACTTTCAGCCTGTTCACATAGAACTTCCTGTAGAATTTCCTGTAGATCCCCTGCAGCCTCCTGTAGAAGTTCACGCGAGTGATTTTTCGAGATCTGAGTGTGATGGAAATTTCCAGAAGGATGCTAGGGACCCCTTAGGTCCTCTTCTCACCTTCTCAAGCTCCTGCAACTGCCCACTCCATTTCCTTTCGCCAATAAACCTCTGCACAGCCAAAAATAGTTAAAATGCATGCATAATAATTCTGCATAAAATTACTCAAAAATACAAAAAGATGATTTTTCCATATTTTCCTTCAGAAGTAGCTTAAACACATGCATTTTACCTTTTCACGAGTCAATGGCATCCATTTCAGCAGCTTTCATCTCTTTTCTTTCACAAGTAGGGTTAGTCGGTAAAACTAGGGTTTGATAGGGTTTGCATCTCCTTTTAGCTTTCATCTTCTTCTTCAAGTAGACTAGCCTCTTTTGATTAGCTTTCATCCATCACAGTTAAAAGCTTCTTCTAAGAACTCATAGAAGTTGGCTTAAGCTCCTAGCGAACTTGTGCCAGCTAATCAAGTGACAACTTGCAGTAAGAGCTAGTACTTGTGCATATAGCACCGTCGCTTCCAAGTTTGTTACGAACTACCGGGTTGATAAAAGTAAAGTAGGAAGTCCTAGGAGTTGCAGCATCATTGCTGCAATACTGGAGCTCACCATATTTTTTGCGTCGTTGCCGAGGAAGCATCAGAGTATTTGTGATTACTGCGTTTCTTCTATTTTCTACTACAACATTCTGCTAAGTAGTTTATTTCAGCAACAGTAGGGTAGTTGTTTCATTTCCATTTTCATTTCAGCAAGCGTAGATTAGACATTTCCTGCTTTCATTTCAATTCTACAACTTTAATTCTGCAAGCGTAGATTAGCATTTCAATTCTGCAATTTCAATACTACAAGCGTATATTAGCATTTCAATTCTGCAATTTCATTTCAGCAACATAGATTAGTCATTTCCCGCTTTCATTTCAATTCCGCAATTTTTATTTCAGCAAGGTTTATTTTAGTTAGTTACAATTTGTTTTTCAATCAATTTCAGTTTTGCAGGTACAAGCAGAGAAAAAACAAAAAACAACCAAAAATATTTCTTTTCATGCCTCGTAGGAATAGAGACAATTCAGGAAAATTCCTACCCAACACCCCCAACACATCACTAAGTCGCCCTTCTCTCTTCTTCGGTGGCAGTGATCCATAAGAACCTATAGGTGAACCTCCAGAGATATACAAATATCCTATAACAGAAGAAGAGCAAGAAAACATTCCTCCTAAGACCATGGCTGAACACAGAAACGGTATAGGAAATTAGGAGAGAATAGAAGGCACCTTTCCCATCCGAGAGACCAATGGGGACCACAAAAAAGATGTTCAACATAGAAAATAGAAGCCATACAGAAAAACAGAAATGTTTTCCAAAGAAGTAATTTGTTACAACTGCCAGAAGAAAGGACACACTGCTAATAAATGTCCTGAGAAGAAGAAAGAGTTCTCTAAAAGGAAAATTGCTTATAAGAACAAAAAAGGTAAAGTAAATTACTTTGACCTCCCAAGCAATTGTGATGAGCTAATCTTCATCTGAGAGCAAAGTTCAAAAATTTCTGTTGGGAAGATATTGTCTGAGTGGAAAATTATTGGTAACATATCGTCTGAGTGGATCACTAGTTTCGTTGAGGCCGTGAATAGTGCGTAAAGCCCGTGCGGAGCCGCTGAAAGCGTTGAAGGGTAGCATTCGGCGTAGAGCTAGATTCGAGGAAGCCATGATTTGTTCGTAGTTGAAAGCCGCAATTTCTTCACAGAAATCAACAAGTAATACTCGTGTTTGTGAAACTATTTTACGGGTATTTCTCTTTATATTCCTAAATGGATTCTGCAAGTTCTAGTTCCTCTGCATTTATGGGATGATTTGGTTCTAAGCATTTAGAAAAAATTCAAAATGAAGACGAATTGCATAGCGGTTTAAATATTTGTTCTGAAGAAGAAACCCCTGCAAATTCTGCTCTCATAGAAAAAGAAGAACCAAACCCTTCTGTCAATTGGAGACTTCCTCCTGTATCTCCTTCTGAGGTTTACCACGGATTAACTCCTTTTAATCTCCGTGCGTACAGTCAAATAAAGATTAAAGAAAAATCCATAAAGACTGAGTTAAATCTCAATACTATGATGACAATTCCCATGTTTGAAATTTGCCATATACAAGAAGCCCGCAAGGCAGGTTATCAGTATGCACATCTAGGGATGGTGAGATTCGGTCTGAATGCACTCCATCGAAAAGGCCAAAAAGCCTATGTCTTCTCAGCCCTCTTTGATAATAGATGGTCATCCTTTACACAAGCCTTGATAGGTGGGATAGAAACAAGTTTGTCCGATGGCCCTGTACAGTATGATGTTTTTCCAGATTTTTCTGTTGCACTTGATGATGTAAATATTCTACAGTGTTTGACTCTTGGTATACAGACACAAGGCTATGAGAATTTTAAGTCTAAATCCAAAAATCTAACCATATTTTATATTACTTGTGTTTGGTTTTACAATACAACTATTCTTGCAGTCTTGCATACTCCAAACAAGGATGATGGAAAAGTTACTCTTATTCAGTATGATTCATCCTATAACCCATTTTCCCCAGTCTCTGTTTCAAGAAAACGTCTGTGTCCTCTAGATGATTGGGTTACTAACTGGAAAAAACCTGCAAAAAGGACAGTACATGTTGCTCAATCCATAATAACTGAGATGGATGATAAAGTTGTCACAAGATTTCCCAAATCAAATCCTTTTGACACTGTTGTCACTTCTATTCCTACTGTAAATACAAATCCTTCAAATATCATTCCTTCTATACAAAATCCTCAGCAGTTCGTCATTGACCCTACTGTTTTTGAAGCTTTAAAAAATCTGTTCAGCAAATCCATCCTCTTCTTCTCAGAATACCTTATCTTCAGTTTGTGATCATCCTCACTGTTCCAAGACATATTGTGAGTTTTCAAATGATCCTCCTAACTCTCATGGAAAGTCATCTCAAGACTTGCATGTCAATATGATCAAGTTTATACCAGCAGAAGACTCTTCTTGTTATGATAAGAGTTATACTAAAGTTGCATTCTTCAACCCTTGTGAAGAAATGTTTGTTCAGACAGTCAGCCCAACCTCTACTTCAGGACTAGGCTTTGTACATTCTTCTCAAATTCCAGAATATAGAAGACATCTTATAGACAAGATTCCAAAGTCTGTAGTGATTCCGTCCGATGAAGAAATCCTCTCTATTCTGAAAATATTTAAAGGAATTGGCCCTTATGACCCAGTTGATCCTTGGAAAAAGAAAATGTTCCATTGGGATACTTTTACTCATGAAAAAGAGCATCTCTATATGCAAGAGATGTTGCTGCAAGAGAAAAAGGATTGCAGGAAATTTAATGAGCAAAATAGTGAGTCATGGAAAGCCTGGATGACTATTAATAATCAGTGGATATCATTCTATGAATGGAATTATCCTTCAATTAATCATGTAGAAGATGCCTTGATGAAATCCTTCAGAAATCAAGCAAAGCAAAAAAGATTGAGTGATCCAAAAAAATTTGTTGATGAAAAAATGGCTCAAAATGTTGTAATAATTCCTTCTCCTCTAAGGATTCCAGAGTTTGATCCAAAAGTTCAGAAAATGATAAGTAAACCAAACACCCCTAGAAATTTGGTTTATATCAGATAAAAGGGAGAAGAACTAGTAAGGGAAGTTTGTTCTAATCTTAGAATAAACATGGTAAGATCAGGAACCCCTGCAAAGCATAAATGGGAGCTCCTTGATGGAAATATTTTTGAGACAGAAAATGATTTTCCTCCTCGGAAAAATAGGGTCAATAGAGGACAAGATGGGAAATTGTATAAACTTTTGCCTTCCCATCCAGATGAACCAAATTCTTCAGCCAAAGAAATGATAGCTGCTACTAATTGGACTAATCTTGCTCTATCCAGCTTGGAAAGATTTGCTAAAGCTAAATTTGATAATTTAGAAAAAGCAAATAGTGAAATGAAAGCTCTTCTGGATAGAATTTTGCAAAAGCAAGATTACAATACTATGTACTTAAATGAGCATGTAAAGACCTTGGCTGAAAATGATTAGACTATAGCACAGAGTCTTGATAAGCTGTCTTTAAAGACAGAAAAGCATATCCATGATGTAGCAATTGCTCATGGACGAGAGATTGTTAGAGTCAATAAAAATCTAGATTTGATAAAAGGACATGTGAAAACTGTTTCTTCAGATTTAGCTACTTTAAAGAAAAATCCAAATACTGAAAGCTATAAATCTGCAACTTTGTTTTCCAATCCAGTTACTACTATTCCTTATTCTATTCCTCCTTCTGTGGAAAGTTTAATCAAAACTCCAAGCATTATAAACTTTGCTCCTCCCACTTCTTCTCATCCATACTCTTTATTTGTTAATCCAAGTTTCTTTACACCACTTCCAAAGTCGGTCCCTAAAGACATTCTTGGTTCGAAGAAAGAAGAAGCAGAATCTAAAGAATTCAAAGGAAGTTTTGCAGAGTTCTTTGCTTCATCTAGTCATGATGAAGAAGAAGAAAAATCAGATGCAACAATTACCAGTATCAATAAGATAGATGATACACCTAAACTTGAAGAACTAGAAAGCTTCATAAATAATTTTTCTCAGCGGGATAAAGAAAATTTTGGTATTTCAGAATTGGATCCTTCTGAAGAAAAGGAGACTTCTGACATTGACCAACAAGTCCATGCTACTACCTCTAGATCTACTTGGATTTCTACTTGGAACCCTGCTCCTGACCGTCGTGATTTAATGAAATCAGAATATCATAAGGATTGGTCAGCAAGTTCCACTTATTCATGGAACATTGACAACTGTACCGAAGCCGAAGTAATGTCTGTTCTGCATTCTATGCTTGTATGTTATCGCACTTATCTTGCAGATGAAATTGGTCCAATAAATGCTACAAGAAGAATAATAGCTGGCTTTGAAGGTACATTAGACTCTTGGCTTAAAGCTGAGACTTTGAAGTTGCCTACTCTGCTTTCACAATGGGAACAATCAGTCATTCTAAATGCAGATGGCACTACATACATGGACCCCGTCACTACTCTCCCTGTAAATAATATGATAGGTTGTTTGATTTATGGCATCACAGTTAATTTCATTGGATTTCCTCAGATCACCAATGATATAACTGTCATTACTCTGCTTGCAATGAAACTGCACAACATGCAGCACTTTGATGAATATTTCAATGAATATCTGCATCGTCTCCATACTCTTTCTCCTAATTTAATTCTTGAACCAAAATGGAAAGATATTTTTGTTGCCTCTCTACCTAACTGGGTTTCTTCAGCAATTGTAGCTAAACTCCCTGGAAAAATTGGAGACTACAAATTTGGCATTATTCGTCAAGCAGTTAAGGCAGTCATTGTTGAACTTTGCTCTCAGATGAAGATTGCATGCACCACCACTAATCCTAAGAAGCCGCATGGCTATTAGCAGCTATGTAAATAATGGCATTTGGGCAAAGCTGGCAATTCTGAAGGGGTGAGAAGAAAGAAAAAGAGATTCTCCAAGAAGAATTCCCCACTTCACCACAAAAAAGACGTTCAGCACAGAAAACAGAAGCCATACAGAAAAACAGAAATGTTTTCCAAAGAAGTAATTTGTTACAACCGCCAGAAGAAAGGACACACTGCTAATAAATGTCCTAAGAAGAAGAAAGAGTTCTCTAAAAAGAAAATTGCTTATAAGAACAAAAAAGGTAAAGTAAATTACTTTGACCTCCCAAGAAGTTGTGATGAGCTAATCTCCTCTGATTCAGAATCAGAGAATGAATTGAACTTTGCAGATGACTCTTCCTCAAAAGAAGAAGAATACTGCAGAGGCCCCTATTGCACAAATTGCAATGATTGTAACTGTAGTGACCATGATGTTTGCAAGTGCAATATGATAAGTATGATGAAAAGTGAAGATGATGAGATTAGCAGAAATCTCTTCACTCAGATGATGGCAGCGAGTGATCAACAGCTAAAAGAAATGTACAGATCTATGCTAACTGATCATCTTTCAAAGAAAACCTCAAAGTCATCTTCAAATCGAGGTTATGTTCCCCCTGCATCATTATTTTCAGTAGAAGCACTAGCGAGACAATTCAAGAATGAAGAATTTGGCGAAGATCTACCACAGACATTGCCTGCTATGCATATGGCTATTAAAGAACTGAGGAAAACAGTAAAAGAGAATAAAAGACTATGCATAGAAAATCACAGAGATCTTTCTGTCAAATTACTTCATGTAAATGCAACTTCTACTTCATATTCTAAACCAAAAGCCACCAAGAAAGAAGAAAATTGGACTTATATTGCTAAACCAGGTCCTGAAAAGAAAGATTCAGATGATGAGTTTGAAGCAGAAAGATCAGGTTTGAGTTGCCACTATGTAAACCAAGATGTAATGTACTGTGTCAAACTAAAGGTACAAATTGGAAATCACACAGAGTTTTGGAAAGTTTTGATGGAAACTGGATCTCGCCTAAACATTGTCAGTGATACAGTTGTTCCAGCACATTTAAGGAGGCCTACAGAGTGTCCAAAGGTGATAACTGCCAGTGGAACTATTCCTACAAAGCATGAAGTAGATGTAAATATCTTTTTGACAGAAGCCACTGGAGTTCATCTTGTCTGTGCAATAGTCCCAGGAATAGACTGTGCCATGTACCTTGGGACTCCCTTCTTCAAAATTTTTGAGAAGCATGGCGCCAAGCTAGATCGAGCATCAGGAAGGTATGGTTATTTTGTTAGCCTGGATGAAAAAGAAATTTTCTTTCCTTTTATTAATCCTAATTCTCCAAATAGAATATCTAGGATTGAAAGGATGGAACACCTCTTAGCCAAAATGGAGGTGAAGAAAGAAGTTCTAAAAGCAGAAGAACTTCTTAACAATGGAAAATACGCCAGAGAAATTGCAGATATAACAGCCAAATTCAGAGAATGTTGCTCTGATGATTCGAATGCATTTTGGCATATAAAAAAGCAAGTAGATTTGCCACTCAATAAATATTTTAACGGCAAGCTCAGAAGATCTAAAGCTGTTGCTATGAATGAAGAGCAACTAAAGACATGCAAAGAAGAAATCAAAGATCTCTTAGAAAAGGGATTAATTAGGAAAAGCAAGAGCCCTATAGCTTGCTTTGCATTTTATGTAAATAATCATGCTGAACAGGCCCGGGGTAAACCAAGACTAGTTGTTAACTATAAGCCCCTAAATTCTATTTTGGATTATGATGCTTATCCATTGCCCAAACCATCAAGCATTCTGGCACAGATTTCCAAATCAAAAATCTTTTCTAAATTCGATTTGAAGTCTGGATTCTAGCCGGTTGGGATCAAAGAAGAAGACAAATGAAAGACAGCCTTCTCTGTTCCTGAAGGTCATTTTGAATGGAACATTATGCCATTCAGCCTGATCAGTGCTCCATCTGCCTTCCAAAGAATTATGGATGAAACCTTTGAAGGTATGGATGAATTTCTAAAGAAGTATATAGATGATCTTCTGATTCATTCTGATAACATTCTTGAACATATCAAGCATCTAAAGATCTTCTATAAAAGAGTGAAAGAAATGGGAATAGTCCTCTCTGCGTCCAAGATGAAGCTTTTCAAAACCATGATAGACTTTCTTGGATACAATATTTAGTATGGTTCCTACAGTGTGATACAAAGGAGTCTCAATTTTGTTGATCATTTTCCTGATGAGATAACTGATAAAAATCAGTTACAGAGATTCCTAGGTAGTTTAAATTATATCTCAAAGTTCCTGAAACATTGTGCTAAGGAAAGGAAGTTGCTAAATAAGCATCTACAGAAAGATCCTATTCCCTAGAATAAAGATTGCACTAAATCAGTCTAAAGAATTAAAGAAAGAGTGAGAAATATACAGCCCATTTGACCTATAAGAGAAGAATGGAAAAAGATCATAATGACAGATGCAAGCCATGTTGGCTGGGGTGCAGTCTTATGTCAGGAAAACCCCACAGATAAAAGGGCACTAGAAGTTTGTCAATACTCCTCTGGTCTTTGGGCTAAAAACCAGTTGAACTAGTCTAGCCTTAAAAAGGAGCTGCGAGCAGTATGCCTTGGCATTTCCAAGTTTAAAGACTTTGTCATTTACACACACTTTACAGTAAGAACAGACTGTCAAGCCTTGAAGTTTGCTATTCAGAAGTGTGAGTTTGAAAACGCAGCCATGGTGCACTGGGTAATGCAACTCAGCCAATATTCTTTTGATATGGAGTTTGTCAAAGGAGATAAAAATAGCTTTGCTGACATGCTCAGTAGAGAATTTCTTGAAGAACATTCAATGCACACCTTATCCCTGAATTTTATCCGAAGAAATCCAGAAGAAGTAGAAATTGAAACATCCACTGGATGGGTTTCTTTCAATTTACAGAAGAATTTGTTTGACCATGAGCATAACTAGATCCCAATCAAAGAAGTCAGACAGAGAATTGGTATACCATACAAATGGACAAATCCACTTCAAGATGAAATGAATGAATAAGCTTTAGAGGCTCTTGATTATCTCAGACATATTGGAAACATATCCTATAGGCTAGAAAGAGATGAAGAAGATAGTACACGGATCACTAGTTGCCACATTACTCTAAGAAGATTCTACAACTTTCTGGATCAAGACAACTTTGATGAAGAACGGCAAGAACAGGCATTCTACAGAAGTATGGGATTACAAAATTTTGTAACTAATTTATTTTACTCTGTGCAGTTCTCCTTTTGGTATGAGCGCATGCCAGTCAAAGATATGGAAGAAGAAGATCCACTTCCAGAGTGGTTCATAGATTGGTGGAAGATTTATGGATTATCTCCATTAATCTTAAAACCATATTCCTTCACCTTATTAAAGATTCCTAACTTCACTCCGCAGACACCATGCCTGACAGATGTCCTAAGAAAAACAATCAATGATCTTGTCAATATGAGTGATCTTGATTTTATACAAGGAGTACGAAGATGTGGCCATGTGCGTTGGTTCGTAATGAATCACTACAAAGAAAGAATACTTTATACCAGCAATAATTCCAATTATGAAGATTTTCATCAGCAGATAAGTCCAGAACACAATCCTTATCTTCATCTTAGCTACTTGGAATTACCAGATCCCCATGACACGAATATTTGGGAAACAGAGAAAGAGATATGGGTCCAGTACTATTCAAATTACTTGATTGAATGGTGGAATCTTCAACACTACAGCTAGCCTCAAGTAGATTACTACACCATGATGTAAAGTCTTTCCAATCGACAATGGAGTTGGACGGGTCTTGCGTAGATTCCCCGATCAAGAATATCTACTGTGTAAATAATGAGATATGCAAATCTCATCTTTTCAGTCTTTCGAGGATTCTCTTGTACGAATCTCCTCTGTGTAAACATAAAGTAAATCCGGTCCCCATATGCCTCTGGCTTTCCGTATCGGAATAGGGATGAGATAACATGAGTAGTCCGCTCATGCCCGGATTTGGTCCTTTCAAAGCATCTTGCTTTTGTCAGTCTGTACATCCTACTTTCAGCAGAAGCATCTTGCTTTCTGTCAATCTTGCTGATGACTCATGAGATGCTTGTTCCCTCATGAGTCCTATAAATACATGAGATCTGAGAAAGGAGAGGGCATTCGGGTCTGAAGAGTTTAGAGTCTTGTGAGTCTTGAGTCGAGTGATTTTCCTGCTCTGCATCTGCGGACCATAGTGTCTGATCTGCTTGCATCACGAAAGGTTCACTCTGGTCTTATAGTATTGGTTTGGAAGCCTGCGCATCAGTGTGCTCGGCACTGGTGAGAACCTAAAGTGGCTGAACCATAGGAAAAGTCTGAAAGTCTGTCATAAGATTTCTGAGGCAGAGTCTGTCCATCGCCAGGTAGCCTCCGGTAATACTTGTTCCCTGCGAACGGTATGAAGTCCGGTAAAAGCGACGACAGTCGATCTCTGTAAAGAAATAATCCTTCTGTAATATCTGAATCCTATTTCTGATAATATAAATCAAAGCCTCTGGCTATCTTCATCTACTTTCCGCATTTGTGTTAATGGTCATTGTGAGGACCATATCCAGACTGTATACATTTTTTTATTATTATTATTTTTTTTAATTTATTTTTTTTACCGCAAATACAACCAGAAAGAAATGCATTGAAATTCAAATTCATTTAACTCACACATTCCTGCCACTCATTCAGGGAACATATCATAACGTTTTCATACTTTTAACTAATATCAATAGTAATGAATTACATATGTACCATTCACTAGAGGTGAGACTCCACTTGCTCTGCTGTTGCTGGTATTCCCTTGTAGCTGGTCACCTCCGCGAGTGAATGATGACGCACTTGATCCGAATGTGAAGACCCACCGGTTAACCTCCCAGCCTACTCCTTGGGTACTCTTCTTCCCCGCAGGCCCCCGAGCTGCAATGGGGTTGTACAATGGAGACAAGCACTAGCTAGTAGAGGAGAGCACACCTTGGCCCAAGAGTCCCCTCTCTAAATCCTCTACCTCACCAAACTCACTATAGCTTCATAATCACTACTCTGACAACATCTCATCCATCCAACAATAGGGTTCCCAAAATTGCCTTCTCCCATGGCTTGCCCCTTCTTTTATAGGAGTCCTCATAGGTGACACTTGTCATGTCATGCATAATTAATTATTTTTTATAATTCAATAGCTTGATTATTCACCCACCCATGTGTCATTCTCACATCAAGGGTCTCCCAAAATTATTTACTTAAATTTTTATTTAAAACTAATATTTTCCTCACCTCAACAAGATTCCTATTTCTTCTCCTAGTTGTCTCTTTATTCCCCCCTTTTATTCCTTAATTTGTGTTCATTACTTGAAGTCAGTTAATGAGTCAAGATTTTATCCCCAATCTACTCCCTAATTTAACTCAGGTTATCTCCTAGATGGATATTCTTATGTTGGTTGTTGACACATGGAGCTTCTCTACATTTCTCTAAATTTAATTTATTATTCTCATTTTAATTCACCCTCCCCTTTTCTTAATTAGGTTTAAATTAGTTTAGGATTAATCTTTCTCCTTACTATTATGTTTGTCTTTCCCCTTTTTCCTAATTAAACCACATAATCTTCCTAGTATTTTCCAAAATGGGAAAGGCAGAGTTTTTAAGGTACTCTATTTTAATTCTTCCTATGATCCTCCTTATTCCAAGTTTTATTTTTTATTTAATTACATTGGTTTCTAATCATCATTTACCCTTGATGTAAATTTACCTAGTTTTCATTCCTTGCTTATATTTATTTATTATTATTTATTTTTAATGATTCCAAGGATGCCAAGTTTGGTTGTGCCCTTCAAGAACTTCCATAGAAGTTCCAAGGGTGCCACACCTAATAGCTTATTTGTGATGTCAAGGGTGCCAGTTTGGTTGTGCCCTTCAAGAACTTCCGTAGAAGTTCCAAGGGTGCCACACCTAATAGTTTATTTGTGATGCCAAGGGTGCCAGTTTGGTTGTGCCCTTCAAGAACTTCCCTAGAAGTTCCAAGGGTGCCACACCTAATAGTTTATTTGTGATGCCAAGGGTGCCAAGTTGGTCGTGCCCTTCAAGAAATTCCCCTGAAGTTCCAAGGGTGCCACACCACTTGCCCTTCAAGCATCCAATGATTACGAGGGGAAAATATAGTGCAACGTCATAGACCACTATCATCTCTTATGTTGCCTGCTATAGTGAGACTAATGGTGTCGGGATCAAGGAATCCGCCTTAATGCGCGCCCCCTGGTAAAGTCCTCATGAGCGACCCAACTTTGGAACCTGCCCTCATGGCATCGTGATCTTCAAGGCGAAGGTGCTTCAACCCTTCCAGCCCAAGTCACGGTGGGAGTGCTAGAAAAATAAATGGTTTCTTAAAGATGTGCAGGTTCACGTTCAAACTGAGCAGTGAGCAGATAACCATGACTCAGGTGATGAGAAAGGAGAATTTATGGCAGAGCAACAACTGCGGTATTAGATTGCCCTACCCTCCAAGGTTGCAATACCTTGTATGGCATATAAAACCAATCACGTAGACAAGCAAATCCAAAAATAGAATAGGGGCATAGAATTTATAAACATTCAGAGATCCAGAAAAATGTAGAAACTACTTCCCATAGTTTGACCTGTCCACAATTCCAATATTCATGGCTCAAACCACCTAAGAAGAGAAACATGCGCCAAAAACTAGTTGCAATGACAATTTGCTAAAATATTGATCATTACTTGACCAAAACAATCCACCAAGGCATACCGGAAACCTAGAACCCAGCATCATAAACAACCGCTTTGCACAAACCAGTATCTGAGATTAATCATTCTTTCCGGATCTAGCCCCAATATCCTGAAAGTATTACATCTTGCAGTGTGTAACTTGAAATTGAAGAGCGCATGTGTGTGCAAGACGGTTTTGCACATCAACTCGGAATGCAGAACAACATTGCAGTGCAAGGAGAAACTTTGGAAATGATAACCTTCCACCCTTGACAGATGTTGGCCGACATGGCGAGAAACTATAATCTTCATCAGTTTCTTGAAAAAACTGTTTCTCTGAAATTATCGTACAATCCTTATTGTTTTTGGTTAGAAACTGTTCTCACCGTAACTATTTCTACAAGCAAGAAAGGCCACCTGATAACATAATGCATACAGATCGAAACTCTCCTAGAAAATTTCTCACAGCACCTCTGAAGGTCTATGCAACATCACAAATAGCAATAATTTAGTAAATTCTGTTCAAACTAAAGCCTGACATGAATCTGTTTAGATGAAAAAAGCTGTGAGTGTGAAGAACTGAAAAATAATCATTATACTGTCCAAATCCATCTACCATCCAGAGGCATGCTTGGATGTGATAATAGAAACTTATTACAAGTCTAACTAAGCCAGTATTCACTAATTGATCAAAAAATTGTAATCAATGAATGAAGACCTCCCAAAGCCCAAAGCCACAGTGAGGATGCATTTCCTCACCTGAAAAAGAATGGAGATTCTGGGCCCTCAACTTGACCAGGTCAAAATCAGAGTTTAGTACAAAATATATAATATTATATTGTTAAATAACCAAAAAAAAAACGAAAAACAAAAAAACTTTGAGACTGCTCCCTTTTACCACCAAAAACAAAAACAATTTCACAAAACCCCAACTCTCTGATACTGCTGCTACACTGAATTTCCTAGATGTTATGTCTGTGTGTGTGAGAAATTTAACCAGAACCTATATACACGTTTCGAATTGACTTTACCTCCAGAGGCGTAAGATGTGCATTGAAGAGATACTGAGCACCTGGATACCTCTGATCCAACCGACTGCACATTTTGGAAGAACTAAGGCAGCTTTTAATCTTATTCCAGTGTTTGGTATTCTCAACATAATGCCTCAGCCACCCTGAAAAATCATTGAGTTGGTACTCATCATAGTTTCTGCCTGCAACAGCGTGTCCCCTTCCCTTCATGGCGGCAGCTCTGTCTGATTGGGAGCTATTTGAGACAGAATGCGATCAGAAAGGTTCGCAGAAGATGGCAATGGCGGGCGAAAAATCGGAATTATTCATCGGAGATATGATGGTTAGTTTATGAACGCTTCCGAAGAAAACGTCACGAATTTCTCAAACGCCAACTAAAAATTAAGTAGCCGCAGAACCGTGTTCATGAATATCCATGAACACACGACGAGTATGCCCGCGATATTTCAGAACTCTGCGGTTATGCCCGCGATATTCCCGACGCCACGTGTCAGCTTGAGAAACAAAGGGACGACGAAAGTCCCTTTCTAGTGAGATCAGGGACTCTGTCTCACCCCTCCCATGTAGTTCCATCCACTTGTACAACCCCATCACCCATATGTGAGTCATTCGGTCAAGCAACTAATCTGTGCCTGCAACCATCAATATATCATCAGAATATAGTTAAACATATATGGTAGATTCCAAGATCGACTTAGACTTTCAAAGATAAAGTAATATAAATTTTCATCAAACCAGGTGTCATCGACATGTCATATGCGAGTGCCTCTGATGGTTTCCTGCCATACTCAATAATCATCAGTAACACGGTTTCTCAATGTTAGTCAGTTATCATAATAGCATCATTAACAATTCCTGGTCATTCACATCATTGTCCATTGTAAGTCTGAACTAAAGGAAATAGGTAACATAGGGGACACATCCCTCATGGCTATCATCAATAATCATCAATGGAAAGATACATATTCATTAAGCTATCAACATCGTAACATCGTAGAAATATACCTATCCATAAAATTTATCCTCATTATGCTTTTAGTAGAGCGCATACATATTCTTTACTACCCTCATCATAATTTCAAATAGAGACCAACTTAACTATTAATATTGCAATCATCAGAATACTGATAGATAAGATACATAACCATTAATGCTACCATAATATCATTGGAAAGCATTCATAAACATCCCAACCATGAATATCTCAATCGCTAATAATAGTGTCATGGGTCCAGATCCTCAATCTGAGGTCCTCGAAGAATAGAGTGTCTAAGATAATGTCGTATCAGGGTCAGAAAACTAGAGTGGGCACTACAGTCATCTACTTCCAAATTTGAGAAGAATGGTATCAGAGCCTAAGTTGTTGTTCAAAAATTTCTGTTGGGAAGATATTGTCTGAGTGGAAAATTATTGGTAACATATCGTCTGAGTGGATCACTAGTTTCGTTGAGGCCGTGAATAGTGCATAAAGCCCGTGCGGAGCCGCTGAAAGCGTTGAAGGGTATCATTCGACGTAGAGCTAGAGTCGAGGAAGCCGCGATTTGTTCATAGTTGAAAGCCACAATTTCTTCACAGAAATCAGCAAGCAATACTCGTGTTTGTGAAACTATTTTACGGGTATTTCTCTTTATATTCCTAAATGGATTCTACAAGTTCTAGTTCCTCTACATTTATGGGATGATTTGGTTCTAAGCATTTAGAAAAAATTCAAAATGAAGATGAATTGCATAGTGGTTTAAATATTTGTTCTGAAGAAGAAACCCCTGCAAATTCTGCTCTCATAGAAAAAGAAGAACCAAACCCTTCTGTCAATTGGAGACTTCCTCCTGTATCTCCTTCTAAGGTTTACCGTGAATTAACTCCTTTTATTCTCCGAACGTACAGTCAAATAAAGATTAAAGAAAAATCCATAAAGACTGAGTTAAATATCAATACTATGATGACAATTCCCATGTTTGAAATTGGCCATATACAAGCAGTCCGCAAGGCAGGTTATCAGTATGCCCATCTAGGGATGGTGAGAGTCGGTCTGAATGCACTCCATCGAAAAGGCCAAAAAGCCTATGTCTTCTCAGCCCTCTTTGATAATAGATGGTCATCCTTTACACAAGCCTTGATAGGTGGGATAGAAACAATTTTGTCTGATGGCCCTGTACAGTATGATGTTTTTCCATATTTTTCTGTTGCACTTGATGATGTAAATATTCTACAGTGTTTGACTCTTGGTATACAGACACAAGGCTATGAGAATTTTAAGTCTAAATCCAAAAATCTAACCATATTTTATATTACTTGTGTTCAGTTTACAATACAACTATTCCTGCAATCTTTCATACTCCAGACAAGGATGATGGAAAAGTTACTCTTATTTAGTATGATTCATCCTGTAACCCATTTGCCCCAGTCTCTATTTCAAGAAAATGTTTGTGTCCTCCAGATGATTGGGTTACTAACTGGCAAAAACCTGCAAAAAGGACAGTACATGCTGCTCAATCCATAATAGTCGAGATAAATGATAAAGTTGTCACAAGATTTCCCAGATCAAATCCTTCTGACACTGTTGTCACTTCTATTCCCACTGTAAATACAAATCCTTCAAATATCATTCCTTCTATACAAAATCCTCAGCGGATCGTCATTGACCCTGCTGTTTTTGAAGCTTTAAAAATTCTGTTCAACAATCCATCCTCTTCTTCTCAGAATGCCTTATCTTCAGTTTGCGATCATCCTCACTGTTCCAAGACATATTGTCAATTTTCAAATTATCCTCCTAACCCTCATGGAAAGTCATCTCAATACTTTCATGTCAATATGATCAAGTTTATACCAGCTGAAGACTCTGCTTGTTCTGATAAGAGTTATATTAAAGTTGCATTCTTCAACCCTTGTGAAGAAATGCTTGTTCAAACAGTCAGCCCAACCTCTACTTCAGGACTAGGCTTTGTACATTCTTCTCAAATTCCAGAATATAGAAGACATCCTATAGACAAGATTCCAAAGTCTGTAGTGATTCCGTCCGATGAAGAAGTCCTCTCTTTTCTGAAAATCTTTAAAGGAATTGGCCCTTATGACACAGCTGATCCTTGGAAAAAGAAAATGTTCCATTGGGATATTTTTACTCATGAAAAAGAGCACCTCTATATGTAAGAGATGTTGCTGCAAGAGAAAAAGGCTCGCAGGAAATTTAATGAGCAAAATAGTGAGTCATGGAAAGCTTGGATGACTATTAATAATCAATGGATATCATTCTATGAATGGTATTATCCTTCAATTAATCAAGTAGAAGATGCCTTGATGAAATCCTTCAGAAATCAAGCAAAGCAGAAAAGATTGAGTGATCCACCAAATTTTGTTGATGAAAAAATGGCTCAAAATGTTGTAATAATTCCTTCTCCTCTATGGATTCTAGAGTTTGATCCAAAAATTCAGAAAATAATAAACCAACCAAACCCCTAGAAATTTGGTTTATATCAGACAAAAGGGAGAAGAACTAGTAAGGGAAGTTTGTTCTAATCTTAGAATAAACATGATAAGATCAGGAACCCCTGCAAAGCATAAATGGGAGCTCCGTGATGGAAATATTTTTGAGACATAAAATGATTTTCCTCCTTGGAAAAATATGGTCATTAGAGGACAAGATGGGAAATTGTATAAAATTTTGCCTTCCCATCCAGATGATCCAAATTCTTCAGCCAAAGAAATGATAGCTGCTACTAATTGGACTAATCTTGCTCTATCCAGCTTGGAAAGATTTACTAAAGCTAAATTTGATAATTTAGAAAAAGAAAATAGTGAAATGAAAGCTCTTCTAGATAGAATTTTGCAAAAGCAAGATTACAATACTATGTACTTAAATGAGCATGTAAAGACCTTGGCTAAAAATGATCAGACTATAGCACAGAGTCTTGATAAGATGTCTTTAAAGACAGAAAAGCAGATCCATGATGTAGCAATTGCTCATGGATGAGAGATTGTTAGAGTCAATAACAATCTAGATTTGATAAAAGGACATGTGAAAATTGTTTCTTCAGATTTAGCTACTTTAAAGAAAAAGCCAAATACTGAAAGCTATAAATCTGCAACTTTGTTTTCCAATCCAGTTACTATTGTTCCTTATTCTATTTCTCCTTCTGTGGAAAGTTTAATCAAAACTCCAAGCATTATAAACTTTCCTCCTCCCACTTCTTCTCATCCATACTCTTTATTTGCTAATCCAAGTTTCTTTACACCACTTCCAAAGTCGTTCCCTAAAGACATTCTTGGTTCGAAGAAAGAAGAAGCAGAATCTAAAGAATTCAAAGGAAGTTTTTCAGAGTTCTTTTCTTCATCTAGTCATGATGAAGAAGAAGAAAAATCATATGCAGCAATTACCAGTATCAATAAGATAGATGATACACCTAAACTTGAAGAACTAGAAAGCTTCATAAATAATTTTTCTCAGCAGGATAAAGAAAAATTTGGTATTTCAGAATTGGATCCTTCTGAAGAAAAGGAGACTTCTGACATTGACCAACAAGTCCATGCTACTACCTCTAGATCTACTTGGACTTCTACTTGGAACCCTGCTCCTGACTGTCGTGATATATCAGAATATCATAAGGATTGGTCAGCAAGTTCCACTTATTCATGGAACATTGACAACTGTACCGAAGCCGAAGTAATGTCTGTTCTGCATTCTATGCTTGTATGTTATCGCACTTATCTTGCAGATGAAATTGGTCCAATAAATGCTACAAGAAGAATAATAGTTGGCTTTGAAGGTACATTAGACTCTTGGCTTAAAGCTGAGACTTTGAAGTTGCCTACTCTGCTTTCACAATGGGAACAATTAGTCATTCTAAATGCAGATGGCACTACATACATGGACCTCGTCACTACTCTCCCTGTAAATAATATGATAGGTTGTTTGATTTATGGCATCATAGTTAATTTCATTTGATTTGCTCAGATCACCAATGATATAACTGTCATTACTCTGCTTGCAATGAAACTGCACAACATGCAACACTTTGATGAATATTTCAATGATATATCTGCATCGTCTCCATACTCTTTCTCCTGATTTAATTATTGAACCAAAATGGAAAGAGATTTTTGTTGGCTCTCTACCTAACTGGCTTTCTTCAACAATTGTAGCTAAACTCCCTGGCAAAATTGGAGACTACAAATTTGGCATTATTCGTCAAGCAGTTAAGGCAGTCATTACTGAACTTTTCTCTCAGATGAAGATTGCACGCGTCGCCACTAATCCTAAGAAGCAATTCTAAAGGGGTGAGAAGAAAGAAAAAGAGATTCTCCAAGAAGAATTCCCCACTTCACCACAAAAAAGACGTTCAGCACAGAAAACAGAAGCCATACAGAAAAACAGAAATGTTTTCCAAAGAAGTAATTTGTTACAACTGCCAGAAGAAAGGACACACTGCTAATAAATGTCCTAAGAAGAAGAAAGAGTTCTCTAAAAAGAAAATTGCTTATAAGAACAAAAAAGGTAAAGTAAATTACTTTGACCTCCCAAGCAGTTGTGATGAGCTAATCTCCTCTGATTCAGAATCAGAGAATGAATTGAACTTTGCAGATGACTCTTCCTCAGAAGAAGAAGAATACTGCAGAGACCCCTATTGCACAAATTGCAATGGTTGTAACTGTAGTGACCCTGATTTTTGCAAGTGCAATATGATAAGTATGATGAAAAGTGAAGATGATGAGATTAGCAGAAATCTCTTCACTCAAATGATGGCAGCGAGTGATCAGTAGCTAAAAGAAATGTACAGATCTATGCTAACTGATCATCTTTCAAAGAAAACCTCAAAGTCATCTTCAAATTGAGGTTATGTTCCCCTGCATCATTATTTTCAGTAGAAGCACTAACGAGACAATTCAAGAATGAAGAATTTGGTGAAGATCTACCACAGGCATTGCCTGCTATGCATATGGATATTAAAGAACTAAGGAAAATAGTAAAAGAGAATAAAATACTATGCATAGAAAATCACAGAGATCTTTCTGTCAAATTACTTCATGCAAATGCAGCTTCTACTTCATATTCTAAACCAGAAGCCTCCAAGAAAGAAGAAAAATGGACTTATATTGCTAAACCAGGTCCTGAAAAGAAAGATTTGATGATGAGTTTGAAGCAGAAAGATCGGGTTTGAGTTGCCACTATGTAAACCAAGATGTAATGTACTGTGTCAAACTAAAGGTACAATTTGGAAATCACACAAAGTTTTGGAAAGTTTTGATGGACACTGGATCTCGCCTAAACATCGTCAGTGATATAGTTGTTCCAGCACATTTAAGGAGGCCTACAGAGTGTCCAAAGGTGATAACTGCCAGTGGAACTATTCCTACAAAGCATGAAGCAGATGTAAATATCCTTTTGACAGAAGCCACTGGAGTTCATCTTGCCTGTCCAATAGTCCCGGGAATAGACTGTGCCATGTACCTTGGGACTCCCTTCTTCAAAAATTTTGAGAAGCATGGCGCCAAGCTAGATCGAGCATCAGGAAGGTATGGTTATTTTGTTAGCCTGGATGAAAAAGAAATTTTCTTTCCTTTTATTAATCCTAATTCTCCAAATAGAATATCTAGGATTGAAAGGATGGAACACCTCTTAGCCAAAATGGAGGTGAAGAAAGAAGTTCTAAAAGTAGAAGAACTTCTTAACAATGGAAAATACGCCAGAGAAATTGCAGATATAACAGCCAAATTCAGAGAATGTTGCTCTGATGATCCGAATGCATTTTGGCATATAAAAAAGCAAGAAGTAGATTTGCCACTCAAGAAAGATTTTAATGGCAAGCTCAGAAGATCTAAAGCTGTTGCTATGAATGAAGAGCAACTAAAGACATGCAAAGCATAAATCAAAGATCTCTTAGAAAAGGGATTAATTAGGAAAAGCAAGAGCCCTATAGCTTGCTTTGCATTTTATGTAAATAATCATGCTGAACAGGCCCGGGGTAAACCAAGACTAGTTGTTAACTATAAGCCCCTAAATTCTATTTTGGATTATGATGCTTATCCATTGCCCAAACCATCAAGCATTCTGGCACAGATTTCCAAATCAAAAATCTTTTCTAAATTCGATTTGAAGTTTGGATTCTGGAAGGTTGGGATCAGAGAAGAAGACAAATGTAAGACAGCCTTATCTATTCCTGAAGGTCATTTTGAATGGAACATTATGCCATTCGGCCTGATCAGTGCTCCATCCGCCTTCCAAAGAATTATGGAAGAAACCTTTGAAGGTATGGATGAATTTCTAAAGAAGTATATAGATGATCTTCTGATTCATTCTGATAACATTCCTGAACATATCAAGCATCTAAAGATCTTCTATAAAAGAGTGAAAGAAATGGGAATAGTCCTCTCTGCGTCCAAGATGAAGCTTTTCAAAACCATGATAGACTTTCTTGGATACAATATTCAGTATGGTTCCTACAGTGTGATACAAAGGAGTCTCAATTTTGTTGATCATTTTCCTGATGAGATAACTGATAAAAATCAGTTACAGAGATTCCTAGGCAGTTTAAATTATATCTCAAAGTTCTTGAAACATTGTGCTTAGGAAAGGAAGTTGCTAAATAAGCGTCTACAGAAAGATCCTATTCCCTGGAATAAAGATTGCACTGAAGCAGTCCGAAGAATTAAAGAAAGAGTGAGAAATATACAACCCCTTTCACCTATAAGAGAAGAATGGAAAAAGATCATAATGACATATGCAAGCCATGCCAGCTGGGATGCAGTCTTATGTCAGGAAAACCCCACAGATAAAAGGGCACTAGAGGTTTGTCAATACTCCTCTGGTCTTTGGGCTAAAAACCAGTTGAACTGGTCTAGCCTTAAAAAGGAGCTGCGAGCAATATGCCTTGGCATTTCCAAGTTTAAAGACTTTGTCACTTACACACACTTTACAGTAAGAACAGACTGTCAAGCCCTGAAGTTTACTATTCAGAAGTGTGAGTTTGAAGACGCAGCCATGGTGCATTGGGTAATGCAACTCAGCTAATATTCTTTTGATATGGAGTTTGTCAAAGGAGATAAAAATAGCTTTGTTGACATGCTCAGTAGAGAATTTCTTGAAGAACATTCAACGCACGCCTTATCCCTGAATTTTATCCGAAGAAATTAACAAGAAGTAGAAATTGAAACATCCACTAGATGGGTTTCTTTCAATTTACAGAAGAATCTGTTTGACCATAAGCATAACTGGATCCCAATCAAAGAAGTCAGACAGAGAATTGGTATACCATACAAATGGACAGATCCACTTCAAGATGAAATGAATGAATAAGCTTTAGAGGCTCTTGATTATCTCAGACATATTGGAAGCATAGCCTATAGGCTAGAAAGAGATGAAGAAGATAGTACACGGATCACTAGTTGCCACATTAATCTAAGAAGATTCTGCAACTTTATGGATCGAGACAACTTTGATGAAGAACGGCAAGAACAGGCATTCTACACAAGTATGGGATTACAAAATTTTGTAACTAATTTATTTTACTCTGTGCAGTTCTCCTTTTGGTATGAGCACATGCCAGTCGAAGATATGGAAGAAGAAGATCCACTTCCAGAGTGGTTCATAGAATGGTGGAAGATTTATGGATTATCTCCATTAATCTTAAAACCATATTCCTTCACCTTATTAAAGATTCCTAACTTCACTCCGTAGACACCATGCCTGAATCACTATTTTGGAGATAATAATAGAGAGGACTATTCCCATTTCTTTCACTCTTTTATAGAAGATCTTTAGATGCTTGATATGTTCAGGAATGTTATCAGAATGAATCAGAAGATCATCTATATACTTCTTTAAAAATTCATCCATACCTTCAAAGGTTTCATCCATAATTCTTTGGAAGGCGGATGGAGCATTGATCAAGCCAAATGGCATAATGTTCCATTCAAAATGACCTTCAGGAACAGAGAAGGTTGTCTTCCATTTGTCTTCTTCTTTGATCCCAACCTTCCAGAATCCAGACTTCAAATCGAATTTAGAAAAGATTTTTTATTTGGAAATTTGTGCCAGAATGCTTGATGGTTTGGGCAATGGACAAGCATCATAATCCAAAATGGAATTCAGGGGCTTATAGTTAACAACTAGTCTTGGCTTACCCCGGGCCTGTTCAACATGATTATTTACATAAAATGCAAAGCAAGCTATAGGGCTCTTGCTTTTCCTAATTAATCCCTTTTCTAAGAGATCTTTGATTTCTGATTTGCATGTCTTTAGTTGCTCTTCATTCATAGCAACAGCTTTAGATCTTCTGAGCTTGCCATTAAAATCTTTCTTGAGTGGCAAATCTACTTCTTGCTTTTTTATATGCCAAAATGCATTCGGACCATCAGAGCAACATTCTCTGAATTTGGCTGTTATATCTGCAATTTCTCTGGCGTATTTTCCATTGTTAAGAAGTTCTTCTGCTTTTAGAACTTCTTTCTTCACCTCCATTTTGGCTAAGAGGTGTTCCATCCTTTCAATCCTAGATATTCTATTTGGAGAATTAGGATTAATAAAAGGAAAGAAAATTTCTTTTTCATCTAGGCTAACAAAATAACCATACCTTCCTGATGCTCGATCTAGCTTGGTGCCATGCTTCTCAAATTTTTTGAAGAAGGGAGTCCCAAGGTACATGGCACAGTCTATTCCTGGGACTATTGGACAGACAAGATGAACTCCAGTGGCTTATGTCAAAAAGATATTTACATCTGCTTCATTCTTTGTAGGAATAGTTCCACTGGTAGTTATCACCTTTGGACACTCTGTAGGCCTCCTTAAATGTGCTGGAACAACTGTATCACTGACAATGTTTAGGCGAGATCAAGTGTCCATCAAAACTTTCCAAAACTCTGTGTGATTTCCAATTTGTACCTTTAGTTTGACACAGTACATTACATCTTGGTTTACATAGTGGCAACTCAAACCCGATCTTTCTGCTTCAGACTCATCATCTGAATCTTTCTTTTCAGGACCTAGTTTAGCAATATAAGTCCAGTTTTCTTCTTTCTTGGAGGCTTCTAGTTTAGAATATGAAGAAGCTGCATTTGCATGAAGTAATTTTACAGAAAGATCTCTGTTATTTTCTATGCATAGTATTTTATTCTCTTTTACTGTTTTCCTCAGTTCTTTAATAGCCATATGCATAGCAGGCAATGTTTGTGGTAGATCTTTGCCAAATTCTTCATTCTTGAATTGTCTCGTTAGTTCTTCTACTGAAAATAATGATGTAGGGGGAACATAACCTCGATTTGAAGATGACTTTGAGGTTTTCTTTGAAAGATGATCAATTAGCATAGATCTGTACATTTCTTTTAGCTACTGATCACTCACTGCCATCATCTGAGTGAAGAGATTTCTGCTAATCTCATCATCTTCACTTTTCATCATACTTATCATATTGCACTTGCAAACATCAGGGTAACTACAGTTACAATCATTACAATTTGTGCAATAGGGGTCTCTACAGTATTCTTCTTCTTCTGAGGAAGAGTCATCTGCAAAGTTCAATTCATTCTCTGAATTTGAATCAGAGGAGATTAGCTCATCACAACTGCTTGGGAGGTCAAAGTAATTTACTTTACCTTTTTTGTTCTTATAAGCAATTTTCTTTTTAGAGAACTCTTTCTTCTTCTCAGGACATTTATTAGCAGTGTGTCGTTTCTTCTGGTAGTTGTAACAAATTACTTCTTTGGAAAACGTTTTTGTTTTTCTGTATGGCTTCTGTTTTATGTGCTGAATGTCTTTTTTGTGGTGAAGTGGGGAATTCTTCTTGGACACAAAAATGAAAAACATAAGTCCCTCAGCCTTATCTCACTTCCATGGATTGACTACTGAAGACCCTAATACCTTCTTGTTTGAGTTTGTTGTCCTTTTTCGAACCTATGACTATGCAGAAGACGAGCAAAAGTTGAAACTCTTTCCCTCTACCCTCAAGGATGCAGCACTCCGCTGGTTCATGGGGTTACCTGGAAACAGTATCACAACTTGGGCTCAGATGTAGCAAGCCTTTAACAACAAATACCGAGATTACTGTAGGTCAAAGGAAACAAAGGGAGAAATCTTTCGGATGACCATGGGAAGTGATGAATCTTTAGAAGACTATGAAGAAAGGTTCCAACTTAGTTATAAAAGGGCCAGGTGCACACTTGACCCCGAATCTCTGAAGCTGGTTTTGCTCTGAGGAGTCCCTAAAGACCTTCTAGATACCCTCCATTTTTTGGCTGGGGGAGACATCTACCAGCTACCTCATGATAACATAAATAATGTGTTTAAAAACCATTCTAGGGCAGCCCGAAAAAGAGGTAGGGGAAGTCAACTTTTAGCCAATTCCCTCTTATCCAAAAATGAGTTTGCAAATCAGATGGAAGACCCCAAAAGTGAGATGAGATAGACCATTGCCATGCAAAGGAATACCTTCTGAATCCAGCAGAAGCAAGAGGAAGCTGAGAGGGCTTTGGCCATCTTTTGTCCCAGATGCACTAGAAAGCATCCTAGGAATGAGTGTCCATTGCACTCTATAGAGGTGTGTTTTGTTTGTGAGGCAGACCACCCTACAAATCAGTGCCATCCTTACCCAGATTCAAAGCTATGTACCAAGGGGTTGAAGGAACCACTGAACCACTCTACTTCATGAACCAAAGGATGCCACATAGACCCAGACCTTACCAGCAGGGAATGCAAGGGACATCCCAGACTTATTACAACCCCAATCAATCCACTCACATACCTTCTTGGGGTCCCCCTACTCATCCTTCCTGGTCCACACCCCCTCCTTGGTCATATCCATCTCAATACCATATTCAACCTGCTTCTCATTCATTTCATTCTCATATTCAACCACAACCTCAGTGGAATGCACCTCATCAGGGGTGGATGCCCTAATAACTCTCCTCCCACTCTTTTTCCTCCACCACCCGCTCAACCACAACCATTACCTCCTACTCCTCCAAGACCACCTCAGATACCTACTCAACCGAACCCGAACCCCAATAATAGATAGGCCCAGCAGGTATATACTAGAGAGACAACATTCCCTACCTATGTTGTGCAGATTCAGGAGATCAACCTACGATCTGGGAAGGTCCTCCCAGATATCCAAACTCCTCCTAAGGAGGATGAGGAAGAGAAACAGGAAAGTGAACCCAAAGCCATTCCACCCTTTCCTGAGAGACTAACTGGAACTATGCAACCAAACCTAGAAGAGACTAAACTTCTGGGAGAACTTAAACAGTTATGTGTAAAAATACCACTTCTCCAAGCCATAAGAGATGTACCAATATACAAAAAATTGATCAAAGAGAAGTTTTTCAAGCACCCAGACAAGCGCAAGAAAGATGCCCCAACTATCAATGTCATAGGACAACTGTCTGACCTGATGTTGGGACAAGTAATTTGTCCAAAGTATTTGGACCTTGGGAGTCCTGTAGTTTATGTCCACATCAATGGCACCATAATCCCCCACACCTTGATTGATCTAGGGGCTGCCATTAATGTAATGACTAGGGACACTGTGCTCCAACTCAACCTTCAGAGTTCCCTAAGAAAGACCTCAATAGTACTGTAGTTGGCAAACCGCTCCACTGTGACTCCTAATGCCGGGATTGTGGAAGATGTCATGGTCTCAATAGATTATTGGGAATACCTTACTAACTTCTTGGTCCTTCAGCCAAAGGCAAAACTCACTGGGTACCCCCTCATCTTGGGAAAGCCTTGGCTAGCTACTGCAGATGCTTATATCAGTTGTTGAGCTGGGAGCATGACCATTAAGAATGAGCATATGTCCAAACAGCTAGTCCTATATCCTCCTGCCCAACCTCTACTAGAACATGACTTACCTCTCTAGTTGGAGGAGGGAGATGAGGATGAATTCTACTCTGCACCATTGTGCACAGTGGAAGCCACTAGGGGAGGTCCTCAAACCGAGGATGATCTTATTGAGAATTTGATTCAAAATCCACCTCCCAATGTGCTGCCATTAGAAGAGTTGGTAGAAGAAACCCAAGCCAGTGCTTTAGTGGATCTATGTGTGGCTGATCCGACCTCTCTCCGAGTTAAGAATGTGGAATTTTTCCCTGAAAGAACCTTGAAGATCAACTCATCCCTATCCCCCTCTCAGGAGAAAGAGTTGTGTAGCTTATTGAACAGCCATTTGGATGTTTTTTCTTGGATTTATAAGGAGATGAAAGGAGTCCACCATTAAGTCTGTACCCATCACATTTACATTGAAGAGGATTGTAAACCAGTCAAGTAGCCTCAAAGGAGGATGAATCCAACCCTTAAGGATATTGTCAAAGAAGAACTGCAAAAGTTGTTGGATGTAGGATTCATCTACCCCATCTCTGACAGTGAGTGGGTTTCTCCTTTGGTGCTTCTGCCCAAGAAAAATGGGAAGTGGAGAATCTATATAGACTATCGAGAACTTAACAAAGATACCAAGAAGGACCATTTCCCTTTGCCTTTCATAGATCAAGTGTTAGATGGCTTGGCAGGGAAGAAGTTATTTTCCTTCCTAGATGGGTTTAGCGGGTATAATCATATCCAAATCAGCCCGGAAGACTAAGATAAGACCACTTTCACTTGTCCATGGGGTACCTTTGCCTACCGGGTCCTTCCCTTTGGGTTATGCAATGCTCCTGCCACTTTCCAGAGAGTAGTACTGAGTATATTCGCTGAGCTGGTTCATGATTCAGTGGAAATCTATATGGATGACTTTACCCCTTATGGTTCTAACTTCCAAGAATCTCTGACTAACTTGAGGAAAGTTTTAGCCAAGTGTATTGAAATGAACCTGTCCCTCAGTCCTGATAATTGTGAATTCCTAATGAGTGAAGGGACCGTGCTAGACATATAACTTCTCAACAAGGTTTACAGGTGGATCCCAACAAGATTGCTATCATCCAAAGGGTCCTGCCTCCTAAAAAAGTAAGAGATGTTCAGAGTTTTCTAGGCTTAGCAGGATATTATAGAAGATTCATTAAAGATTTCAGTAAGCTAGCCTCTCCATTGTTTGGTCTTTTGGGAAATGATGCTGAGTTCATATGGACTGACAACTATCAAGAGGCTCTGGATGCTTTGAAAGGTAAACTGATAATTGCCCCAATCTTGAGAGGTCCAAACTGGGCCCTACCTTTCCACATTCACACAGATGCCTCGAACAAATCCATAGGAGTAGCCTTAGGACAAGTTGAAGAGAAGCTACTGTATGCCATTATTTTGTTAGTAAAAACCTGTCCAAGGCAAAGTTAAACTATACTGTAACTGAGAAAGAGCTCTTTGCTATAGTCCATTCCTAAACAAGTTCAGACACTACATCACTGGCTATCAAACATTCGTGCATACTGATCATGTTGCAATTAGGTATTTGATGAATAAACCTAATGTAAACTTTGGCATCATTAGATGGTTACTTTTATTACAGCAATTTGATTTGACCATTGTTGATAAGCTAGGTAAGGAAAATGTTGTTGCTGATTTTCTATCTAGACTAGATTTTCCTGCAGGTGAACATGGGATGGTGGATGATCAAATGCCAGATGAACACCTATTTGCTATTTTATTACTCTCTCCATGGTTCGCTGATATAGAAAATTATTTGGTTTTTCCTCAGTTCCCGCCATACCTGTCCTCAAAAGAGAAGAGCAAGATCATGAGGAAAAGTGCCTCATTCACTTGGATTGGGAACAATCTTTTAAAACTTGGCCCAGATCAGATTTTGAGGCGGTGTGTCAGGGAGGAGGAAGTTTTTGACATCCTCCTAACCTGTCATGATGGGCCCTGTGGAGGCCACTTTGCAGCAAAAAGAACCACCTTCAAAATTCTACAAGCAGGGTACTATTGGCCCACTCTTCATCAAGATGTCAGAAGATACATCAACCAATGTGACAGATGTCAAAGGATGGGGAAACCTACTCCAAAGGTTGAGATGCCCTTGCAACCTCAAGTGACTTTCGAGCCATTTGAGAAGTGGGGCATGGACTTTGTGGGTCCTATCAACCCTCCTTCAAACAGAAGTCCTACATCATTGTGTGCACGGAATACCTAACAAAGTGGGCAGAAACAAAGGAAATCAAAGCAACAACAAAAGAAAAAGTAGCTGAGTTTTTGAGGGAAAATATCTTCTACAAGTTTGGCTACCCAAAAGAATTAGTCACAGATCAAGGAAGTCATTTTACCACTAACCTGACTGAAGACCTACTCACTCATCACAAGATTAAGCACAGAACTTCCACCCCTTATCATCCGCAAGCAAATGGACAGGTGGAAGTTACTAACAGGGCTTTGGAAGGGATTTTGACTAAGGTAGTGAGCAGCAGCAGGAAAGATTGGGCAGATCACTTGGTTGAGGCCACCTGGGCCTATAACACTACTTGGAAAACTACAACAGGTTTCACACCCTATGAGCTGGTCTATGGGAAGAAGGCTTTGTTGTCCGTAGAATTTGAATATAACACATTGAGGTTGGTAGCTTAGCTGGACCTAGATCTCAGCCATGCACAACAGGAAAGATTACTTCAGTTGAATGGATTAGATGAATAGAGAACGTAGGCCCTTCTCCACTCAGAGGTAGTCCAACTTCAAAGAAAGATATGGCATGACCAACACCTCAAAGAAAAGAAATTTCAGCCAGGAGATTGGGCGCTGTTATATGATTCAAGATACAAGGATTTCAAGGGAAAGCTGAGGACAAGATGGCTGGGACCATATACAGTGGAGAAATGCAATGACAATGGTTTAGTCCTTATCAGGACCATTGATGAAGAAGCCATCCCCATGCTCGTCAATGGGCATCGATTGAAAATCTACAGGAAGCCCCTTTCTAAGCAGGAGTTCATTGAAACTCTGGGTAAATCAGTGTTGGTAGTGGAGTAGGTCCCTGTCTCCACTCCACCCACACCTTGAGCAAAAAAAAAAAAAATAGAAAAAAGAAAAAAGGAATAAAAGATCCATGGGTGAAAACCTCTTGGAGGTGCCTAGGGTAGACAGTGAGGGTGAAAACCTCCTGGAGGCGCCCTAGCTGTCTCAGACTAAAAAAAAGAAAAAGAAAAAGAAAAATGAACCTAATTTATGTTGAATAAATTGCAGGTTGCAGGAAGGTCATTACAGGTTTTAGGAGGATCACACAAGAAAAAGACAGAGGACATGACCAGGCTGCATGCATCCCTCACAATCCATTCCTCCATGACCATTACCCTTTCCCAAGATTTGGTCTCATTCGGTACGAAATTTCACCTCCTATAGAAAACTCTGTATCTTCTACAAGAGGATCTTGTAGAATCTACATAAAAGCCAAAATTGATCTTAGAAGAGAACTCGAGGATTGGGAATCTGTCTATGAGGCCTGTAAACCTCCCTGCTTCCATCCATCACCATATGTCTCCCTTTTCCATCTTTTTACACCTCCATGGCACTTGTTTTTATGTCCCTACACAGTCACACACATAAATCTTGTTTCCTTCATGCTGCAAACAAAAAATTTAATGACAAATCAAAGCAGCAGTTTTTTTCACTCACCATACCTGATACCTTCCATCTAGATTCCTTATCAGCCAAGACCCTCATTAGCAGTTGTAGCCCTACTCATTTTAGCTTGAATTTCAGAAGGAGAAGCAGCTACAGGAAATCCTACAGGATTCCTGTAGCAGCTGATCCCTCTGAAAGACATACTCCAGAGACAGGGACAACAAAGTATGGCATATGAAACATGCATGGAGCTCTATTTGAACATGTGAACATCAAAAACAGCCCGAGGCCGAGCATGCAGAGCGCAAGCAGCAACAACAATGAAGAAATGGGTTCCAAAATCCGAAATATGCATAACATGGCCACGACTACACAGGTAAGTGCCTAAACCTATTCCTCAATTACATGAATCATATTTCAAGGCTGCATGACTATGGGAATGGTTCAGATTGAATAGAATCGGTGGCTACTTAACCAGCCACCCTCGATTAGTTACACATCCTTGTGGAATCCAAACGAGCCCCGTCAAATTCAAAATTGTCGATCAGATACGCAACCAGCATGTGTGGAATGTCCATTCAGGAAGAAATATTCGGGACTGGTAGTGGTGGCGGTGGATAACGGGAGTAAGGGAGGTGATGGCGGTCAGATGGCATGCAAAAACATTATGACCGTGACGTAGGATCAATGGTCTGGTCTGGCCACCTCATCTCCTCACCACGAATCACGCTCGTAGTTAAAAGATAGCTCAGTTGAAACATTCACCACCCTTTGTTCATTCTGCACTCACGACGTTCTCGATTGGAGTACGCATCTACCACTTCCAGAGAAGCTAACCAGTTGTCCTCCACCATTTTTCTGCCTATTTTTTGAAAATCTCCCACCTATCGGGCTCCACAAGAATCACAGTTTCATTCTACAGGAGCTGGGAGATTTTGCAGGAAGGGTTCTACAGGAAAGGCAAAGAATAGCTCTGCAGAAAGAAAACCCAGGATTTTTATCGAAATTCAAGATCAAAATGAGGTAGGGTCGGGAAAACTTCTTTGTGCATGATTTGTTTAAGTAAGGTGGTGAATTGAACACGACAATAGATTAAAAAAGAGTGAAAGTATGCCTGCAGATTTCCCTGAGTCTACACAGTTTCTTTTTCTCTCTGCATCTGAAATCTCCTCATCCTTTTTCAAATTCTCCTGTAAGAAAGATACATGAAGTAGTAAAGGCCAGCCTCTGTGTGTGTGTCTGTGTGGGAAAAAACGAATGTGCATATCTACCTACGTGCTGAGAAAAGAACCTGTGTCCTTATCCTCTGTTCTCTAGAAAAAATTATTTCTTTTCAAAAACAAAAAGTCAAATTTAGGGTGACAGCAATTTAAAACAGGGGAATTATTGCCATTTGATGTTGTGAAGAAGCACACGGGAAATTCCTTCTTGGGTTCAGAAAAAACCAAATTCAACTATCATCTGTTTTAGTGATTGACTGTTTTTTTCCACCTGAGCATTTTCTTTTCTGGTTAAAACACAAAAAGAGCACTCAACACCATGCCAGGAGGATTCATAAGGAAAGAACCCTTAAACTCTAGCAAATTGCACGAGCACCCTAAGGTGGTGGACCTTTTCACCAAGGCAAACTAGATATTCTTCTTTGACAGAATTCAGGGTTATGATGAGGAGGTGATTGAAGAGTTTTTGATGTCCCTAAGACCACATTCGAAGACACATGTCACAGTTAGTTTTAGGGATTTGATCCTAGAACTTACACCTGATTTCATCAGTAGAATTACCGATCTACCATTGGGGCTCCCTTGGAGCAAAGAGAAGAAATCATTAGGACAAGTTGCTAGAAAACATTTTTTCTGCCTGAGGAGCATCTTGTAGAAGATAAAAACGGGGTTAGAAGGACAAGCTTGCCTCCTCTCTGGAGTGAAGTAAATTATCAAATAATGAAGTATATCACATGTGAAGGGAGGTTCAGTATCATTTATGGATATCATTTCAGGTTGTTACATGAATTGAGGTATGAGATGGACTTGCCTCCAGCTAGAAAACTGAGCATCCCATATTTCCTCCTTCAGTCTTTAATTGAATGTGGTACAAAGCTAAATGCAGGGGTCCCAGATCAGTTGGCCCACCATGGGCTCATCAAACTATTGGTGGAAGATGCTTTACACACCTATACTATCCCCATAGCTTGGGAAATCTTCAGAAATATGTCCAAGGATGATGACATCAGAACTTTGGCTGAGAACATCAGCCCATCCAGCAGTGATGAGGGGGAGCAAACTGAAGAAATTGAGAAGAACAATGATGAGGGAGCACAAGACATTCAAGCAGAGGGAAAAACAGAGGAAGAACAAAAGGAAAAAGAGGAATTTGACAAGACTGTTGAGCCTAAGACAAAGAAGGAAACAGTAGCAAGAACAGAGAAGGGAAAAATTACATAGATTGGAAAGAAAATTCCAAGGAAGACCAAAAGAAGACTACCATAGCCAAAGCAGGCACTCAGCAAGAGAAGGAAAAGACACACCCTAAGATATCAGTGACATGGGCAGAAATAGTGGGCATAGAGATTTCTATAGGAAGTGAAGGAATATAACAACAGAAAGAGAAATCCCTTGAAATGTTGGCAAGGGAAGTGCAGCTATGCTTCCTGCATTAAGCACACTTACAAAACAAAAAAGAAAAAGAAAAAGGCAAACCTCCATGTACTTTAAATCTAGAAAAAGCACCCGGATAAAGGTGGGAGAGCCCCAGCCTCCATCAAAGGAACCTATCATAATCACAAATGCACCTACTGAACAGAAGGAGGAATCCCCTCCAAAATATCTATCACTTATGAAAGAGGAAGTCCCAAGACTTCCACCTGGAAGGAGAAAATCAGACTGATGGACACCAAAACAGTTCTACAGGAAGCTGAGACTTCTCTACAGGAAACGTTGTCCAAGTTAAAGGAGACTGAAAAATTGGAAGAGGAGGCAGCGAAACAATCACAAGAAGAAGACAAGACCGAGGAGATACCTAAACCAAGCCCTCAGCCTAGTTTGGGCTCATATTACAACTTGTTAGAAAGTGGGAAGATCATCCCACAGAAGTTTGTTGTACCACTTTTCTTTGCATTGGAACAAGAACGGGTTAGGACTCACACTTGGATGAGAATTTCTAAATCCAAGGGAGTTGCAGACATAGGCCACCTGGAAGAACAGCTGAAAGAATTGAGAAGAGAGTTGGCAATGGTGAGACACACTGAAAGCAGTAAAAGAGCCCAGCTACAGGAGAAAAATGCACTGCTAAAAAAGTAGTTATAGCAGCAGGAAGCTCAAAAGGCAGACATAAATCTCTGAAGAACAACAACTATAGGAAGGTCCCCAAGCAGGAAAATAAATAGCACAAGAACAACAGCCAAGGGAAGAGGCACAATTTGATATGGAAATATTGATAAAGCAGTAGCAGGAGAGGGGGTCTCAGGCAGCAGCTGAAATACTGATGCTAAAACAACAGCTGTAGGAAAGAGAAGCCCAGATGGCCTACATGGCCAGCTGGGCAATGGAAGCCTTGCAATGTAGACAATCGGCCAAATCTTATGCATTGTATCTTAAAGACCAATGGCTTCAATTTCAAATCAAAACATTGGCCCAAGGGGGCACCATCCCTTTCCAACATTATGGTCAATTTATGCATCTGTGTGACACTAGTCTGGCTAAGGATAAGGAAAATTTAGCAGATTTTTATTTACATAATATGGCACTCCTTGATATGAACTTTTGGGACCCCAATGCCACATTGGGAGATGTACAACTCATGGCTATGGCTTCCTGGATGAGCCATGAGGAAAAAGGGCAATGGAAGTTCAACAAATCATGGCCAAAGAACTGAATGAGCCCTTGCTAACCAAGGCATAACCAGAAGACCCCTCAACCCTAGTATATGCTTATCAGCACCTTGCCAACAACCCTTAAGTTCTCCCAGAATGTCAAAAGGCAAGCGCAAGCCATCGCCCATTTTGAGGACATGGAAATATTAGTTGGTGATGATTGTCTTCATGCTTGTATGAGGAGATGGAATACACTATCCTATAGCTTGAAGATAAGGGAGTATCACTCCCCAACCAGAATGAGAGAGGCTTTAGCAAGAGTGCCACTATATAAACAGTCAATGCAAAACCTAAAGGCCAACTGGATTGGCCTAAAGTTCAGTCCTCCACTACTCTTAGGACTATTGGAAGGGGTCAAGGAAGAAGAAGAACATAGGCAATGGGAGGAAATAGACGTAAAGGCAGAGTTTCATGATAGAGAAGAGGACATCACCTCAAAATCATGGGATGTCAGGGAAGTAGTTAAGGCCATCAAGGATGAAGAGCTGGATTAGTTGCTCAAAGGATGAGCAACCCATTCAACAAGGGGGTGATGATGAGCCCCAGAAATGGGTAACTTTATGGGCTCATTTTGCCTATTATTCTCATTTAATCCACCATTTTCCATTGTTTTACACATGCTTTTGAATATATTTATGTTAATTGAGTGAATGCGAATAGTTACTTGACCACAAAGTCTAATATGTGCTCGTTGCAGATTTTTGGACATTTTTGGACCAAGATCAAGCATTTATGAGTAGATTGGCAGCCAAATACAAAGAAACAAGGCTGAGGATTTATAGGAGGGGTGTCTCCTGCACTAAATGACCCCTTTCTCGAGTTCTACACCATTAGCTTGGAGTTCAACAGACCACCAAAGATGATTTCAAGGGGTAGCCGAGCAGGTCTAGTGAGGTGGCTGATTAACTGTAGTTTTGGGCAGCCAAGCTCCTAAAGTTAAGGAGGATTGTTGGGAGTCCTCATTTGCATGAGTAGGAAAGCTTCAAGGCTTAGTAGTTTAGCCAATTGATAGTCTATTTTCGCACTTTAGTGCACCCCTGTATCAACACATTTTCGAGTTCTTCTTACAGATAGTTTTTGTGATGTAACTATTATTTTTTTGATCAATGAAGATGAATCCCACTTTGCACCAACTTTGAGCTTTCTTAGGAGGTTGCATTTCTTCGGGTTAGGCCCAACCCAAGTTCCCAATACCTCCTTTGTGTATTTTTATGTGTTTTTCTTACATTCATAGAATAATTTCTGTTATTTAGGTTAAAATCTTGCTGTATTACTTAGGTTGTTTTTGATGATTAAGATAGTTGTTCTTGCTTCAGGTTGATTTGATAGTTTGGTAACAAAAAATATCCACAAAAAGGCTATCAAGTAGTCCTTGATCTCACTTCTCCCTCCTTGGTACGATGAACTGAGACCAAGGCACACTTGCTGCCACAAAAACACTGTTTTTGCCTTCTAATGCAATTGCTAGTGTTAGATTTTAAGTTGGAAAAGTTGATATCAGTTGTGTTTTCATGTTTAGATCTGTTCTTGCTCAATATCCATAGCTTTTTTCCATGATTTCTTGTCTATAAACTTATATTCATCATGTTTCTAGTTTTTAGGTCAGATTAGGTCAAAATAGATAAATCTCTGTTTTTTTTAGTCTTTGCTTGGATCAGTTTTGGAAAGTAGTGTGCAAAAAACCTGTAAGACACTCCAGCCTATCCTTCCTCCATCATACAACCTACTCCAGTCCTTCGCTCAAGATTTCTTTCCCTCATTCGCCACACTTTCCCAACTCACCCTAATTTCTACATTTTTGTGCAACATTGCTTCCTTCATCCTTGAACAGATCCAACCATCTTCATCACTCCTGAGCTTCATCTACTAGATCCTAGACCCCTTAACATCCTTATCCATCCTTCATTCCCACTTTCCCACCGTTTTTCCACCATCAACCCTCTAAAAACCACTTTCGGCCTGTTCTTGTAGAACTTCCTGTAGAATTTCCTATAGATCCCCTGTAGCCTCCTGTAGAAGTTCACGCGAGCGACTTTTCAAGATCTGAGTGTGGTGAAAATCTACAGAAGGATGCTAGGGACCCCTTAGGTCCTCTTCTCACCTTCCCAACCTCCTGCAAACACCCACTCCATTTCCTTTCACCAATAAACCTCTGCACAGTCAAAAATAGTTAAAACACATGCATAATAATTCTGCATAAAATTACTCAAAAATACAAAAAGATGGTTTTTCCATATTTCCCTTCAAAAGTAGCTTAAACACATGCATTTTACCTTTTCAAGATTCAATGGCATCCATTTCAGCAGCTTTCATCTCTTTTCTTTCACAAGTAGGGTTAGTTGGTAAAACTAGGGTTTACTAGGGTTTGCATTTCCTTTCAGCTTTCATCTTCTTTCTGCAAGTATACTAGCCTCCTTTGAGTTAGCTTTCATCCATCACAGTTAAAAGCTTCTTCTAAGAACTCATAGAAATTGGCTTAAGCTCCTAGCAAACTTGTGCCAGCTAATCAAGTGACAACCTGCAGTCAGAGCTAGTATTTGTACATATAACACCATCACTTCCAAATTTTTTACGAACTACCGGGTTGATAAAAGTAAAATAAGGAGTCCTAGGAGTTGCAGCATCATTACTACAATACTAGAGCTCACCGGATGGTTGGTTAAATCGAAAAATTCCCCAAATACTCAATATTTGATTCATAAAATAAAATATCTCTATACACTTCGAAAGATATTGTTAGATCCATAAGGGATTAAATAGCACAATGAAAAAGAAGACTAGGGGTTCAACCGAAAACCCGCTATCACTTCTAGATCTAGAGTGTTTCTCTAATCCAAATATTATTGCAGGATAACTATACATCAATAGATCCAAATCACGACAAATGGAAATAACAATTTAATTAACACCAATAGAGAATTAAGAACAAATAAATCAATTCTTTTTTACCATAAAGAGCAGAAGAATAACACCATAAAATATGTAACCCCAAAATATTCTTTATTAGATCCAAAAAATATTTGAGTACAAACTTCATCAAATCTTTGTTATCCAATAGCTCGACATTACAATCATGATACAATGAGGTTCTTAGAGATTAATTTATATAAAAATATGAGAGATCTCTCTCCAAGTGGAATGACTTGATCCCAAGTGCTAATGGCTAGATATAGGAGGAAAATGGCTAGACCTAAGCAGAAAAATTCATAGCCCTTGATGTCATCTGCACAAATCTTGAGGAGGATGATTTGTTTTCCTTTAAGGAATGGCTTCATGGAGAAAAACTTGTATCCCAAAGTCATTTGGACCACAAAAAATATCTTTCATCCATTTTCCTTGAAATTTTCTCATTCAAAATAACCATCTTGGACCATCCTCTTAAAAAAATTGATTTTCCTAGACCATTCATTGTGTTATAGGACCAACGAATTTTTCTTAGGACTTCTTTTGCTTGATTTGTGGAGATTCCATACATTTTTGACTTGAATCTCTTATTGGGAAAGTCCACTTTATTTTTTAATCATTTTCCACTTGGAAAGAATTTTTATTTTTTTCTCTCATTTTATTTTTTGGCTAATTTTTGGCTAATTATTTGCCATTTTTTACCAAAAATGATTTTAAAAAAATCGGTTTTGAGCAGTAAATACATATTTTTCCACCCTCAAAGTGTGTTTGTGGTGTAGACATCTAATTTTGATTACTCATACCCTCTACAACTTCTATAGAAAAAACTTATCACATTTTACGTCAAATAATTATTAAAAATCCTGACCAGTGGAAAAAAATTTAATAATTAAAAAGTGATACTTACACTCATCCAAATTCTCTGAAACTTTAGATATGATCTAATATGGTAATACACATTAATTCTAGACATTGGGACTCACCTAAGACTCTACCATCAAGCATAACTCTAGTTTTGGGGAATATTTGGGAGAAAAACTCAACTGATTATAAGTGTTGAAAAACACAAATAATGGGTTGAGGAAAAAAAATCCCTATAGTGAAATCACTTGCTAATATATTCCTAAGCTATCTAGGACTTTTACATGACTCTTTTTTCATCATGCTAGAATCATTTTTACAATATTCTCGTAGGGTTGTAGAATCTGTAATACAAAATTGGTGAACTTTGGAATTATGGAAGTTTGGAATTTTGGCATTCTATCATGTTTGGATGATGTTGGAATGATTTTGAATGTGTTTTCATCGTGGAACCTTTGACAAGTCTTCAAATATAATTTGAGTGGTTAACATCTTGCTCCACATGGGGACACATGCTTTGTTGAAACATAACTAGTGTTGGTCTTCATGATTATGGTGTCATAACTTGATGTTATCATTGTAATTGTCAAAAGAAAGAAAAGAAAAATATTTATTTTTGTAAAAGAAAAATTATTTATACATGGGTTTCTTGTCCATGGTTTTTGTCCTAGGTTGTGCACCCATTGAGTGCTCTAGAGAGTCAAAGTCAAAGTCATAATGTGAAACCCCTATAAGGACTATATATATATATATATATATATATATATATATATATATATATATATATATATATATATATATATATATATATATATATATATATATATATATATATATATATATATATATATATATATCTTTGTGTGTGTGTGTGTGTGTCTATATAGCATGTCCTAAAAATGTCTAGAGACTATCCAAGAGATCATGTCGGCTAGCCCTAAGGGTCAACCTAGAAGAGGTTGAAGGACCCACTCAAATGATTATAGATTGGAGAGGAATTCGTCCTCCAAAGACACACTTCTGAATTAAAATTTCTCAAGAAGATTTGAGGAAGAACAAAAGTACGAAAAATAATGAAGAAGGACAGCGAATCTGGAAAAGTGTTTTGGTCTAGAATTTGTGGTTTATCTCTCTCTTTGGCGGCCGAATTCTCTCTGGAAGGAAAAATTGCTTTAGAGATGAATTTGAGGAGTAAGGAATAGATCTTGTTTGGGTAGCCAACCCGGTCTCTTGGTGAATGGTCTAATGTCCTGGTCTTGGAAGTCTTCATTGAAAATTCTATAAAAATGAGTTCTTTAGGTTTTCCCCTTTGGATGGGTTTTGCTATATCTTGGAGCCTAATTTATGTCTTTCTTTGTTTGCATTATGATATTCTTGTTGGCATTTATTTTGATGATAAGAACAAATAATAATGATGATGATGAAGTGATAATATATCTCAAGTAAATGTCAATGTTAAAGAGAAATCATGTAATAATCTAACCTTAATGGATGCCCTAGATTTCTTAACATGGTATTATAGGTTGGTTAGCTTGTTTAACGATAAGAAGAACATCATAAAGGGCTTAAAATTGTCAAAGATAACTTTGATATTTAGGACTAAGCTCCTAGAAGGCAGTAAATCAAATTCTGGGCACATATAAATCCCTAGTCTATGTGTAATGGCCACAGGTCAAGAGGAGGAAAGAGTGAAGGACTTATAATCTTTGTTTTGAAGCACCAATAAGTTAGTTTGATATCCCATAGGAGGTTGATTCCATTGACATAAGGACCGAACCTCTAGGCTTTATAATCTCCATTTAAAGAAGTTTGAAATCTCTGTGCCACCACAGAGATCCGATTTTTTGAGCATCAATTCCTTACTGAAACTATTGTAACCTCCAAGTAGGAACTGATATTTATAAGCATAAATACTTAGTTGAAAAGGGAGTTGATCCACCTTAAGTTTTGAGCATATCACCTAAAATTAGCCGAGTCTCCTACATTGAGGTCCTGTAAAGGAAGAGAAGCTGAGACTCCCTATGTGATCAAACGTTTTCGATGGTGTTAATTTGAACCAATTAAAAAATGAGCCTACTTAATAAGCATAAAAATATGATCTTAGACATCTTGTTGATCTAAGAATATGATCAAATGTGAAAGATGTCAGTCATAATCACAAAGGATGAAATCTATATTTTTAACAATGAATCAAATACCTTATAGCATATATACTCAATTTGAAATTTGATCAATCACAAGGAAAGTTGACCTTGTGACACCTGTTTTGAGCATTCAAAGTCTAGATAACATTTCCATCCTTGAATTTTTTATTCATCTTGTAGAGATAACAAATTTAAGGAATCAATTTTGGGTACACCGAAATACCCTACACAGTCACTTGAGAAGTTGACTTGGACAACGAAGTAATAGGACAACTTTTGGAGCCATATTTGTGGTTGTAAATGGTATTCATGTGAAGGAAAAGTCCATTTAACAAACCATGTCTGTGATTCTAGAATCCCTAACCAGAGGGTCATCCCTAATACTCAAAAAAAATAATCATCTCTCCTTTATACATTATGGAAAACGGTGGGACCTGGGAGCTACATGCAGTAAATGAATTCAAAAATGGTAAATATATGTCCAAAGTCCTATAGGAAAGAAGTATTACCCTGAAATTCTGAAGCAAAAAGAACAACAATATTGTTCCAGATTTTTTAAAAGGAACACTTGGAGAAGCAGGTCCTATCGGAAGAATAGTGATATCGATGTTTGAAGCCTCATTGTAGTAAGTCTTAAAGATGGCAGAGGATCAATATAGATTGCAATACTTTTGTGATGATACCGTGACATCTAAAATTGCAGGTATGTAACCATAAGGTATGTATGGCATATTTTTTTTTTAAGTGTCCAACATGCAATATAGTAGGGTTGATTGATTAGATAGGGTTCGTTGAAATTAGTAAAACCCTAGTCATATAAAAACCCCAATCTTGTTCCCTCATAGTAACCCAAATGCTAGGCATTTAGGGTTTATAAGCAATTTAGGGCTTATGAGAATGGATAAGGTTAGGGTTGCACCTAAAACCCTAGAAGTACAACCTTTAAGTCTCATGATAACCTTAGATCTCCAAATAGATATCATTCTCTTTTTATATATACTTTATTAAGGATACTTGTCAATAAATGGTGCATGTACAAGAAGTAAAGAAAGGTGGATGTGTTGATCCTTTGTCTTAACAAGCATTATGGAAGGAGGGAACTGTATAGACCCTTGGATCCTCAAGCACCATGATAGATTCATGATATAACTATGGAACTATGGATGCCTAGTACATAGCAAGGAGAAGTAGAAGTTGAAAATACCTCTACTATGGTTAAATATTGTAGTCAAGCATTGTAATTATGAAAAGATGCATCATATTATGCAGATGGCAGCATATGAGAACCATATGATTGAAGCATAAAGGGCCCATGACATCATTATAGAAGGTTGAAAGATAGTTGAAGTAAAAGTCTACATTGTTGTAGCAGTCATTATGATAGAAAGAAAGTAGCTCATGATATCCTCATTAAAAGCATGATAAGGCAACCAAAGAAGTAGCATATATGGTTGGAAGAATGTCATCTAGCATGATAAAAATATAATCATCATACATCATCATCATTAGAAAGGAGCATTTGTAGGATGAGGATCATCGAGATCCTCTACTAGAATCTTAATAAGAAGGTTCACCATATTTGGAAAAACAAGTGTCTCATTGATGGTTTACATTCCACCTTGTGTGGGATCCTTTGTTTAAAATGATGATGATATGACGATGTAGGAGTTATGCATTATTGAAGTAATTTCAAGCAAGGAAAGGAAGTTTCTGAAGGAAGTCTAGATGAACAAAAGAAGAAAAAAGGTATGTATGATTTTGATAGATTAAGTCATGTCATTATTTAGTTGAAAAAAAACATGGTTGAATTCTCTATCGTATGAGCATGATGGAAAAAGAATAGTCTCTTCTTTATGCATGAAGGTATACATCTTGAACTAGTTCACATATTGATAAGATGAAATCAACATAATATGTCCTCATATGAATATAAGGTGGTTGACAAGATGAAGTAACTATGTATAGAAGTTACTTGGGTACAATATGTGAGGAAAGGAAGAAGGATTCATGTAAAAGTTGCAACTGTGATAATATAAGGAATCAACATCTGATGATTGGAAGGATCTGGTATGGCATCTCCATGGGGAAGGTGTGAATACCTTGATAAATATGTGAAGGAAGGATACTCTTGACATTAAAATTCTTGGAGTCATGTTTGCAAATGTGCAGGATGTTGATGTTGCAAGAAGCAAATGTCAGGATGAAGGGCCATCGTAAAAGGTAACTTTGATTTGATGTTAATTTTTTTTATTTTTGAACAACATCTGATTTGGGTTGAAACAAGGCTACTGAAAGAGAGTTGTAAATGTCATCTACAACTAGAATTCATTTGATTGGATGGAATATCCTAAAAGAAACATGACCTGGAAGAGGTAAAAATATGAAGGAAAGCTAGATGTGGAATAAAAGATTACTTTTCTATGAAAAGAAGGATGACATGACTATTTGTTCATTGAAGGAAAGTGGCGGATGGTTGATGCCCTATGAGTAAAAATCTAGAAGATGAAGGCTCCATAATGAAGAATATGAACTTTATGAAATTGAAGGGAGGAGCCCTACTAAAAGCTAATAGTACCATGATCTCCACAAAAAAACAAATAGTTGTTGTTGATAAAAAGTCCCTATTTAAGAGGGGGCTTGGACAAGTCTCTAGATAAGAGGGAGCTTGGGTAAATTCCTTTTATAGGAATGAGTATATCTTCCCTAGTTGAGAGGGAGAGATAGACACATAATTCTTGTCTTCATATTGTGAAGAAAGAATGGAGGATTGGGTAAGTATCTAAGACTAATTTCAATACTCTTTGAGGATGAGGTATGGCATCCAAGATAAGAGTAGTCGAAGAGGAAATTACATGAGGATGTTTCATTCCAAGATAAGAATTTTCCTAAAAGGACATAACCTATGAACACCCAGGTGGGGTATGTAACTTGAGATACAATGATGATGGTGTCTATCAGTCATTGGTATCGTCAACATTGTGCTCCAACCTTGTGGAGAGATAGAGATGTTATTTAAGGCCTTGCTATGTGAATTTTTTTGTTCGTATGATGAGATTCTCTGACATAAGCTAAGAGAATAACTTATGAGATGGCTTACCAATTTGGCTCTTCTTATGAGAACTTTTCAATGGAAGTATTTTCCTTGTACCCATTGTCAATTATGAATACCTCCCTAGTTAAGAGGGAGTGTTGAAATGTAATTAGTGTATGTGTTCATAATTATAATTTCATGACTTGATGTAATCATTGTAATTCTCGAAATAACTACTCAATATGGTCTTTGGTACAAACAGACATTGGGAGTGATGCGTCAAGGCATCACCGATGCAGATTGGGTAGGGAGTCCTTCCGACAGGAAGAACACATCAGGTGGGACCTTCATTATTGGTTCAATAGTGTTTCTTGGTATCACAGGAAACAAATATTAGTTGCACTCAATTTTGCAGAAGAAGAGTACATGGCTGCTAGTACTTGTGAGGCTATCTGGATGAGGTAGATTCTTGCCTTTTTGTTTGGTCAGCAGATGGATCCAACTATGATTTATTGTGACAATAAGAGTTGTATCAAACTCTCTGAGAATCTAGTTTTTCATGATCGGTCCAAGCATATTGATATCCAGTATCATCATATTCGAGATTGTGTAGAGGAGAATTATGTTGTTGGAGTACATTCCCACATAGGAGCAGGATGCAGATATTTTGACAAAGGATTTGTCAAGATGAAAAACCGAGTTTCACAGAGACAGGATCGAGGTAGCAGATAATCCCTTTCTTGTTGAGAGGGAGTGTTCAAAATAGCTACAAGAAATTCTAATTTAATTTTTCCTTTAATTAAATTAGGAACTAAATCGAAATTCTATTCTCATAGAAACTTTTAATAGTTAACTTAGTTAATTGGACTTAGTTGGAAGTCTATCTAGAGTCATGTAGAGTGATCCATAAATTTTAGGGGCCTAGGTTGAGTTCTTTTGCATTGTAATTAATTAACTTAGTCTAACTGAGTTATAGTTAGTTAAACTAGTTCTAGTTGTTGGAGGAACTAGTAGGAGATCTAGTAGTGGGGACATACACAATTGCAACTTCACTGCTCCACTAGTTAACTGAAGATTCACTCATAAATAAATCATGCATGTCAGTTCAGAGGAAGATCTAGTTGAGATTATATTTCAGGGATAGTGTATTATCAGTTGTGTAATTTTTCGAGTTTTACAAATAGTGCATGCAATCAGTAGAAGGCCTATGATGGATTGGGCAATTATTGTGAGGGATTTTCCCAATTAAATATGGGCTAATTTTCTTAGGAATTGTGCAAGAAAGTAGGGGCTTGGTAGGCAACAGAATTGGATAAGTTTTGGCTTGAGCTGGTTTGTGAAGTAGAGAGATAGATTGTATGTAGGAATTGTTCGGGTTGAACAAGCATTGTATTTTCATCCCAGATCTTCTGGTTAATGCAATATAGATTATCGGTTTTTTGAGCATTTTCTTTCCCCAGATAAATATTGTGTAATGTGTGATTGAAATTATTCCTTTTCTATTTATTGTTTTCATCGATCAATTTTGGTTTCCACTGAAGAGTAGAGTAGATTCTTGTCTTGTGTTTAACATATCACATAAGTTGTTGAATCTATAGTAAAATTATACATATAATAATGATGAAGATGAAGTGATAATATATCTCAAGTTAATATCAATTCTAAAGAGAAATCATGTAATAATTTAACACTAATGGATGCCCTAGATTTCTCAACACACTTTCATGAAAGTATGCAAGAATCCAAAATCTGCATCCAAGTCCAATAAAGTACATCAAAAATATCCATTCAAATATAAATCTAGAAATATTCATAAAATAAAATATTGAAATAGAAACTCTATTCTAACATATTGAAATATAAAGTTATTCTAATACTATGAAATAGAAATCTAGTCTAAGGACATGAAATCGAAATGTTGAAATGAAATCTAATCTAATAGAGTAGGGTTAGAAATACAATACAAAGGATGCCCTATGGCATCATATGACTTCTTTGTAGAACAACTTGATCATTTGGGCATTTGTAGGTAATTCAAGTGGCTCTCCATCTAGTGTGCTCAAATGAAAGGAATTTTGTCCGGCGGGCCCCCTGATGATGTAAGGTCCAAGCCCCAAGTTATCGAACTTTTCATGATTTATTGGCTTCTCGTTTCTACAATCCTGTAAGAGTACCATATCTCCTTGTTGAAAAGGCATAACTCTAGAGGATTTATCAAAATTATTTTTAACTTTTGCTTGATTTTTACAATTATGCTCAAATGCTCTTCTTTTGGTTTCATTCAAATCCATTACCTAATCAATTCTATGTTGAACAATATCTTTCTCAGAAGTAAAATTTTGAAGGATTCGGTAATATGGAAGCCTAAGGTGCACAAGTAAAGTAGCTTCCAAGCCATATACAAGTTCAAAGGGACTTTTTCCAGTATAATTCTTCTTTGTAATCCTATCTACCCACAACGCATACTTGATTTTACTATCCCAAATGTGTTTATTGTACCCTACTACCTTTTTGATAATGTTTATTAAATTCTTATTACTAGATTTGGCAAGGCCATTACCCTGTCGATAGTAGTTTGACGAATGGGATAAAATAATGTCATACTTGAAGCAAAAATATGAAAACTCTAAAGAACTAAAAGCCTTGGCATTATCGATGGTAATATTGGTTGGGACCCCAAATTGAGTAACAATCTTATCTTCAATAAAGTCCATAACAACTTTCTCAGTGGCATTTTGTCAAGTTATTGTATGTTCTATGCTTATAACAATTTACTTCTTTTTTCTTATTATATTCCATAGATTAGCAATCACATGTACATAAAGTAAAGTGCAGATAGAACATTAAACGATCGACAGAAAACAAGCCAAGACAAGAGACACAAGATGTGGCGACTAGCCAGGGACAAACCCCACAATGTGTGGGGAAACACTTTGATAAAATCTTATTTTATCTTCAATAATTCAGTAGAGAGAAATAGTACAATAAATCTGATTTATATTAGTAGTAGCAAACCCTAGATCAGCAGCATCAACATTAGCGGCTTCATCATCAAAACTAGGGCAGTCGATATCTCACAAACCAACCGTCAGATCGGCTTGATTCCACCACCAAAAGTTGCAGCCTTCAGAGGAGGTTCAGATGAACCTACAATACAGTTCAGATGAGGAGATATTCTGGTCCACGTAGGTCAAACTTCACTTCTGCAGTTGCAGCTTCAGTTTCAGCAGCTTCCTTCAAACTAGGGCAGTGGATATCTCGCAAACCGTCCGTCGGATCGACTTGATTCCACCACCAAAAGTTGCAGCCTTTAGAGGGGGTTTAGATGAACCTATAGTGCATATCACATGAGGATATATTCTGGTCCACGTAGGTCAAACTTCACTTCTACAGTTGCAGCTTCAATTTCAACAGCTTCCTTCAAACTAGGGTAGTCGATATCTCGCAAACCGTTTGTCGGATCGACTTGATTCCACCACCAAAAGTTGCAGCCTTCAGATGAGGTTTAGATGAACCTACAATGTGAATTAGAAGAGGAGGTTTGATGGTCCATGCTAATCAAATTTTGGATCTGTAGTTACAGCTTCAGTTTCAGTAACTTCCTGTCTCACATGTGTGAGAGAGAGACCCTTTTCTACGCAGTAGAGAGAGAGAGATGTGATGAGATGAGTGAGTGCAAATGAGGAAAATTCGTCCTGTATTTAAACACAACTATTGATGTTTGAATAGATGTGACTGTTGGGCTTCTGAGCCTACATGAGTTGTAGGTCAACTTGATAATAATTCCATAATCAAAATAAATTCATATCTCCATGAATACTTATCGGAATTAGATGATCTTTAGATCAATCCTACACCTCTCAATGAGAGGAATCTAATGAACATATTATCAGCCATGAATAAGATGACCCACATGAACTTTGGCCCTAGTTTCCAATTTTAACACTCCTTCTCAACTAGGGAGAACTTCATCTGCAATCTGTCTTTCGGTCGCTACTATTCATCCATCAAATGTATTGCCCTGTACAGCCTGCCCCTTGCCCTGCTATGCTCTATTCTGCCTATTCTACTTTGTCTTGTTCTGCCCTGTATTGATCTGTACGACTCTGCTCTGTTATGATCTGCTCTGCTTTGTTTTGTTCTCCTCTACTTTTGTCCGAATTATGAAGAAGAATAAATGATCGAGGATGTATCATACTGACTCAAAGTCAGTCTCAGAGTACGTACCACTAGTTCAGACCAGTCTCAACCAACCCAAAGTTAGTGTCATAGTGAGTACAACTCCTACCACTGGTCCCAGACCAGTAATATCCTCCACTGACTCAAATTCAGTCTCAAAGTGCGTACCACTGGTCCCAGACCAGTAACTACTGAACTGAAGTCAGTGTCATAGAATGTACCACTCCTACCACTGGTCCCAGACCAGTATCATTGATCCCAGATCAATGGAGTTCATCCTAGTGTAGGGAGTACAGTAAATACAACGATGCGTCCATCGGTACTAATATGGTCCCTAACTTCATTTCCCTACTCATTGATCAGACGAGAGGTACTTCCCGTGAGTCCCAGACTGCATGGGTAGGATGCCTCGTCTGCAGAACTAATCAATCATGTCCTCATAGGAGAACACATCAATCCTACTACAATCGCCATGGAGAACACATTAATCCAGGCCTCATAGGAGAACACATAAATCCTACTACAATCGCCATGGAAAACATATCAATTCAGGCCTCATAGGAGAACACATCAATCCTGCTAAAATCGCCATGGAGAACACATCAATCTAGGCCTCATAGGAGAACACATCAATCCTGCTACAATCGCCATGGAGAACACATCAATCCAGGCCTCACAGGAGAACACATCAATCCTGCTACAATCGCCATGGAGAACACATCAATCCAAGCCTCATAGGAGAACTAATCATCCTGCTACACAAGAGAGTGAATCATCTTGTTCCACGAGAGAGTGAATCATCTTGTCCCACAAGAGAGAAAATCATCTTGTTACAGTGCACACCACTAGGGGAGGGTGAGTCACCTTGTGGTCGTAAGTTGCTCCAGTAAGAATCACAAGCCCTCAGAGCTCCCAGACCTCAATGTATGCAACATGCAGGACCCTTGTACAAGGGTTTCTTCACGACTCCAAGTCGTTTGGGAAAATCACAAATTAGATCTTTCCTCGTGGCTTTGACAAGGTGTATCGACCTGTACATCATCTTAATGCGATGGAGCCTCCTTTCTCATCAACTTACCATATCCTAGATGATGTCTATCTGCTGGAGCAATCGACGAATACGGGATTCCTCAATAATCGAATCCCACCTCTGGTTGTTACAGAGAATCACAATGGTATGTGTTCAAACAACTCACTGAAGAGCTTCCCCAACCAGGCAGCTTCAAATGAGATCATACTCGTAGACATGTATCTGGTCTCGATGGTGCTTATGGAAACTGACTTCTGCTTCCTGCTCATCCATTATATCGAAGCAGAATCCAAAGAGAAACAACACTAAAAGTGCTCCAGTGATCCTCCACACTACTCGCCTAATCAGCATTCAAAAAATCATGAATTTTCATATTTCCGATAGTGTATCTCAATCCATGAGAGACTATGTCCTGAAGACATCTCAGAAGATTCTTGGCACCAATCTAGTGAGGCTCAACCAAATATGAGCTCACAATGCTAACTGCAAAACATATGTTCGGACGGAGGTTCACCAAGAACATCAACGTGAATGAGTTTTTGAAACTCAGAGGCATTTCCCAATTCTAGTCCAACATCACTACCATATAACTTCTGAAAGTTAAGATCCTCAAGGTAGTCACAGGCTTGCAGTTCATCATACCAAATCTTTTCAGAATATTCACCACATATTTTCCTTGAGATAGGAAAATTTCCCTTGGCTTCTGCCACACTTCAAGTCCTTGGTTCGTCATTTCAAATTCAGAAGCCAACTCCCTCTTACATGTGTGAATGAGAGGGTATGGACCTGTTAGAAAGAGGTCATCCACATACAACACCAACATGAGAGGCTTGTCATCTTCAACCATAAGGTAAAGGTTAGGATCGCCTTCACTCCTAGTGAATTCCAGCTTCATCAAGTAGCTATCGATCCTCTCATACCATGCTTGGGGTGCTTGCTTCAGCCCATAGAGAGCCTTCTTCAACCTACATAACTGAGATTTTCAATCATAAATCTCAAATCCTTCAAGTTGTTCCACATAGACTTCTTCTTTGATCGAATCGTGCAAGAACACGGTCTTGACATCCATCTTATGTAGGTTCCATCCTTGTGAAGCCACAAGGGCTATGATCAAGCAGATGGTCGTATATCTGGCAACGGGTGAAAATATATCATCATAGTCTATACCTTCCTTCTGGGAGAAACCACGAGCAACAAAACATGCCTTAGACTTTTCCATACTTCCATCTGCTACATGCTTTATCTTATAAAGCCATCTAGAAGTGACAACTGTCTTGTCCTGGGGTCTGGGAACTACTTCCCAAACATCATTCTTCATAATAGACTCATTATCTTTGGTCATAGCATCCTTCCATACTTGATGCTTGACGACATTTGAGAATGATGAAGGCTCATTTTTTATGATCGTGCTCATGATGGTCAGGTATCCCTGATACCTGTTAGGTTTCTTACTTTCACGGAAAGTTCCTCAGGGTGCAGCATGTCCTTCAGCATCATCAAGTAGCCCCCTAAGCCATGAAGGACTCTTCCTAGAAGAGAAAGGCTCAGGTGGATAAATAGGATCCATGGGTTCCTCCACATCAAGCATTGTTACATCATCTTCCCATAGAAACTTCGAAAGTCTTTGATCATGGAGCATGGCACAGAAAACTTCCACAATCGTACAGTCTTCCTTTCCGCCACACCATTTTTCTCAGGAGTATGTGGTGTAGTAGTCTCCCTCTTAATACCATCCTCAGATATGCTTGAGTGAACCAACTATAATATATCAGAGGTCTTGCTTTGGCTTGAGGGGAATGGTCCTCTTTTGAGCTTTCCTAGGGCACATCCTGGACATACACCTTCTTTCTCTACTCGGAATTCAGGCATCCCTGTCACCATTTGTCTTACATTGGGTAGAGCTTTATAATGAAGGTTCGTAAACCTCCGATGCCAATGTTCGAACTGAAGAGATGTGTCATAAGACATGACACCTAGCGGACTTCCATCGACCTAATATAATGAAACAAAACGAAACCCAAGAGTAAAGGCATCTTTAACATTATTTTTCCATATACATACCTTGCCATCATTGAAGGTTACCCTGTAATCTTTGTCTTCCATTGCCGATATGGACACCAGGTTCTTTTTGAGGTCAAGTGCATTTAATACATCCTAGAATTTCTAGCCTTCTTGAATGGTTGTCCTCTTCCTTGATTCCCAGCTCTCCTCTTACCTTTGCTATTGAATTTGTCATTCTTTTGATTGCCATCAAAGGGATTTTGAACATCGTCCCCATGTGAGTCCTTTCTATCAGGGCACTCCCTTGCATAGTGACCTGCTTTATTGCAGATGTAACATTGTCCTTTTCTTCCACCCTTAGGTCCAGCCTTTCCTTTTGATTTAGTCTCGAAATTATTTCTTTTCTTAGCATGAGAAGAAAAGGCAGCAGGAGGACCTTTAGGCATGGGCATTTCTTGCTCTTCTACCCTTGTTTCTTCTTGAATGCATCTAGCCATTAATTCCTTGAAACTAGGAATTATATTATTGTTCAAAAGAGTAGTCCTGAACACGTACCATTCGGATGGTAATCCTCCAAGAGTCATGAGTGCCATTTCTCTGTTAGTAATAGTCTCCCCAATAGATAGCAGATCGTTCTTGATCTCGGTGATTCTTAAGAAGTATGCTTGCATACTCTCATCTTTACCCTTCTTGATTTCTCTCAGTTTATTTCTAAGACACAAAACTTGATTTGCATCATTAACTTTAAACATGCTCACCTTTCTATCGTAGATTTCCTTGGAGGTGTCTAGTTCAGAGATGTAGGCCACCAAGTGCTTCTCTCTAGAGTCCCAGATGATATTCTTTGTTTTGACTTCTCCATTTTTCCATTTGTTCCAAGCAGCTGCAGATGCATTTGATGGAGGCTCAAAAATATTTCCTCTTACACGGTCCAACACTCCTTGAACTTCTAGGGTTAGATCAATAGACATCTTCCATCCGTGATAGTTAGCTTTCTCACGGAGCTTGTCTTCGGCAGGAAAGAGTGTTGAGGACCCCATAGTTCTTTTAGGATAGCCTTGCCAATCTTCTCTTCGGTGATTTCTCTTGCTCTTGCTCGGGCTTTGTCTTCACCTCAGCTCTGATACCATGTTAAGTTATGGTATGTTCTATGCTTATAACAATTTACTTATTTTTCTTATTATATTCCACAGATCAACAATCACATGTACATAAAGTAAAGTGCAGATAGAACATTAAACGATTGACAGAAAACAAGCCAAGACAAGAGACACAAGATGTGGCAACTAGCTAGGGACAAACCCCACAATGTGTGGGGAAACCCTTTGATCAAATATTCTTTTATCTCCAATAATTCAGTAGAGAGAAATAGTACAATAAATATGATTTATATTAGCAGTAGCAAACCCTAGATCAACAGCATCAGCATTAGCAGCTTCATCATCAAAACTAGGGCAGTCAATATCTCACAAACCGATTGTCGGATCAGCTTGATTCCACCACCAACTGTTGCAGCCTTCAAGGGAGGTTCAGATGAACCTACAACACAGTTCATGTGAGGAGTTCTTCTGGTCCATGCAGTTCAAACTTCACTTCTGCAGTTGCAACTTCAGTTTTAGTAGCTTCCTTCAAACTAGGGCAGTGAATATCTCGGAAACCGTCCGTCGGATCGACTTGATTCCACCACCAAAATTTGCAGCCTTCAAAGGAGGTTCAGATGAACCTACAATGCAGATCATATGAGGAGATCTTCTGGTCCACACAAGTCAAACTTCACTTCTGCAGTTGCAGCTTTAGTTTCAGCAACTTCCTTCAAACTAGGGCAGTTGATATCTCACAAACCATTCGTCGGATCGACTTGATTCCACCACCAAAAGTTGTAGCATTTAGAGGAGGTTCAGATGAACCTACAATGCAGATCAGAAGAGGAGGTTTGATGGTCCACGCTGGTCAAAGTTTGGATCTGTAGTTGCAGCTTCAATTTCAGCAACTTCTGGCTTCACATGTCTGAGAGAGAGACCCTTTTCTGCGCAGTAGAGAAGAGACTCTTTTCTGCGAAGTAGAGCGAGAGAGATGTGATGAGATGACTGAGTGAAAATGAGGAAAATTTCTCCTGTATTTATACACAAATGTTGATGTTTGAATAGATGTGATTGTTGGGCTTCTGAGCCTACATGAGTTGTAGGTCGACTTGATAATAATTCCATAATCAAAATAAATTAATATCTCCATGAATACTTATCTGAATCGAATGATATTTAGATCAATCCTACACCTCTCAATGAGAGGAATATAATTAACATATTATCAGCCATGAATAAGATGACCCACATGAAGTTTGGCCCTAGTTTCCAATTTTAACACATTTTTCATAGGAATGGTTTTTTCCCACTTAGTAAAGTAATAAGTAGGAATCAAAATCCAAGAGTAGCCACTGCTAAAGTTCTAAAATTTTCCTATGAAACCAAGACCCCAATGCTAAAAAGGAGCCTCAATGACCATTGGTCATAAGAGAAAAGTAGCTAACTTTTTCTTCCCAATGAATAGTTGACATGCTTGTCAACTTCTAACATACTTATGCACGTCCGAAAATATCGTAGGCCAATAATAACCCACTCTCATAATTTTGTGGGAAAGTGTCTTCACGGCATAATGCCCACCACAAAATCCTACATGAAACTCAGAAATAAGCTTCTTCACCTCAACTTCATCTATGCATCTAAGTATTACCCCTTTCAGATTCCTCTATCTGAGATCATCTTTCATAATGAAATAATTAGTTTCTTTCAACATCATAGATCTCCTCTTATGACCTATTAAGTGGCAAGGTCATGTAAGATTTTGAAAATAATAAAAATTTCACTGTACCACTCAAGTTCTCCTAACCTTTGGAGCTTAGGTGAAGTTGAGAACTTTGATGAATTAATTTAACAGAAAAAGATCCAAAGCCTTGTCATTTTCCTTGGTCAAAATCTGAGCCAACCCTTGGCCCTTAACAAGCTTAGTGGGTATGATCTCCAAATGATATTCATGAATCTTCGTGATGTTGGAGAATTGATTAGGGAAACATTTTAATTTCACTTTTCCTTTCTTGACAATTATTTTTGATATTATGTTCTTCTTCTTTATTATACATATTCCCTTATCATCAAATAAATTCCAAAGCTATGAAGATCACAACCATACAAAGATGAACACAAGATATATGCACCAAGCCAGGGGAAAACCCCTCCAAGGGGAAAAGCCAAAAATAACTTCTCTTCTCATAGAATCAATTCAAAGGAGACTTCCAAGACCAAAAACCAAGACCCAAGACTAACACCAAGAACCAAGAAAAACCACCAATCATTCTTCTTCAAAATAGACAAAAGCAATGAAATAATATTCTTCCAAAGTCAAGGCTCTTCTAGCCTTTTGGTTCCCCAACAACAATTTTCAACTATTACTGCAACCTTCAAACCTGAGGTGTGCCTAAAAAACCTAAGTTCTCACACATGTGAACTATAGTAGACATACCTTAGACCTTCAAACTTTCTAGGGCTTCCTCCTTGCTTTGTTAGCCTTCACCTTTCTTTTCTCAAGACTTTCCCTCTCTTTTTCAACTATAGATCAAATGCAAAGATGTACTTTCTGTTGAGAATTCAATAGGGTAGTAACTAGGTTAATTCTCTTAGCTTGATAATTGTTTGTGTTACATTTTTACTTATTAGATTTGTTCCTTATTATTACAATGTGTGATACATCAAATAACTACCAAAAACAATAAGAACAGTGACACAGTATATACATTGCAAACTAGGGCCAAAACCCCTCCTCTTGAGGGGAAAACCTATAAATATATTATCTTCTTATAGGTTATTAAATTTATGAATACCATGATCTAGTGACTTAGACAAATAACCTCCAAGATCAAGATCAACTTGACCTCCAGTTGTTGTGACTTCGACCTCCCACTATAGATCTGAAATTTTGGCTCACGACAACTACTACAATTGTTGTTGCTTCTCTTAGAGACTTTGATCTCCCTTGAATAACCTTCTCCTCCCTTCACTTTCCTTTCCTTACCTTCCTCTTCCAAGATCGAACCCAAGATATTCCCAGCGCTGAAACCCTAATTTTGACCTTCTCAAGAGAGAGAGATATAGCCCAAGCACTTCAACTTCCTCTTATTCGTACCCTCTTCTTCGACTTCTTCTCTTCCTCTTCTTTGCATAGAATGAGTTGAGTGAATTTGTAGAATGGAGGACAAGTTCGTCTCTATATATAGGCTCTTCCAAGGAGTACGCGTGACTCTTCATGTAGGTCAACTTGACAGCTCATTAGGCTGACTTGATCTTAGAGGTATTTCGACACTTTAAACACAAAACAATTTTCTTTACAAGATACAATGTTCCCATAGGGTCTTCAATATATGACGATGACTCTTTAACCTAGGACAAACCATAGAAGCACTCAATGGGTGCTTGACCCATAAAATAAAAGAACTTGAGCATGGAACCCATGCTCCAATAATAATTTTTTTTCATTTTATTCTTTACAAGAATACATTTCATACTTATGAAGACTAAACCTAGTTACACATTCTTCAACACTCCCTATTAACTAGGGCAGTATTCATAATAGGTACATGGTCATTCTCAATCTGAAGAGATCTCATAAAAAAGAGTCGGATTGGTAACCCATATGTCTAGCATCATATCAACCAACATTGTTTACATATCAAGGCCTTGACTAATAGATCTATCCACATGATCAGAGCATAATGCTGGAGAGACCAATGATTCACATACACCATAATCACTGTCTTACAAGATTTATACTCCACCAGGGTGTTCACAGAGTATGACCTTCCTTTTGACTATTCTTATATTGAATAGCTAGTCCTCAAAGAATATTGGTCCACGACTACTCTTGTCTTGAATTCCCTACCACATTCTCAAAGAGTATCGAATGCCAGATGGTTACCCAATCCTCCGTTCTTTCTTCCCAAGTGAAGACAAGAATGTAGTGTCTATCTCTCCCTCTCAATTAGAGAGGATACATCGACCAAAACAACCTTGTCCTTCAAATATACAAGATGCTTGTTTTGAAGTGATTTTGTCAATATATCAGCTACCTTCTCATTAGTGGAAATGTATTGTAGCTTCGGCACACCATTTTGTACTAGCTCTTGGATATAGTGATACTTGTTGTTTATATGCTTTATCTTTCCATGAAACACTAGATCCTCAGACAAACATATGCAACTGGTGCTATCACAATGTATCACTATAGGGTTCATCGAACCTTCAAACAGTTCGGCTAGCAGCTTCCTCAACCATATTGCTTCTCTACTTACTTCACAGGCTGCAACATATTAAGCTTCTACACTACTCAAAGAAACTGAGTCTTTCTTTCTTCTCATCCATGAGGCCATGGAGGATCCCAAACTAAAACATCCTCTTGTACTGAATCTTCCATCTTGCTCACTGCCTCCCCAATCAAAATCTATATATCCGACTAATTGGACATAATTCCTTCTCTCATACTTTAGGTAGTAGTGGATGGTTCCTTGTAGATATCTTAGAATATGTTTTGTTGTTACCCAATGATCATGATTTGGCTCCCCCTGAAATTGACTAAGTACATTTATTGCAAAGCATATGTCTGGACGAGTATTCACCAAGTACATCAATGAATCAATGATTTTCCTATACTTGGAAGCATCCATAGGGTTGTATTCAGATTTCCTTAGTCTCTTCAATTTTGTGATCATTGGAGTAGTCATCGGTTTGTAGTCCATCATGTCAAACCTTTTTGGTAACTTGATCACATACTTTCCTTGACCCAAATAAACTTCATTAGGTCCTTGCCAAACTTCTAGTCCCAAATATAATGCATCAGCCCCAGATCCTTCATGTCAAATTTCACTGCTAGTTGCTTCTTACATTCTTCAATTCAACCTTCTCAACCTATCAAGAGAATATCAGCTACATACAGGAAAATGATTACAGGTTTCTCCATCTACATCCTTAATGTAAAGGTTGGAATCAACAAAGCTTTTTGTGAAGCCTATCCTTTTAAGGTATGCATCCATTCTAGCATACCATGACCTTGGTGTTTGTTTGAGGCCATATAGTGATTTCTTCAGTCTACAAACATATGTCTTTCTATCTTTGACTTCGAATCCCAAGGGTTTCTCTATGTGTACTTCTTCATCTATTGTTCCATTCAGAAACACAATCTTGACATCCATTTGGTGGATGTCCATTCCCATCAATGCTGCTAGAGAGTAATGATCGAATCATTGTATATCTTGTTGTTGGAGAAAATGTCTCTTCATAGTCGATGCCTTCAAGTTGAGAGAAACCTATAGCCACAAATCTTTCTTTATACTTATCTATACTTCCATCATCTGCATGTTTAATCTTATAGATCCATTTGGAAGTAACCACAGATTTGTCTTCGGACCTAGGCATGATCTCCCAGACTCCATTCTTCATTATATATTGATACTCTTCATTCATGGAATCCTTCCATTCTTGATTATTTACAGCCTCTTCAAAGGAGGATGGTTTTGTTTCTATTAGTTTTGTCATGTATGTCGCATATCTAGAATATCTCTTCGGTTTCTTGCTCTCTCTAAATGAGCCTGTCATTTCTCCATGAACTTTTGCATAAATTAGTGTACATTTCAACCAATTTGGTATCTTTCTTGATTCATGGATGACCATAGGTTGAACAGGTTCACATGGACCTTCTTCTTCATGGTGTGATTCTTCTTTTCCTTGGTCAACTTCCTCCTCAAGTATCAGAAATTCTTCATCATCAAAATCTATGGAAAGTTCCTTTGATCTCTTGAAAGCTATGCTCTCATCAAATATGACATCATGACTAACTTCTATGTGATGTCCATCTCTCATGTAGATCATATAAGCTTTTGATGAGTTTCTATACCCAACAAATGTTCCCTTCATTCCTGAAGGATCCATCTTGTTTCTTTTGTCCTTTGGTATATGAATATATACGAGACACACAAAGATCTAGAGATGATCTATTAATGGCTTCTTTCCAGTGAATACTTCTTCCAGAGTTTAGTTTTCTAGAAATTTGTCGATACTTCAATTCTAAATGTAGACAACTATCTTCGTGGCTTCTCCCCACAAACTTTGGTAGATCCTGATGGTGTAGCATTTATTTTACACTCTCTTCAATGGATCTATTCTTTCTTTGTGCAAATCTTTTTCGTTCAGGATAATATGGGATTATCAGCTTCCTCTTAATCCCAGACTCCTTATAGAATTCTATAATATATTTGGATGTATATTCTCCTCCATTATTATATCTTATTATCTTGATTCTTCTTTCTGTCAGGTTCTCCACTTCAACTTTGAATTATTGAAATTTTGTAAATACTTCGTCCTTGGTTTTCATTAAGTAAACCCAAGTATTTCTTGAATGATCATATATAAATGTGACATAGTATAGATGACCACGAAGTGATTTAGGATGCATAGTACCACATACACCACAGTGAATGAGATCCAGGATTTCTTTTACTGAGATGCACTGCTTCCAAATGGTCTCTTGGTATTCTTACCCAATGCACATCCTTTATAGAAACCTTCATGTTCCTCTTTTAGATTAGGAATTCCATCTACTATGGAACTTAGGGTTGGAAGGATTTTGAAATCTAGATGACAAAATCTTCGATGCCAAAGTTCACATGGGCTAATTTCAACGTGAACTAGGGCTTGACCCACATGATATATTGATTTGTAGATTATTCCTTCTTGAATTCATAAAACTTTGGCTTGATCTATAATTGAGTATTTTCCCCAGACAACGAACTTTCCATAAATAAAGGATATTCTATCCCCCTTATCTTCTAGACTTGAAATAGAAAGTAAATTATTATGAAAACCTGGAACAAAGAGAAGGTTGTTGAGGTGGATGTTGCTTCTGTCTTCCAAATTTATGGAGGTTGATCCAATACCTTTTACAGGATATCCCTTGTTGTCTCCAAGTTCCATTGAATAAGCATACTTTCCTTTTGATAAGGCCTTCAATCGATTAGAATGGCCAGTCATGTGCCTTGATGCACCACTGTCAATTACCCAAATGTCTTCATCTTGAAATGTGCCAGAGAGAGCCAAGAGGAGGTCTTCATCCATTTCTTTGATTGATACCTTCTTTGTAGAGAATAATAAATTCCATGCCTCCTTGATACCTTTCTTGAGATTTCTTGCAATCTTATTGATGAACTTCTTCACTGTAGAGGAGATCTTCATGATGCCCTTAGATAACCTTCGCTCTAATACCATGTTGAGAATTCAATAGGGAAGTAAGTAGGTTAATTTTCTTAGCTTGATAATTGTTTGTGTTACCTTTTTACTTATTAGAATTTTTCCTTATTATTACAATGTGTGATACATCAAACAACTACCAAAAATAATAAGAACATTGACACAGTATATAGGCTGCAAGCCAGGGCCAAAACCCCTCCTCTTGAGGGGAAAAACCGTAAATCTCTTATCTTCTTATATATTCTTCAATTGATGAATATCATGACCTAGTGACTCATACAAATACCCTCCAAGATCAATATCAACTCGGCCTCTATCTATTGTGACTTCAACCTCCCACTGTAGATCTGAAATTCTGGTTCACGATAACTGCGGCAATTATTGTTGCTTCTCTTGGAGACTTCGATCTCCCTTGAATAGACTTCTCCTCCCTTCTCTTGCCTTTCCTTGAGTCTTAGGGCTAATAATACACCCTAAGAAGCCATCATTTTCCTTTCCTTCTCTTCCTCTTCCAAGATCAAACTAGAGATAGTCCCAACATAGAAACCCTAATTTCGACCTTCTCAAGAGAGAGATATCTAGCCTAAGCACTTCGACTTCTTCGACTTCCTCTTCTTCGTTCCCTCTTCTTCGATTTCTTCTATTACTCTTCTTCACATAAAATGAGTTGAGTGAATGTGTAGAATGGAGGATGAGTTCCTCTCTATATATAGGCTCTTCCAAGGGGTAGACGTGGCTCTTCATGTAGGCTGAGTTGACAGGCCATTAGGCCGACTTGATCTTGGAGGTATTTCAACACTTTAGAGACAAAATAATGTTTTATTTACAAGATATAATGTGCTTATAAGGTCTTAAATATATGAAAATGACCCTTTAACCTAGGACAAACCTTAGAATTACTCAATGGACGCTTGACCTATAAAATAAAAGAACTTGAGCATGAAACCCATGCTCCAATAATAATTTCTTTTCATTGTATTATTTACAAGAATACATTTCATACTTATGAAGACCAAACCTAGTTACACATTCTTCAACACTTTCTTGTCTCTCTAATGAGGTTGAATTCCTACATTTTTATAGCCTTCCAAAAGGCTACATAAGCCCTCTCTAGTCCAACTTATGCTGGGTTAGCCGACTTGGTCTTAGGAGCCTACTAGACACTTCCAAACATAATATTTTTCTCTATTTGATACAAGTGCATGAATGGGACTTTTACAATTTTACAAGGATACTTCACTCATGATAAACCCTAGGATCATTCAATGGATGCTTGACCTAGTGACAAAATGACCTGAGCATGAAACCCACGCTTTACAAAAATCATTTTCTTTCTTCTTTAGATAGATACATAGAAATTACATCATGACATGATTCAAATAACAATTATGAAGACCAAAACTAGTTACATTCTACAACATTATCGCTTAACTACATAGGTATTCATAATTGTCGAACCGATACAAGGAAAATACTCCCTTTGAAAAGTTCTCATAAGAATATTCAAATTGATAAGACTTTTGTAAGAATCAACATTATAACCAACATTGTCTTCAAGGCCTAACTAGACAAGTTCATCTTAATTCAACAGAATTATGTTGGGAGGCTTTACATGTGATATTGCGCTACATCTACAAGGAACATACCCCATCTGGATGTTCCCAAGGTATGTCCTTCTAGGACTATTCCTATCTTGGATTTCCAATCCTGAATCCTCAAATAATATTGATCCTCTTATACCACTCTTATCTTGGACACCTATCCTATCCTCAAAGAGTGTCCATCCCTTTCCTTTCTTAGATTTTTTATTGTCAAGGAAACCACGTATGCTTGTTCAACCCTCCACCATTCTCTCTCCAATCCCTTAAATTAGACTTACGGTTGCTAGTCCTGGTCAAGTGCATGAGACATGGAGAAGAGAATGGCCATGTGATGTCCAACATCACTCCCTTCCAACCAGAGAGGATGTCCTTATTCCCTCTTTAATCATAGAATATATCCTTTCTCCTATTCAAGAAGATTCCTTACTCCCTCTCAAATCTAGAGGAGATTCAAGACATCCTTTCTAATTGGGAAGTTATAACCACAATATCTCTAGCTTGTTTTCGTAAGACTATCATCTATCTATTCTTCATAGATGCATAGCTCCCTCTTTCCTCTACATCTCATTGTATCGAGCCCGCTTCCTTCTTTAGTATTGTGGAGACATTTTCTTCCTTCAATCTTGTGATAGGGTACAAGTTTTCAATATTGCACATCACTTTCATCTTGTCATCATCAATGAAGACATTTTATTGGGCCTTTCCAAACTTTAGGTTGATCATCGCTTCCTCATGAAAGTGATCTCCTTTATAGTACGAACTTTGACCTTTAGGTTATCTTCTCATACTGCTACCTTTTAATCATCTTGATTTCATAATTTCCAGGTATTAGATGTTGAAATTTCTTCAACATTCTTCATACAGTTGAACTTGCCTCAACTGTTATCATGTAGACCTGCAATAAAAAAAAAAATAATATGTTAACTAGAGAACCAATAATAATTATTAACATTAGCCAACAAATGATAAACATCCTTATGGTCCATCTCCACTAGAATATTCCTTCATGCATCATATTTCCCAAGGGTCGAACCTAATTACCAAGTTACCACTTTTCTTCTAGAGATTATACTAGATGTTTATATATATTATGGCGAGCAATTATTAATATTTTATCCATTTTAGATAAAGTCAAATTCATATTCTTAGAAATCATACAAAAAAAAAAAAAAAGATTCAATATGCATAATTTATGACCAAATATACTAGCAGTTGGAGAATTTGTAGAAGTGGCATGGACGTAGTCGGTGATATATTTGGAGATTTTTCCAAATTTAGAAAATCACATATAAAACCTGTAAAATTTCCAGAATTGCACATTTGGACCATTTACCTTAGTTTTTTTCAGAAAGACAACAAATCAGAAATATAAGACTTTAAAATGACATTCAGAAGACTTAAACGAAGTGGTAGATAAGAAAAAATAAAGATTCATGGAAGCAAAAGAGCTAAAGTTGACTAGAAGTTCAATAACTAAAATTATCAGCTCAAATTTTATATATGAAAAATCGAATTTGCAAGAAGTGTGTTAATATGTATGTGAAGGTATGATTGAAGGGATATATTTATGATGTTTTGAGCAATGATCAGAGATTGTTGAAGGTGTTTTTATGGTGATTTGGGTGAGTAATTTAGGCCAGTAATTATTTGTTTTATGAATGGAAGTGGCCTTCATGATTTGAGTTTGAAAATCATATGAAATATGAATCAAGGAGGTTAAGAAAGTAGCATCTTGTAGATTAGGGGTTGTAGATCCTTCCAATAGTGGCTGGTAAATAATTAGGGGTTGTCTCTCCTTTTAGTTGTAGATAATAAATTTGGGAGTAGTAGCTTCCTTCTAGTTGCAAATAGAGAACTTTGTAACAACAAGTAGAAGCTTGCCTTTCTGAAATGAATTGAAGAAACATTTTGAAGAATCTATGTGTGGTATTTTGTGCCTCTTATGTTGATTCTTTTGATGCTCACATGAATTATTGTTGAAGTGTTTTTTGGTTTCCTAGTATCCTTTACTATTGAAAAACAATTTTAAAATTCCTATAATGTTGATTCACACCCCCCCCCCCCCCCCCTCATTATTTTCCCGGTTTCTAACAATTGGTATTAAAGAAATGTTACTTCATAATTAGTTCAATAGCTAGAAGAAAGATTAAGGACCATGGAAAACCAGGAAGGAGGATACACCAATAGGGCATTGATGTTCAATGGAACAAACTATTTTTTTTCAGAAACTCATAATAGAAACCTATATTCAATCACATGGAGCTGATGTATGGGATGTAGTGGAAGAAGAATATCAAAATCCTAAATCCTTTAGTACTAGAGATAAGAAGATAGAATTTACATGTAATGCCAAAGTTATGAATTCCCTACTTGTTGGCCTACCTGAATCAAAACTAGTCAAGGTCATGGATCACTATACTGCAAAATCTATTTGGGACAAGATGAGCAGTTACTATGAAGATGATAGCAAGGTAAAGAAAGCCAAACTTCAAGGTTTAAAATTCAATTTGAGTTTTTGAACACTAGTACAAATGGGGCCAAAATATGACAGTTATAAGCCAAATATGTGAGTTATTAATGTCGATTATCTGACAACAATGTAAACTTTGAAACGGGAACCCATATTGTTACCCGTTTTGTAGAGATAGCAAAAAAGTGACCCGATTTCGAAAAGGGGTTATGCAGAACACACGTGTTTTTTAAAGCTTAGTTTTTGGCACTATAATTTTTTTATGTACATTGCGTTTTATAATGGTAGTGTTTTTTATGCTGATTTAAAAACGTGGTAATTTTGCACCATGCCCTTTTTTAAAAGGTTTTTTTTTAACTTTTTTAATTTTCTAATGTATGAAATGTAAATAATTATTTTGTAAACTTAATAATTTTTGAAGTGGTCTTTTTCTTCATATTTTCTTGTTTTTATTTTTATTTTATTTTTTTTGTAGTGAGGTTTTTCTTGTTTCGCATATTTAAAGAAGAAGGTTTGTATTTTGAATTTTCGATATTCTACATATTTATACATTGTTAATTTATTTTTCAATCCACAAGAAATAATTGTTTTGAAAACCAATATTTTCTAACAATTGACATAAAAATAGCCATTTTTAACATAAATATAATTAAAAAACTACACGTTTTGATAATTTTTTGCTACAATTGACATGCGAAAATCACAATTTTTATACGAAAATTTTAACTAAAAACAGTTAAATAATAGTTTTTTTATGAATTTCGTGTTAAGAAAATAATAATAATCACTTTTTTTTCAAAAAATAATGGTTAATTTAAAAATTAATGCAAAAATCACATATTAAAAATATTGAACGCATAACAAGCTTAATTGAGTGTGTATTCTTCTCATAAAATTTCAAAGTCAAAACATTGAAAGTATAACTACTTAATAGTTACAAAAAATGAGCTTGATTTCCAAGCATAACTTAAATTTATTCAACGATGTCACGTAATCCAAACTCTTCGTCCTCTAGAGTTTCATCATTGTTTTCTTCCTCAATATTTTCTACTTCATTTTGCTCATTTTTGTCTTCTAATGGATATTTCATGTCTGCCAATCTCCCAATGTATGTCTTTCCAAACATCCCATGTAATGGTGGTTGAGGTTCCTTTGCCTTTTTTGCCACACGTGATTCACTAGAGTCCCCTTTCTTCAACCCAATTTCTTGCATTGCATCTAGAAGAAATTGAAGAGCATTAATTCTTTGCTGAATGAAATTGATTGTAATGGATCTTTTTCAATTGCAACGCAATTTCTTCCTTTTTGAAGGCAGCATGCTAGTGTTGTACCTAATTATCAAGCACAAAAGAAATAATGAAGTAAATTAGTATAATGACATATTAATTAAAAAAAAATAACATATTGAAATTCAATTCTATATAATAAAACTTACCTGAGCCAGAAAATAAATCCAGAACCCAATCTCCTTCATTTTAACACATGTCTATAAGATAGTTAATCAATAATTGTGGTTTTTGATAAAATGTTAATTATCTCTCCTTTTGCTTCTTTGTCTTCATATGTTAGTTTTCTCACAACAACATCATAACTCAGTATTTGGCTATGACTCTTTCCGTCCACCCGATTAAAAATAATAGACATATAGCTATCATCTTTTGCCCAACTATCAATATGAATGAACTCACAATCATTTATAAATACTTGATCGTCACGGTTAAGAAGATTTGACTTTTGCCTATAACATAAAATAGTAAAAGTTCAATCAACTTGTACATAAATAAATTTTTCAACATTAATCAAATATACATTTTAAACATCTTACCATGTAAGCTGCATCCTTGAATTTGTTTTCTCTTTGAAGCTTGACAATATCATTGCCAATTGTGTGTCTGAATGAAATGTCACAAATCTCCATAATGGTGATGACGTGAATTCTACAAATCCCGCAACCACTTTACTAAGAGCTTGATAAGTATAAGGGTCACTATCATAGTCAATATTTGGAATATTGAAACCATGGGGAATATCTGCAATAACTAGGGCATACTCCCTTTTAGGTATGAGTTTAGCAATGTCTTCACAGTCACCTTGTATTACTTGATATTGAACAGTGTCTAGCCCATTCCAAATGAAATGAGTAAAAGTTGGATCAAGTTCAACATTCTTAACACGTTGCTTCCTTAGTCTTTCGGTCTTTATTTTTTCAATAAAGGTTCTGAAGCTAGTTGGCGCTCCATTATCATCCTTCTTCATCTTTTATAAAATAAACAAATATATGTGTAAGTTATAAATTAAAAATAGTACACAAATGAATAAAAATGAATGTGTAAATCAAGATATCTTTTTAAATGCAAGATAAAAAGCTTTTAATGTTGATGTAGAACTTGAATCTGGATAGTTGCGTATGACATCATCCAACTATATTCATTCAACAATCTAACCATTTGTTCTTGAATTTTCATGTAAACTTTGTGACTACATAGATAAAATAACAAAAAGTCAATATAATGATATGTATAACAAATACTACCAAGAACAACATGTTTTATTTAAAAGAAAATTATAATCTAGAAATAAATAAAAATAATTCAACAAACTTACTTTTGAAATTCCTCGGACATTTCCTCCAATGATAATTCCCCTGACTTCACATGAAATAATATTATTTTGACAATTTTTTCTTCTTTCACTCCTTGCATTGCTCTCCAAGGTGTGATAGTCATATCTTCTGGAAGCTGCTTCAAGTCAGGACCTAATTTACTGTCGCCACATATCAATGGCTTAGACTTTTTGACCTTTTGGTTTTTAATGCCAATGTTTTCCCACATGCTAAAAATCTCATCAATCAAGTTCCAAACATCTCCAATTCTAAATGCCAATTGGAAAATGTTATCAACACCTCTGAATATATCACTAGGAAGGTTGTGTTTTCCACCTAAATTTGGTTTCTCTTCAATTTGATAGCCTATTTCCATACAACATTCCCTTCGGAAATCTACAGTAACATTTATCCTATCCCAACCACAATTTTCTTGAAATTCACTATGAATAAATATAACCCTTTGGATGAAAGTCATAGACATCCTATATTCATTATCTGAATTATGATCCCATGCCACTAACTTTGCTTCTGTATCCGATAAACCAGCATAAATGATACATTTCATTGTTTCAAAATGTGGGTTATTGGGATATTCCTCCATCAATTGTCTTTGAGCTTCTACAGAATGGTTCCCCCCAAGCACATAATAATTGTATTAAAAACATTTTGACTTATCAAATGCTTCTTTGTTGGGAAATTGAACTGAATCAACAAGAAGCAAATAATTAACCACATGAGCATATGGATTATACCTCATCAATGTCTTCAAGTTGTGAACATGCAAATGGTGTGGCTTTCTGAGTTGATATTGACATTGTCCTTCACTTGCCTTATAGGTTTGTCTGACATTAAGCTAAAATGTACGACCACCATCAATTAAGTTTTTCTTTGTCAAATTTTGTCGAATGGCATTTTGTTTTGTTTTGATAATGCCAACCTCTAAATCAGCTCCTGGTGTAATGATTTCTCTACTTTCTTTTGAAGTTTCACTAGGTTCTTGACTGCTGGTAATGACTACTTCAAAATCTTCAACTTTACTTTTCTTCGTCATAACATTCTCAACAGATTTATTTTTGGGTGTTGTTACTTTTGGTCTTTTACGGCTCTTCTCAGTTCCAATGTCATCTTCAGTAACGGCAACATATGCTTCATTGTCAGTTTCAACTTCATTTCCATCAAAAGTAACTTGTTTACCCTTGCTAGATCTATCCACTAGAGGCCTTTTTTCTGATCCTTTGGATGTAGTTTTGTAGCATCATCAATTTCTACATTTTGCTTATTTTCCATATCTTCTTCTGACACTGAGTAAAAACTGCTGAAAACTTTCATGATATCATGCTCTATGAAATGAATGCATCCCAACCTAATTGAACAAATTTTGAACAAAATTCTGCCAAACAAAATATCATATGTCAATAAAAACAAAATTAAAAAAATATAGCGAGACACTTTCAAGAAAACAAAATACAAATATAAATAACAATACTTACGATGTTTTGTTTCATCTCATTTACAATTTGTTTACACAACTTTGTAGATACCTCTCTCATGTCATACAATGAATATGTTAGTCAATATTTAATCCTTTCATGTGACTTGAGATCTTTTGTAAGTATGTAAACAAATTCAGTGTCTGGTACCGAACACATATCTATGACTCTTCCCATCAGCTCAAAAATTCCATTTTCATTTGGTATATCAATATATAGATATATGTTCACATTTTGGCTTTCTCTTTCTTTCACATACCAGATTCTTGATGGGAATTTCACCTCTTTTGAATTCTTCCAGTCTGAAATCATCTTCTTATCATTTGAGGCACTTGAAAGATTTGTAGCCATGAGCTCAGGTGGAGTTCGTTCACCAATGTTTTTTGAAGATGCACCTTTAAGTGTCTTTGGTTCAGACATATTCACAGAAATATTCTTTGATGCCATTTCCCTGAAAAATAGAAACACATAAATTAGTAAACAATGAAAACATATTAACTTAAATCCACAGCGAAAATATATCCTAAATTTTTAGTTTGTATAATTAGATAATTGAAATTAAAAAATATTAACACTAAGAAATGGCAGAAGCCCACTGACACCACCCCGTCCATCCGCGGACTGGAAGGCGATTTCCCCACCCCTTACCTCGCACGCCACCTACCCCTCTTCCCCCTCAACCGACTCACACCACCCCACCCCGTAATCGGACAACCATCCAACCGCACCCTTACCCCCCTTCCACACCTCCCCCTACCCCCATGCCACCCCACTCCCCAACCACTTCCCCTCCACACCCCCTTCCACCCTTTACCCCCCCCTACCGGCCCACAACCCCCATGCCACTTCACCCCCTTCCCCCCCTCCCCAACCCACAATAGCCTACCCCCTTCCCCCCCCCCAACTGAGCCACCCCACCCCACAATCGGACAGCCACGCCAGCCCACCCTTACCCCCCTTCCACCTATTCCCCCTACCCCCCTCGCCCTCGCCCCCAACCGAACCACCCCTCCCCATAATCGGATGGCCACCCCACCCAACCCTTACCCCCCTTCCCTCTACCCCTTAACCCGCCCCTCCCACCAACCCCCCCTCTCCCCTACCCCCTACCTCACCCCCCTCGAGCCCACCCACCTGCCCCCCTACCCAACTCTGCTTCCCCCCCACCCTCTACCCAGCCCTCCCCCTCACCCCTCATCCCCACCCCCCCCCCCCCCCCCCCCCCCCGCAGCTCCCTCACCCTACCCTTCCCCCTCCTCCTCACCCCCCACGATACCCTCCCTAACCCTCCTCCTCACCCCCTACCCCTACCCTCCCTCCCCGACTCCCTTTCCCCCCCTCTACCCGACCCTCCCCCTCACCCCTCGTTCCCCCCCAGCTCCCTCCCCCTACCCTCCCTACCCCTCACCCCTCATCCCCCCTCCCCTACCCTCCCTACCCCTCCCCCCTCATCCCCCCCCCTCCCTACCCCTCCCCCTCACTCCCCTTCCCCCCCCCACCCGGTGCTCCCCATCACCCCTCATTCCCCCCCCCGCCATCGGATCCCTCACCCCACACCCCCGCTCATCCCCCCCCCACCCCTCGTTCCCCCCCCCCCGCCACCCGCCTCACACCCCCCTCACCCCCCCCACTACCCGGCCCTCCCCCTCACCCCTCGTTCCCCCCTCACCCTACCCCCACCTCATCCCCGCCGCCCCCCTCTCTGCCCACCCCCCCCCCACCTCACCCTCGTGCCTAACCCCGCCGCCCCCCTCTCTGCCCACCCCCCCCCACCTCACCCTCGTGCCTAACCCCGCCCCCGCCACCCTCCCTACCCCTCCTCCTCACCCCCCACGTTATCCTCCCTAGCCCTCCCCCTCGTCCCCCGCCTCTCCCTACCCCTCCCCCTCACTCCCCTTTCCCCCCCTCCCTCGCCCCTGGCTTCCTCACCCTACCCCCCCCCCCCCCGCTTCACCCCTCATCCCACCCCCCCCCCACCTCACCCCTCGTTCTCCCCCCCCCCTCCTCCACCCTTCACCTCTCCCACCCCCCTTACCCTCCCTACCCCTACTCCTCACCCCCCATGCTACCCTCCCTACCCCTCACCCCTCCCCCTACCCCTCCCCCTCCCCCCTCATCCCCCCCCCTTCCTCTCCCTCACCCCCCCACGCCTCGTCCCCCCACTCTCCCTACCCCTCCCCCTCCCCACTCATTCCCCCCCTCCCTCCCCTTCCCTACCCCATCCATCCCTTCCCCCTCCCTGTCCTTCCCCCCTCATCCCCCCTCCCTCACCCACCCCTCGACCTCCCCCTCCCTCCCCCACCCCTCGGCCTCCCCCTCCCCCTCTACCTCCCCCGCCTCCCACTCCCTCCCCCGCCTCCCACTCCCTCCCTCCCTCCCCTGCCCCTTCCCCTCCCCCTGCCTCTCGCCTCCGGCCTCCCCCTCCCTTCCCCCCCCCTCCCCCGCCTCCCGCCTCCTGATCTCTGCCCCCTCCGACGGCCACCCGGGCGCACCGTCGGGCCGCTGGGGCGGCACGGGGTGGGCGGCCGTGCCCCACCCTGTGCCACCCCGGCGGCCCAACAGCCACCCCTGGCGGGCCAACGGGGTGGCGCTGGGTGGGGCACGGCCGCTCCGCTCACCCCGCGCCACCCCGGCAGCTCGTCAGCCTGCCTGGGGTGACCATCCGATTCTGGGAATCGGACAGCCACCCTTGGCGGGCCGGCAGGTCGCTGGGGTGGGAGGGGGTGGGGCGCAACCGCTCACACCGCGCCACCCCGGTTGCCCGGCAGCCCGCCGGGGGTGGCTGTTCGATTCTCGAAATCGGACAGCCACCTCGGGTGGGTGGCGGCTCCCCACCCTACGCCACCCAAGGTGGGCTGTCGACCCGTCGTCGGCCCGCTCGGGTGGCTGTCCGCACCCCGCGCCACCCCGACGGCCCGTCGGTCCCCCCGGGGTGGCTGTCTGATTCTGGGAATCGGACGGCCACCCCAGGTGGGCCGGCAGGCCGCTGGGGTGGCACTGGGATGGGTGTCGCCACGCCCCACCTCGCGCCACCTCGACAGCCCGTCGGTGCGCCTGGGTGGCCATTCGAGGGGCCGGAGATCGGGAGGCAGGGGAGGGGGAGAGGTGGGGGAGGGAGGGAGCGGGAGGAAAAGGGGAAGGCTGAGGGGCAGGGGAGGGAGCGGGAGGCGAGGGAGGGAGGGAGCGGGAGGCAGGGGAGGGGGAGGGGCAGGGCAGGGAGGGTCCGAGGGGGAGGGAGGGGGAGGGGGCGGGGGAGGGAGGTAGGGGACGAGCGGAGAGGGGGAGGGGTAGGAAGAGGGGGGGACGATGGGAGGGGGAGGAAGGGGGGGATGAGAGGTGAGGGGGAAGGGTAGGGGTAAAGAGGGACGAGGGTGATGGGGAGGAGTAGGGGTAGGGAGGGGTGAGGGGGAAAGGGGGGGGACGAGGGGTGAGGGGGAGGGGTAGGGGTAGGGAGGGATGAGGGGTGAGGGGAGGGGGGGGGGATGAGGGGGACGAGGGGTAGGGGTAGGGAGGGTAGGGTGAGGGGGAGGGGTAGGGTTAGGGAGGGTAAGGTGAGAGGGAGGGGGCAGGATGAAGGACCGAGGGAGGAGGGTGGGGAGGGGACGAGGGGTGAGGGGGACAGTCGAGTAGAGGGGGGGGGGAATGGGAGTCGAGTAGGGGGGCAACAAGGGGTGAGGTGAGGGGGGGAACGAGGGGTGAGGTGGGGGGGGGGGGACGAGGGGTGAGGGTGAGGGGGAGGGGGCAGGACGCGGGGTCGAGGGCGGGGGGGGGGACGCGGGGTCGAGGGCGGGGGGGCGAGGGGAGTCAGGTAGGGGGGCAAGTGGGTGGGTCTAGGGGAGTGAGGTAGGGGGGCCGGGTAGGGGTGAGGGGGTCGTGGGGGTAGGGAGGTGGGTGGGAGGGGGGTGAGGGGGTGAGGGGGAAAGAGGTGGCTGAGTTTGGAGAGGGGGATGGAAGGGTGTGCGGAGGGAGTGGGTGGCCGACCGATTGTAGGATGGGGTTGCCCTGGGCCCACCATGCTCACGACGAGAATATTTGTTAATTTGGTTGACAAAAAATTTTAAGTTTAGAAAAAAAATCTGATGGTCGGTCGATTGCGGGATGGGGTTGCCCTAGGCCCACCATGCTCATGGCAGAAATATATGTTAAATTGGTTGACAAAAATTTTAAGTTTAGAAAAAAAAATCTACTTCGTTAAACTAATTTAATATGAGAAATTTCAAGGAAAAAAATTTAACTAACCTTTCAATTGCGAGAATTCTTCGTTGAATATGTTGTTGATCCCAATGTAGCTGCTCGACAAATTCGCTCCAAGTCTTTCAACAAACCTCAGAAAACCTTGATGTAACGTGAGTAATAGTGATAATGGAATATATAGGTGAAACTACGGAGATGTTTTACCGTATGGTGAATGCGGGTTTAATTAGTTTTTATAAATTTTAACATGTTAATTTTTTTATGTTGATGAATGAAAATACGATAAAGCGAACAGTATGGAATTGTTTTACAGCGGGTTGAATGTGGGATTAACTTGTTTCAGAATGTATTATAAAAATTAAAAAAAAACATTCAATTGTTTAGTAAATATTATATACTTTGACTATTAAAATAATTTAGGTAGAATTTGTAGTTTACAATTTTAACTTTAATGATTTATTTCATAAAAAAAATTAAGTTTACATTTTTCATTAGATTGTAGAATAAAATAATGAAGTGAAATAAATCTCACAAAATTTTAGGAGGGAAATATTTTTGCGAAATTTTTTGGGAGGAAAATTTTTGGAGGGAAATATTTTCGTGAAATTTTTTGGAGGGAAAATTTTTGGAGGGAAAATTTCATTCTCTAAGCTATATAATATCTTTAGGAGACTCTCCATTTTTATCATTCAACATCTTCTATTTGAAAGGGATGGATTGTACTGATAGTGAAGTTTTGATTTATACAGCATCAACATCTTCATCACGTAATAACTCTATTCATATGGATGAATATAGCGGGAATTCTTCCACTATGAATAGAAAGTCAATTCTTTCACTTAGTCCTGATCCTAAGGACTATGAGAGCAGCACTAATGAAAGACAGGATGGAAAATTTCAAATAAATAAAGAGTCATAGATTCCACTTAGTCTAAATTCGAAGGACTATGAAAGCAGTAGTGATGATGAGCTTGATGACAAATTTCAAAAGAATGGAGTCTCACGGTGTCCACTTAGTCCTAATTCTATGGACTATGAAAGCAACAATAATGAAGAGAAAGATGGTAAAGTTCAAAAAAATGGAGTGTCACGGTGTCCACTTAGTCCTAATTGTAAGGACTATGAGAGCAACAACGTTGAAGAGCATGATGACGAATTTCAAAAGAATGGATTGTCACGGTGTCCACTTAGTCCTAATTCTGAGGACTATGAGAGCAGTAGTGATGAAGAGCGTGATAACGAATTTGAAAAGAATGGAGTGTCAAACTGTCCACTTAGTCCTAATTCTAAGGACTATGAGAGCAGCGGTGATGAAGTGCATGATGATGAATTTCAGAAGTATTGAGTGTCACGGTGTTCAGTTAGTCCTAATTCTAAGGACTATGAGAGCAGCTTTGATGAAGAGTGAGATGATGAATTTCAAAAGTATGGAGTGCCACAATGTCCAGTTAGTCCTAATTCTAAGGACTATGATAACAATAGTGATGAAGAGCAAGATGATGAATTTCAAAAGAATGGAGTGTCATGGTGTCCACTTAGTCCTAATTCTAAGGACTATGAGAGCAACAATGATGAAAAGTGCGATGATGAATTTCAAAAGAATGGAGTGTCACAATGTCCTCTTAGTCCTGATTCTAAGGACTATGAGAGTAGCAGTGATGAAGGACAGGATGATGCACTTAGTCCTAATTCTAATGAGTATAAAGGCAGCAGTGATGAAAGACATGATGATATACTTAGTCCTAATTCTATGGACTGCGAGAGTAGCACTAAAAATGCACATGAGGAGGAATATCCAATAAACATCAAGTTAAATTTTCCATTGAGTCTGAATTCTATGGACTATGACAGTAGCACTGAAGAAGGGGAAGATGAAGAATATCCTTCAAGTCAATATTTGAAAAGCATAGTTGATCATAGTGTGGATAACATTCCTCTTAATGATGATGAAAATCCTTATACAAAGGATGATCTAATGATGGAGATGTTGCCAAGAAATATTGTATCGAGGAGTAGCAGCAGACCTTTTCGTATCATTACAAGATGTTCTAATTATACAAGGGGTAGAGCAGAATATCTAACGAGAAGAAGTTCTATCAGCGCACTCATTTCAAGTGAATGTTGCCAAAAAGATTGCTTGAAACATATGGATTTCAAATTTGCATTAGAGAGCAGGAAGAGATATTTGTCAATGAATAAAAGCATGCAAAATTCATATTTAGTTGGGTGCATGCAATATACATTGTCAAGTTACTATTATCATATTAAGACTTTATTTATCTGTAGAAAAGCTTTCAAAATGTTTCATTTGATTGGGAATTTTCGTCTCTCGAGAATTCAAGAAAATTTGGAAAAGATCCCACATTTTATTATGAAGTGCGTCATAAAAGACAGTTTGGGCCATTATCAAACACTGCAATGTCATGGATGAAAGATTTCTTTTCAAAACATGGAGAGTGTATGCCAAATAAAGAGACAATACATATTCCAGATAATTTTTTGAGACGCGAAATCTACAACTTATACAAAGAATATGCAGAAGGTGCTGAGGGACATGGCCGGTTTATTACAGATCAATATTTTGTGAAGATATGGAAGAAAGAATTCAACAATGTTTGTATTCCTAAGAAGACAAGGATGGGATTTGCAGTACATGTGCTTCTCTTAAATAAAAAAGGGACAAATGTGAAGGGTCAGAAAGAGGTAGGCATTCATAACTTTAACTTTTAAAATTGTATATTCATCAAGTATGAAAACATATTTCTTAATGGCTTTCTTTTATGTTGTGTAGATTCAATTGTCAAAGAACTTCAGGAGCATCGTGAACAACAAACAAATGAACAGAAAAAGTTGTACAAGCATCGAAAGAAGTGTTATGATAATCCGAATAAATATTTGGGTTTGATAATTAATGGTATGGACCATAAGAAAACACTTTTACCACATTTTGTTTGCACACCCAGAAATTTACAGGAGGAAAATTTTATTCAGTATCACTTGATCGGTTGTATGGTCTTCAATGGGAAAATGTTGCCAAAGGTGTACTTCACAGCTCCAAATATTCATAATGATGCAAATTTGACCATAACCATAATTCATGATGTGCTTTCTCATTGGTCTGGTAATCTTCCTGAAGTTTTGTATCTACAATTGGACAACACTTGCCGTGAAAACAAAAATCAGGTTGTTTTTGGATATCTAAACATGCTTGTTGAATTGAGAATTTTTCAGAAGGTAAAGGTTGGTTTCCTTCTTGTTGGGCACACTCATGACCATATTGATCAAATGTTCAGTCATTTTTCAGTCACATTGAGGAGGAAGGAAGTTGGGAGCTTGCCATCATTAATTGAATGTATTAAGAAATCATACATGCCAGAGCCTACTTTTGATGTGTTGGAAGAAACTGTTGACATGTGAAGTTTTATTATGGGATCATATGGTGAGGGGAAATGCATTGAACAACTTAATGACATTAGCTTCCAACATCAATTTCGCATCAAAAAAATTGATGGGAAAACACTAATATGGGGCAAGAAGTATTCAACTACTACAAAATGGGCACCGTCATCAGGTTTGCAATTTTTGAAGTTCATTCCAGATCATCCATTATTTGCATCAAAAATATTTTTATTACAATCAGTTGGTGAAGTTCATAATGCACGCATACAAAACAGAGATATAAATTATTCTGATTGCCTAGAAGAAATTAAAAAATGTATTAGATATACATATGAGTACTTTGATATCGCTGATTTAGTTTGGTGGGAGTCATTTTTGAATAATCAAAGTGATATCATTTCAACAAGAAAAAAGGAAGATATATCTTTGAAAAATCCATTTATTTGGCCACAAAATATGTCGAATGCACATGAGGAAATAAACATTGTTGAACAGCAACAAACTCAAGGTATCATTAATTCTTCACAGGCAGAGGAAAGAGAGATGTATATTGGTTCCAGAAGATCTCGTGCACAACGTGAAGCCATGGAAGACCTTTACAGGGGTTCAGTACATGATATTAAGGAGGGTTGCATGATCGCAATGCTAGCAGATGGAGATCTCAATGGCTATCCATTCTGGGTTGCTAAAGTTATAAATGTCTTTATAGAAAATGAGGTGTTACAAGTGTTGAAGTACATTGGTATGCCACAAATACACACCCATTCAATGGTGTGTATAAGCGAGAGATGGTAGATGACAAAAAAAATGGCGGAAAGAGAAAAAGAAAGGGTATGAATATAAATCATTGCCGCACAGACATATTGAAATTGGAGCATGTTGACATACTTGTTTAAGACTTCAATTTAACAAAGACGGGAACTCTTTGCTTCAAGACGATAGAGATTCTGAAAAGGTTGTTACCAAAAGGAATAGTGTTGAGATGGGAGTTTGCTGAAACCAGTCATAGATCTAGAAGAATTTTGAAACTTGAAATGATGGGCATGCATGTGGACTCAGATGGGGCACTAGTTGATGAAAGAGAAGAATATGGAACATCTTCGTCAGCATCCAGTCACTCATCTGAAGATGTGAATTCTGATGGTGTGCAAGAAAATATGAGTGATTTTGAATAACTGTTTAAGATAGTTTATCTAACTAATGTATGGATCATATCTTGAAATAAATTTTTTTATTTCCATACGGTGTTAAATGAGAAGTTATGAGTCATTTTTATGTTGTTGGATCATTTTACTAGCATTTTTTTAAAATTTTGAAGATTGACCCTAAAAAAAAATCATCATTCCAGTATAATCACTTTTTCGTTTTCAAGCTATATTTTGCATGAAAATTTTGTTTTCACTACCATTTTTAAAACATGTTCAAAATTGTCCCTAAAAAAAAAAACCATCGTTCCAGTATACACACTTTTCGTTTTTAGCACTGTTTTTGATGTTTTTTTGGCGTTTTTTAGCGAGAGTTCTCATTTTGAGTTTATAGTTCCCGTTCCAAAGTTTACATTGTTCGACACATTGGTGCTCATCAACATATCATTGATATTATGTCAAATATGAACCACATTAGCTAGTTTGAAAAATTGATCAAATAATATTGATGTGATTAATCCAAAATACATGCTTACTACATTTTGTCAAATAGTTGACAGTTTAGTTAACATCAGATATTCAACAGTACAAATCTTGATTATCTGACACATAAAAAATGACCAAAATTGTCATAAAAACTGATGTTTTGAAGTTGAGTTTACAACTCTATCACTCCTCATATATCCGACGCACAAAATGTCAAATATATGATAGGTCCCGTGTTTCGTTCTATCGCCCCATACATGAAAACTTGTGATAGTTGGTCGTCAGATATTTCACAATTAGTTAGATTGGTTCGACGGGAAAAATTGATGTTTAGGCATTGTATAATCAACGATCTACCTAAATTGTGCGATGGAAGTTTTATTGCTCTGACACTCCCTTCCATGAATCTCAAGTGTACCATTCAATGTATCAACATCAGATAACCAATGTCAAGTTGAATTAGTTTGATGGGAGTTTTGAATATTAGACACATCGTTTTGTTGGTATGGGGAACATAGTCCGGCGGTGATGCGTCAGATATTCGATGGATAAGATTTTTGTCCGACATAAGTGTCAAACAACTGATGTTTCTTTCTGTCAGTTTCGGCCTTGATTATTTGGCGATTACACTGACCAATAGGAGTTGAATATTCTACGACTAGCTTGTGTTGTCGAATATTTAACGAAAGTCTGCATATTAACATACATACATACATACATATATATATATATATATATATATATATATATATATATATATATATATATATATATATATATATATATATATAATTTCACGGTTTTTTTATCTCAATCATTGTTACTTTTAGGCTTTTTATTGCTTCAATCAATACAACAATCTTGGTTATAAGTCCACCTTGCAAGCTCCATGGTTTTCCTATAGGTGGCCTCCTCTCTTCTAGTAATGGTTATCCTCATTTCTAATCTCTCCCTCAACCCCTTTTCCATAAATAAATGATCCATTTTAGCTATAAAACACTCTCCTAACCATAACACATCATAGAGCATAGGTTATCATGTCACTTTCATCCACTTCACATATCCCCAACAAGTTAAAAAGTTAGAGAAACTTTGTCACTATGCTGGATTTGGTGAATATATCACAGCTTGTTATTCAGTAAGACAATACTCAAGACAAAAAACACCATCAACTAGATCTTGAATGAGTATCAAGATAAATGTGTTTGGTCTTGGAGTGATATATTGAATTGTAAGCAAGCCCCATGATTTCTATATCTTAGCTTTGTGAACCAACTAGAACCACATTGCTTCTTTATTTTGTAGATAAACATTGATACCATGTTAGATTTAATAAATATGCATAAACATATAACAAATATCTACTTGGTATAATCTCCTAAGAAAACATAAGAAAATGTAGGAAATCAAACAAGAAAGAAAAAAGAGGGACAAAGGAATTTACATGGTAAAACCCCATTTTGGAGAAACATTCATGTAAGTAGCTCCTTTATTTTGTAGATAAACTTCAAATCATACAATTCTACAGCCCAAGGTAAGCATTGGACCACATTACACATGTATACATCACACTCCATTAGTGCATGTTTTCTTACCTCGCACACTCATAGAGTCTCCTTCACCTCTATTATATATTAGAGAGTGAAAGGAAAAGAATCCCATGATATATGTGGGATAAAACCTTTTTACAATATGGTGAGTTGTTGAAGAATAACTTGGTCAAAATACCACTAGGAAATCATTAATATGTTCACATTCTAACATTCCCCTTAATGATAACTAGAGGGCTATAATCATAGGAGGAAGATGCCATTAACTAATATTCCCCCTTGATGACAACTTTTTGCATCCTCAAGAAATTATGAAGTCAGAGAAACTTCATCATTGTGATGGATTTGGTGAAGATATCTACAACTTTCTATTCAATGGGAAAATACCCAAGACAATAATAATAATAATAATAATAATAAAATATATATATCAACTACCATATATTGAATGAGTATCAATATCAATGTGTTTGGTCTTAAAGACAAAAAAATACCAGCAACTATTAGATATTGAATGAGTATCAAGATCAATATGTTTGGTCTTAGAGAAAAAAACACCATCATCTACCATATCTTGAATAAATTTCAAGATCAATGTGTTTGGTATTAGAGACAAAAAACACCATCAACTACTAGATCTCAAATGAGTATCAAGATCAATGTGTTTGGTCTTGGAGAAAAAAACACCATTAGCTACTAGATCTCAAAAGAGTATCAAGATCAATGTGTTTGGTCTTGGAGTGATATAATAAATTGTAAGCAAGCACATTAATTTCCACATCTTAGCTTAGTGGTAGAATTCTAAAGCATCTAGAGCCACACTACTTCTTTAGCTACTCAAGGAACCTTTGGTTCCAACACCCCTATGTAAAATTAGCTTGGAGGAAAACAAATAGCACAAAATTTCCCCTTAAGTCGTTATGACTGCAAAGGCTAACCAACCATGGTACAACAACACTCTTGAAGAAGTTTGAACATCATCACTAGTAGCAAGAAACACTCTTGAAGAAGTCTAAATGTTATTGCTAGTAACAAAACAACACTTCTAAATAAATATAAACACAATCACCAACAACAAGAGATGCTCCTAAATAAGTTTGAACATTGTCACCATCATACATAGTTGAATAAATATGAGAGAAGTACCAATACTAGTGCTAAAAACACTCATAAATGTGTTCATGTTCAACAATTTGTATATGATCTACAATATGTAAGTGAAATACCCCACACGGTGTTGGTACTGAAAAAAAATATCAATGATGAAGAATTATGCATGGATCCACTAAAACAATGCCACAATCCAATGAAGGATGCATCTAATTATTTGTCAAATTTGCAATAAGAAGGTGAGAAAGTAAATCCTCGTGACTCTAGGGAAAAAAATATATTAATCATCTATCCAATCTCAAGAAAATTCTATGAAGTAATTCAATTTCTTAGAAACAAATAATACCCAACAAGTTATATTTCCAAAGTAGATGAGAGATCACGACAAAAGAACTCCTCTCTATCTATAAATAGTTGAAAAGATCACTGCAAACACAAACCCCATCAACAAAGAATTAGAGAGATCATCAAAAATGGTCCAGTGGTGGTAAAAAATCCCCAAATGCAAATTCCTAGCAACAAAATATTCCCATATCTGAGTTTGTATGTTTTGGAAAAGGCTAATCAGAGGTGGTAGGCCATAGACTTGAATGAAGGTGGCCATATAGTCAAAGAGAAATTTCCATATTAATACAATGTTATTGAATCTCTACAATTTGTCTTATTACATGCTAGTAGATAGAGAGAAATTTTCATTTGGGTACCAACATCACAAAAAGAGAAATTCACTATACATAGTTGATCTAAGAGAACCCACAATTGTATAATTACAAATACTACAAATCTAATTTGCACATCACAAATATGATCTATACATTGAGAAATTGCATCCATAAAGTAGATGAGTTAACCCAATAGTAAGGAAATCAGTCATACAATAGAAAATGAATCCAACAAATAAAAAATGGGGTTTTACACTAAACATTAGAGTCCATATAGTCCATACATGGTTCAAGCAAAGAGAAATTCACTCTTGAGAGAAAATCAGCCTAATATTTGAGAAAAAATGAGTGAGATTGTAGAGAAAATTTTGAAATTTTTGAGAAAAAATCAGTTTGCAAAGAAAAGTTGGCCATACTTAGTTGTACAAGGTTGTACATATTCATACATGTCCGTACAATTTCAGGTAATGAGTGGTAAATGGATGAGAAATTAGATCAATATAAAATGAACCCAAGAAAAAAAATCACCCTAAATGGTCTCCCAATTCAAAAGTTATGAGGTTCAAAAGAAAACATAGACCTAGTAAAAAAAAGGCTTGGTAATTACCAAACCTAAATATGCACAAAAAATGTTAGGATTAAAAAAATGTACCTATGCTAGGCTAGGAAAATTAATTAAATTTTGGTCAAATGGAAGCCAAATTTAGTGAGTGAATAGTTGATCTTGTTTGATTTCCCTATTTCGGTGCCAACAATAAAGTCAGAATTGTGAAAAAAAAAATCCCTAAAACAGAAAAATATGCTCAAATCCAATGAAAACTTATGTGGTTGTTTAGATTTGAATGTAAATCTATAAGAGGGGGAAGCCAAAAAACATATATCTACTAAAGTCTGATGCAAAAAATTCAATAACAAACTTATTCAAGGAGCTAGAGCTCAATAATTTTCTTTGATACCATGTTAGATTTTATAAATATGCATAAACATATAATAGATCTACATGGCCTAATATCCTATGTGAAATACATGTGGTAAAACCCCAGAGTGGGGAAACATCCACATAAGTAGCTTCTTTATCTCTAGGTAAACTCCCAACCATAAAAGGCTATACCCCCACATAAGTATTAGAGCTCATTACATTGCACTCTTACACACACGATAGAATCTCCTTCACCTCTACTATATATTAAAGAGTTAAAGGAAAGTAAATACCATGATACATGTGGGATAAATCTTTTTTCAATATGGTGAATTGTTGTTTGATTGGGATATGTTGTTGGATTTCTATAAAATAAAAGAGAACCCATTGGAGGAAGAAAAACACTCTCCCACAGGGAGATATTAGAGACCACTTTTCTAAGACTCCCTTTGAGTGATGTATCTTTTTTTCTCTTGTATTTCCATTGGTAAATAAATAACTTATTTTCTCCCCTCCGCCCGCCCCCATTGAGTATCTTTTTCACTTGAATTTATGTTTCAATTAGTATTTAGTTAGTATACATGCCAAGGAGAAAGAAAAACTACATAAATATTTTGTAACCCACTCTTTGTCTACCTTATCTCATCAAATAACTAAGGGATTTCTATTATGCACATACACCACAACACACACAACATAGACACATGGAGTTGATATTGTCATTGGATATATCATACTTTTGGACTATATATATAATGCCTCTTCTTGTTTAACTATTTTTTATGCGATTAGGAGGTTAATCTAAGTTTGGTTTATAAGTTCTATGGTCATCGTATTAATTGTTTATCTATACATATGACAAGGAATGTTATTTGTTAATGAGAAGTATTTTTTATTCCTACTCATTAAGTATTTCAATGTAATGATCATGAAAATATTTTTTACTTTATGAATTAACGATTTATTACTTGGATACTTAGATGGTGTCATTTTAATCAAATGGTGATAAATAATTACTATTTATGTTAAGCAAGTGTGAGCTATGGAAAGTTGAGGAGACATGTAAACCTCCTCACTGGAGCTAATTGCATAAAGAGGAAGATTGTAGAAGCCTAAATACATAGTGTGGAATCATGATTGAATAACCATAGTCTTATTTAATGACATGTTGATGAGTTACATGAATTTATACATACTATTTTTGTGAGGACCACATTGAGACTATATACATTTTTTTATTTTTTTTTTTTATTTTTTATTTTTTTTTTTTTTGTTAAAACAGCAATGACAATCAGAAAAGAAACGCATTGAAATTCAAATTTATTTAGCACACACATTCCTGCCACTCATTTCAGGAACATACCATAACTTTTTCATACCTTTAACTAAGATCAATAGTAATGAAATACATATGTACTGTTCACCAGAAGGCGAGACTCCACTTGCTCTGCTGTTGCTGGTATTCCCTTGTAGCTGGTCACCTCCGCAAGTGAATGATGACGCACTTGATCCGAATGCGAAGACTCACTGGTTAACCTCCCAGCCTACTCCTTGGGTACTCTTCTTCCCTGCGGACCCCCGAGCTGCAATGGGGTTGTACAATGGAGACAAGCACTAGCTAGTAGAGGAGAGCACACCTTGGATCAAGAGTCCCCTCTCTAAATCCTCTACCTCACCAAACTCACTATAACTTCGTAATCACTGCTCTCACAACATCTCATCCATCCAACAATAGGGTTCCCAAAAAGTCCTTTCTTCCATGGCTTGCCCCTTCTTTTATAGGAGTCCTCATAGGTGACACTTGTCATGTCATGCATAATTAATTATTTTTTTATAATTCAATAGCTTGATTATTCACCCACCCATGTGTCATTCTCACATCAAGGGTCTCCCAAAATTATTTACTTAAATTTTTATTTAAAACTAATATTTTCCTCACCTCAACAAGATTCCTATTTCTTCTCCTAGTTGTCTCTTTATTCCCCCCTTTTATTCCTTAATTTGTGTTCATTACTTGAAGTCAATTAATGAGTCAAGATTTTATCCCCAATCTACTCCCTAATTTAACTCAGGTTATCTCCTAGATGGATATTCTTATGTTGGTTGTTGACACATGGAACTTCTCTACATTTCTCTAAATTTAATTTATTATTCTCATTTTAATTCACCTTCCCCTTTTCTTAATTAGGTTTAAATTAGTTTAGGATTAATCTTTATCTTTACCATTATGTTTGTCTTTCCCCTTTTTCCTAATTAAACCACATAATCTTCCTAGTATTTTCCAAAATGGGCAGGGTAGAGTTTTTAAGGTACTCTATTTTGATTCTTCCTATGATCCTCCTTATTCCAAGTTTTATTTTTGATTTAATTACATTGGTTTCTAATCATCATTTACCCTTGATGTAAATTTACCTAGTTTTCATTCCTTGCTTATATTTATTTATTATTATTCATTTTTAATGATTCCAAGGATGCCAAGCTTTGGTTGTGCCCTTCAAGAACTTCCCTAGAAGTTCCAAGGGTGCCACACCTAATAGCTTATTTGTGATGTCAAGGGTGCCAATTTGGTTGTGCCCTTCAAGAACTTCCCTAGAAGTTCCAAGGGTGCCACACCTAATAGTTTATTTGAGATGTCAAGGGTGCCAGTTTGGTTGTGCCCTTCAAGAACTTCCCTAGAAGTTCCAAGGGTGCCACACCTAATAGTTTATTTGTGATGCCAAGGGTGCCAAGTTGGTTGTGCCCTTCAAGAAATTCCCCTGAAGTTCCAAGGGTGCCACACCTCTTGCCCTTCAAGCATCCAGTAATTACGAGGGGAAAATATAGTGCAACGTCATAGACCACTATCATCTCTTTTGTTGCCTGCTATAGTGAGACTAATGGTGTCGTGGATCAAGGAATCCGCCTTGATGCGCATCCCCCGGTAAAGTCCTCATGAGCGACCCAACTTTGGAACCTGCCCTCATGGCATCGTGATCTTCAAGGCGAAGGTGCTTCAACCCTTCCAGCCCAAGTCACGGCGGGAGTGCTAGTGGGTGGGATCAGGGACTCTGCCCCACCCCTCCCATGTAGTTCCATCCACTTGTACAACCCCATCACCCATATGTGAGTCATTCGGTCAAGCAACTAATCTGTGCCTGCAATCATTAATATATCATCAGAATATAGTTAGACATATATGGCAGATTCTAAGATCGACTTAGACTTTCAAAGATAAATTAATATGAATTTTCGTCAAACCAGGTGTCATCAACTCGTCATATGCGAGTGCCTCTGATGGTTCCCTGCCATACTCAATAATCATCAGTAACACGGTTTCTCAATGTTAGTCAATTATCATAATAGCATCATTAACAATTCCTGGTCATTCACATCATTGTCCATTGTAAGTCTGAACTAAAGGAAGCAGGTAACATAGGGGACACATCCCTCATGGCTATCATTAATAATCATCAATGGAGACATACATATTCATTAAGCTATCAACATCGTAACATTGTAGAAATATACCTATCCATAAAATTTATCCTCATTATGCTTTTAGTAGAGCGCATACATATTCTTTACTACCCTCGTCATAATTTCAAATAGAGACCAACTTAACTATTTAATATTGCAATCATCAGAATACTGATAGATAAGATACATAACCATTCATGCTACCATAATATCAATGGAAAGCATTCATAACATCACAACCATGAATATCTCAATCGCTAATAATAGTGTCATGGGTCCAGATCCTCAATCTGAGGTCCTCGAAGAATAGAGTGTCTAAGATAATGTCGTATTAGGGTCAGGAGACTAGAGTGGGCACTACATACACCCCCTCTTAACAATGGACTTTGTCCCGAAGTCCTTAGAACATAAAGGAGAAACGGCGGCACATAATCTTAGGAACCCTTTCTGAAACTCTTGCCAACCTTCTGGTGGGCAGGTTAAAATTTTCCCAAGGTATCTATAACACGAATTCTGTTATAACTGAAGGACTATATCTGGGGAACATTGCAACCCACTTGTTGTATAAATGTACAAAACATACATTATAGATATCATTAAAATTAATAGTTAAAGGAAGCGTCATACATAAACCTTTCCAACAAAATCATCATAATCAAAATCACAACTATTTAAAGCAACAATTAATAACACCCACCTTCCTTCAAATGACAAATTTGACTAATTTAGGAGAAATCTCTCTAGTTTTATTCATTCAATCATGCAATTAAGATAGCAATAATTTTGTATTAACTCAAATTCATAGGGGATGCATATGCCTTTTTCATAGGAGGAGCTACCCACCTTAAGCTTGGACTTCAATATTTGTAATGGTCAATAATAATTGTGTTAATTATTGTTTGATATTTCACCTATGACGTAATCCACCTTTGTTTACCATGTTCTAAATCTTCAATTTTGTTAGGAACTACAATCAGTACTTTGAAAATAACATATGCCACTGCTTGCTAGGGGGACCTAACAATGCCTACTACACCTTCTTAGAGACTTGATTTACCTTCATGATCCATGTTCTGAAAGTTCAATGTTGTACGACTACCATTTGCACTTTAAAATAAATGCATACCACTCCTTTCTAGCGGATACCTAATGGTACACACTATCTAGAGATAAAAAGATGTTAACTACATAGAACATAATCATCACTTGCAATGAATGAGTAGTCCAAACCTTCATCCCTTCAAACCCAGCTACCCTACTTCCTTTCGCTAGGGTAAGCGAGTGAGGCTATCTGGGGCCTATCTTCATTTAATCCTACTGAACCTAATGATAAGGAGTGCAATATTGTTGCAATCTTTAAAGGTATTGTGACTATTAAGGCTCTTAATTTCCTGGTGATGAGGAATGCATATTCTCGCAGTTTGGCCATCCAAGCTAATGGAAGACAAAGCATATAGCAAGTTTCACTAGTGACCAAAGCTGGCAGGCAGACATCATTTACCAGTCTTTGCTTGATTCCAAGCAGAACTAAAAACTATATGGATTGAAGCCAAAGATATGCACAGAATGTAAAACAATAGAGAGAAACCCATGTCTAAAATGATCATTGACTGTATCGAATGGCATTGGTAGAAGTATGGTGCTCCAGATAACCATAAACCAATACTATAGCTCTATTTCTGCATTCCGAACTAGCAAAGAATCCAAAAATTCATAAAGGAAAAGTTTTCTTGTTACAATACAAAACATTGAACAAAGAAGCCAATCAAAAAGGCTTCTGAATATTCTTCCACAACTTTATTTTTCTTTGCCAGTAAAGCAGAGAAATAATATATGTAGGAATTAACTGAGAGTTCTACGACACCATATAACTGGTAATACCCAGAATACAAAGAGATATATGTTCAAGAATTCCTTAAAAAGAAAGCCAGTAAGATGGCTAATGTCATGCAATTGGAAAATTGAATTGAAAATATAGAAACTGATTAAGATATGCCTTGAACCCCTGTTATTTTCTTAAACTGTTTAAGATATGCCTTAAACTTTTTTATCAAATATTTGTATAATGCTTATTATTACTTTTATGAACCCCTGTACGAAAATAGTTTAGCAATGTAGGCACGAAAACAATTTAGAAATGAAGGAGTCGTCAATCCTATCATTCCAATTTACTTTACAGATTGGCTTCCATTAGACGCTAATAATGCTCCTAATTTGCCTGGAGTATTTATAAACAGTTCGTAGAATTCATGAAAGGATTTAATGTTAATGTGGTCAATACTATTGGAAAACCATTTGATCCCATGCTACACGAAGCAATTATGCGTGAGGATGAAGACTGTCACTGACTACCATTTTTATGTACAAATATCTCACTTTAAGTTATGACAAATACATCACCTCCCTCGAAATTAATGACTGTCAGATCTACCAACTTCTTACCCTCATTGGGCCCTAAAGCACTGAACGTTTTTCTCCATTTCTCCAAAACAAATTTGCATAGATCTTGAGCATTGAGTCAAATCAAACACTTAACAAACAAAGCTAGACAATGCTTTGTTGTAAATAACGAATTCATAATGTTCTCTCTTCTCAAAAAACGTGTTGAATGTCATGTGCTAGACCATGGAAGTAAAGCTATAACCTTGTCCTCCAAACCTATTGGAGTTCATCGACAAGAACATCCTTAAAAACAAAACCATGTGAGCAAAAGCGAGAAGGATTTAAAGCAGAACAAAACCGTTTTTAATATCTAAGGGTAGATGAATGCAGCATATATTCAGATGCCCTCAAAATTCTGGAAGGCTCACCAATTCAAAAGTCACCTCAAGTTCACAAAGCACAATGTGCAAAGTTTATATGAAATTCTCGAGATCATCTAGGACAAATATACTGAAACAAATAATGAGGAATGAACCACAATTCAAACTACCACAATTCAGACTAAATATATATGTTTTATCACTATTAAATAATAATAATAATAATACCAAATCTACTCAACTCACAGAAATTACAATTCTTTTTCAAAAATAAAAATGTGAGGCTGAATATAAGTGTGGAAGTAATTAATTTTTTTTTTTATCACTATTAAAAAAAACGCAGGGATTTCTCCTCAAATTCGCAGGTATTTACCTTCAAATTCTCTTCCATATGTAGATAGTTCCTAGAATCTAATTCTGAAAAACAAAACGTACCTCCAATAAATTTGTATATTGTTCTTATTTTTCTCATTATTAAATTGCCTTAATTCCCTTATAGATATAGAGGTATTTTGTCTATCTTATAATATAGATCTCATAATATCATGTAGCATTTATTGGTGTACATAAAGTATAAACAAAAACTAAAATGTATTTTAAGAGAAATGGATGCTTCCAGCGCTGCAAAATAAACTGTGCCAGTGTCTTTTGCTATCCCCTTTTCGAAAAAGATCAACTACCTGATTTTGTTCCATATATATGCTCAAAGGTTATAGACTGCAAGGAACTCCCGAGGTTGTGAATACAAAGCATCCAATTTTATATAATAAAAGGATTAAAATGAGTATAATCCTTTAACCAGTTTATTATGCCTTTAACATCGCCAAAAACGTGAAGACCACAACTCTTCAGACTAGAAATTAAAGTGGATATTTATTTAAATCACTAATGTAATTAAATTACACTCTATTCGACTTTTCATAGCTTAAAAGGCCCTTTACTTTAATAAAGTGAATTACAAAATAGAAAGGACTCAAATGACTTCCTGGACATTTGACACAAAACTTGTGTGTGAGAGTTCATGTCTGAGCTATAAACATCAACAGTAATCACATGTGCTATGGTAAACCCATATTATATCATTAATGTGTGTGGCTAAGGCCAACTTACTTTCAATTTTTGTAATACTAGGTTATGGTTAAGGCCCACCTACTCAATCTAATGTGGGCCCATAAACCCTCCTAGGGAAGGCCCCCTCAAGTATTATTTGTATTATTGTGACCTATTAGTCACTCTTTGCAAGTATTGTTTTCTCCCTTTTATTGCAAGTTTTAGGGTTTGTTGGTGGTTGCATTCAAATCTTGCTTATGATCTCAACACACTGATGACGACTTCAGTTTAAGAAATCAGCATTTGGAGAAGTAAAATAGAACTTCAACCACAGACATCTCTAAGAGGCACTGCATAGCATTCCTTTGGAAACAGGGTACTCTGGAAATGAATCAGATGTTCATCCCACTCAAATTTTTATTCTGAAGCATGAAGTATGAAGCTCTTTTTATCTCGTTCCACTTGAAAATTATTTGGGAGAGGAAAATGTGTAGTATGGACAACACAGCATGAAAACAACTAATAATGAATCAGACAGGCAAACAGGATAAAATGCATAACTTTTAAAGCCAGACTTTGGAAATCCTTCTACCTATATATAAAGGAAACATGGATGACATCAACTTCTATATAAAATAATGCAAAAGACAGCTTAGACAAATTAGCAACCATAACCAGAATAAAATCTCAAATAAAGCAGCACACATGAATAATGAAGATAAGTCAACACTAGCAAAGCACTTCATGAGAAACCCAGTCAACCTACCTGAATATTAGCCAAGTGTTGACGGTGCTCTGCAAGAGTAGTCTGCAAGGATTCAGCATGACCATTGCCTCCAGAATCAGATGTACTTTTTCAGAAGCTCTGGGCCTGCTCCATTATTTGATCTTGCCAGCCGAAGAGATTGCTTATGTATCCGTTGCAAAGCATGTGTCCACCGTCTAAGAATTTCAGCCACATCAACTGTTGGGGAAGCCTTTCCACCCCTTTCCTCAGTTCTAATAAAGTTGTCTTCACTTCCTTGATCTTCAATTTCCTGCAAGGATGGATTTTCCTTTTCCCTAATCATATTCTGAAAAGAGCTGGGATGCTGCCCCTCATCGTGCTTCTATCTTTGGCTCAGATCATCACTTTCAGATAACAAGGAATCCACTGGAGCCATATTTGAGCTATGGTCAAGGGCTGCACGCAAATTGTTCCAGAAATACGATACCTATGTTCATGGTGAGCTATCAAATCCTCTATGGATCCTGAATCCAACTCCTCATGTTGGGTTGTATGATTCAGTAAAGAGTCCCAAAGCCGTGATGCTCTAGAAAAGAAAATGTTTTCTGATCTGCTGCACCAGATCTCTCTTTAATATCATCCTCTAATTTAGCCTTAGAGTTCTTCAAATCTTGAACCTTTTCCAGCTCTTGCTGCAAGTAAGCCTCTTCAGCACAAAGACTACGAAATTCGGAGGTCATGTCATGAGCTAAGCTCGACCATAATGCCTGTCTACGTACAGCTGAAGCTGCACCCTCTACAAACCGCCTCCTTTCAAGCGCTATCCTAGCCTTTGTTACAGCAAGCAATGTCGGTGCATGTGAGCTTTGAGTGGCTACCTCCATCAAGGACGCTGGTAATGGCTTACCCACTACATCAGCTGGAAAAGTTCGTTTATGAAATTCTCGTAGGGCATGCACAGAAAGTTGCCATAGTAGCTCAACAAACCTTTGACCGGATGCGTTGAGCAGATTGTGTAACCTATCGACTTCTCCCTTGGAACACCCGCTGAGTCATTGTATGCTTTGACTTTGGTGAAACCACTATAAAATATAACATTTAAATTTATTTGTATGGAATCGCTCTTCATACCCTCTCGTTGTTTCATACAATTTTATTTCTCTGGGATTGGTTTGAAAATTTTATAACTCTGCAAATGGGAATAGGTTTATTCATGCCCTAGACGCTTTGCAAACAACTCAATATCCGCATTATTTGCACGGAATAAGGCGGACTTTTCACCCTCTTGGTCCGAGTATGTAATTTCAACCAAGTTTCTACATGAGGAAACTTGAACCTCAAATATTGACAAAATGTATGTAAGAAAAGAAAATATCACACGCTTCTTAGTTCAATTCGCAAACATAAAACTGTCTACCCTTAACAACAAACTCCGGCTAAAGGAAGAAGTTAGCACAGCGAAAGCACTCTGAGTTTAAGATCGAATATCAAAATAAGATTAAATTTGAGATATATATCAGTTATAAATGTTAAACCCGCGTTTCCACCACTAAACTTTACAGAGCAGCAGAAACACAAAAATTTCGTTCGCACAAAGCCTCCATATACCGCAGTCAGTGGAGTCATCCTGGACAAATGTTTCTCCGAGCTTCGGGTATCATTATCATCAGAAAGATCTTCTATGCAAAATACGCATTACTTACTACTCGGCACTCGCGCACATTGGAAGATCCACTCCATGGCTTGATAAACGATAGCACGAAGTTTTGAACTAAATAAAAACTAAATGGTCACCGTATTGAATCTCAAATTCATACCTGCTGCGAGATCTGCTTCAATGTCCTGCAGAGTTTTTAACTTAAATGTTGAGAAAAAGTTTAATAACAGTTGAATTTTGAGACATTGCCCCGTATTCCCTAGTCTTCCATTTGGAGAAGCTAAAATCCTGGAAATAATTGGGGGCATCATGTTATTTTTTCTCCCGCCGAGGCCAATGACGGGAAGCCGAACGGAAACGTTGACCGGTAACTATTAAATATTTATATAGGTTATCTCATTTCTTACCCTGCCGCACCAAAACGGGACAGTGAGGTCAGTGGAGCTTATCTGCTGCATGTGTCCAGCTATAACGCAGCAGGATGATTTAAAGCTCTTGAGAGATCAGGATCGAGGACCCCGCAATCCCCTTAGCAAGAGATGAAACTCGAGAGTTGCTTCTAGGCAATGCACCTTGAGACTCGAGCTCATTGATAAGCCCTTGCACAATCTTGTGGAAATCTCGAGACTGCGACGCATCAAAAATGGGCCAAACACCAGCAAAATCCTTGGCAGATTGCACGGGACCTCGAAGGACACAGAGAAGGAAATGAAGGAGCATCTCTCCCATCCTAGGGTTAGAATGCCTGAACAGTCCGGTCCTCGGCCCTCCCGATTGTCCAAGAACAGAGGAATCCAGGCCTAACAGCAAGCAATAACTGTACATCGCGGCTTCCAGTTTGAATTCTCGCTCCGGTTCGCGATCCAGTTGTAGAGATATTCTGAAACCTAAGAGTTTGATGGTAATCCTTATACAAAATTTAGAATGTAGTAACTATCTATCAAACCAGTCACGCATGCATGGGCCCATAGGTCTCAAGGTTTCAACTTGACCTCTGATACCAAGTGTGAGGACCACATTGAGACTATATACATTTTTTTTTTTTTTTTTTTTAAACAACAATGACAATCAGAAAAGAAACGCATTGAAATTCAAATTTATTTAGCACACACATTCCTGCCACTCATTTCAGGAACATACCATAACTTTTTCATACCTTTAACTAAGATCAATAGTAATGAAATACATATGTACAGTTCACCAGAAGGCGAGACTCCACTTGCTCTGCTGTTGCTGGTATTCCCTTGTAGCTGGTCACCTCCGCGAGTGAATGATGACGCACTTGATCCGAATGCAAAGACTCACCAGTTAACCTCCCAGCCTACTCCTTGGGTACTCTTCTTCCCCGCGGACCCCCGAGCTACAATGGGGTTGTACAATGGAGACAAGCACTAGCTAGTAGAGGAGAGCACACCTTGGCTCAAGAGTCCCCTCTCTAAATCCTCTACCTCACCAAACTCACTATAACTTCATAATCATTGCTCTCACAACATCTCATCCATCCAACAATAGGGTTCCCAAAAAGTCCTTTCTTCCATGGCTTGCCCCTTCTTTTATAGGAGTCCTCATAGGTGACACTTGTCATGTCATGCATAATTAATTATTTTTTTATAATTCAATAGCTTGATTATTCACCCACCCATGTGTCATTCTCACATCAAGGGTCTCCCAAAATTATTTACTTAAATTTTTATTTAAAACTAATATTTTCCTCACCTCAACAAGATTCTTATTTCTTCTCCTAGTTATCTCTTTATTCCCCCATTTTATTCCTTAATTTGTGTTCATTACTTGAAGTCAATTAATGAGTCAAGATTTTATCCCCAATCTACTCCCTAATTTAACTCAGGTTATCTCCTAGATGGATATTCTTATGTTGGTTGTTGACACATGGAACTTCTCTACATTTCTCTAAATTTAATTTATTATTCTCATTTTAATTCACCTTCCCCTTTTCTTAATTAGGTTTAAAATAGTTTAGGATTAATCTTTATCCTTACCATTATGTTTGTCTTTCCCCTTTTTCCTAATTAAACCACATAATCTTCCTAGTATTTTCCAAAATGGGCAGGGTAGAGTTTTAAGGTACTCTATTTTGATTCTTCCTATGATCCTCCTTATTCCAAGTTTTATTTTTGATTTAATTACATTGGTTTCTAATCATCATTTACCCTTGATGTAAATTTACCTAGTTTTCATTCCTTGCTTATATTTATTTATTATTATTTATTTTTAATGATTCCAAGGATGCCAAGCTTTGGTTGTGCCCTTCAAGAACTTCCCTAGAAGTTCCAAGGGTGCCACACCTAATAGCTTATTTGTGATGTCAAGGGTGCCAGTTTGGTTGTGCCCTTCAAGAACTTCCCTAGAAGTTCCAAGGGTGCCACACCTAATAGCTTATTTGTGATGTCAAGGGTGCCAGTTTGGTTGTGCCCTTCAAGAACTTCCCTAGAAGTTCCAAGGGTGCCACACCTAATAGTTTATTTGAGATGTCAAGGGTGCCAGTTTGGTTGTGCCCTTCAAGAACTTCCTTAGAAGTTCCAAGGGTGCTACACCTAATAGTTTATTTGTGATGCCAAGGGTGCCAAGTTGGTCGTGCCCTTCAAGAAATTCCCCTGAAGTTCCAAGGGTGCCACACCTCTTGCCCTTCAAGCATCCAGTAATTACGAGGGGAAAATATAGTGCAACGTCATAGACCACTATCATCTCTTTTGTTGCCTGCTATAGTGAGACTAATGGTATCGGGGATCAAGGAATCCGCCTTGATGCGCGCCCCCCGGTAAAGTCCTCATGAGCGACCCAACTTTGGAACCTGCCCTCATGGCATCGTGATCTTCAAGGCGAAGGTGCTTCAACCCTTCCAACCCAAGTCACGGCGGGAGTGCTAGTGGGTGGGATCAGGGACTCTGTCCCACCCCTCCCATGTAGTTCCATCCACTTGTACAACCCCATCACCCATATGTGAGTCATTCGGTCAAGCAACTAATCTGTGCCTGCAACCATTAATATATCATCAGAATATAGTTAGACATATATGGCAGATTCTAAGATCGACTTAGACTTTCAAAGATAAAATAATATGAATTTTCGTCAAACCAGGTGTCATCAACTCGTCATATGCGAGTGTCTCTGATGGTTCCCTGCCATACTCAATAATCATCAGTAACACGGTTTCTCAATGTTAGTCAATTATCATAATAGCATCATTAGCAATTCCTGGTCATTCACATCATTGTCCATTGTAAGTCTGAACTAAAGGAAGTAGGTAACATAGGGGACACATCCCTCATGGCTATCATCAATAATCATCAATGGAGACATACATATTCATTAAGCTATCAACATCGCAACATCGTAGAAATATACCTATCCATAAAATTTATCCTCATTATGCTTTTAGTAGAGCGCATACATATTCTTTACTACCCTCGTCATAATTTCAAATAGAGACCAACTTAACTATTTAATATTGCAATCATCAGAATATTGATAGATAAGATACATAACCATTCATGCTACCATAATATCAATGGAAAGCATTCATAACATCACAACCATGAATATCTCAATCGCTAATAATAGTGTCATGGGTCCAGATCCTCAATCTGAGGTCCTCGAAGAATAGAGTGTCTAAGATAATGTCGTATTAGGGTCAGGAGACTAGAGTGGGCACTACAATTGTTATTATACAAGTACACTAATATTTATGATGCAAGAACCATGTGATTAGAATTGTTGGGGAGAACCCCAAGGTGGGAGTATGATCAAAATATCCATGAAGCATAATTTCTTATCCAAAGAAATTGAAGTGTAAAGATGGTATGTTATGCCTCAATCTATCTGATATGTGTGGGTGCATGCATATGCAAGGCATACAGAAAATCCTTAATAGGTTGACAATATATGGGTGCGGAACATAGTTAGGATGCACTGAAAAACATGAGGAGTCCCACTTTGTAAAATATGTGAGTTGAATACCTCCACCTTGGGAGTAATGGGAATAAGGGAATGGAGCCCTTATTTCATAGTTATGATATAGGACATGCATTAGTGGTGTGTAATCCTTACTCCCCAACACTAATCCTTCCAAATTCTACTTAAATTAGTACAAATGTAAGTGGACTTGTTGATATTAATTCACTTAAAAATTACCCACTTTTGGAGTGAAAATTAATATATTGTTATTTAAATTGGTAATTAAAAAGAATATTTATTTGGAAATATCCAAAATGTGACACATAGGGATGTTGAGTAATCCTTTGTTCAAAAATTACATTGAAAAAAGGAAAGGATGCCACATAGGTGGTTAATAATGACTAATTTTAGGAAATTAGAAAATATAATTTTTTTGTGAGGGGTTAGATTGCTAGACTTATATATTTTACATATAGATGAGACCTCCATGGGATTTTTTTTAGATGGGGAAATAGAATTATATAGAAATACTATTGCAATGCTATTAAAGCATAGTGAAGTATGAGTCACTATATTAGTTAGCTCTAGAAGGAGCTTGAGTAATTCAAAACTAAACTCCCTTGTCAAAGGATGAAAAGTACAGTAGGTCAGAAAAACCATCTAATAAAACATATTATATTGTTGGCTTTATCCTAGTTCTTTGTTGATCTCTAATCACTTACTATTCTTAAGGGAAAATAAATAAATAAATCCCTAAGTGTGGTCGGCCAACCCATCAAGTCGGCCCTATTAGGATCCTATAATCTAGGAATCAAAGTGTGTTTGCATCTTACTATTCATCTATGAGGTCTGAAGGCATTGGAAAAACTACTTCAATATTTCTACATCATCACACAGACATTTCAATCCTACCCATTTGATCCATTTTTCCAAAGGAGGTGTGCAAACATACAAAGCATGGAGGGCTACTTGGACTTGCTACGAATTTGCTGCGAAATTGACCTTTTTTTTGTCATCATTTTCAAAAGATGTTTCTGACCAAATGGAGCTGAATTTTGGAAAACTGAAAGAGGTTTTTTCCAAAGAATGGGCCAAAGAACAAAAACCACCTTCCATTTCTACACAGGTGTCATATATTGGAAGATTCAAATGCATCTTTACAATCTGTTTTTTAGGTTTTATCATTTCCTATTTTAGTTATGATGTTTGGGTGCATATTGTGAGGAGCAAGAGAGGAATTTTTGGAAACTAGGAGAGGTTTTTCTCAAGGTCACTCTCATATACAAAAAACTCTCTCAATCTGGCAATAACATTCCATATTCAGGATATAGGAGCTAGTTTTGGACCCCTATTTTTCCATAAATTCAATCCATGTTTCGTAGTAGACCTGCTGCACAAACATATCAGTGAATGTTATTTTGAGAAATTTCGAATTTTGGAGCTTCTAAAAGTCATTTTAGTTATTGGATAAGCATAGATAAGTTTAAAGTCATGTAGTTTTAAGTTCAAAGTCATGTGTCGATAAGTTCCAACTTGGTTGATGTTTCTAAAGTGTATTAGTCTTGATATAACAGTTTCTGCTTTTTCTGCATAGCAAGTAAAGATGCATTTCATTTAGACCATTCAACATCTATGAATTGAATTTGACCACCTAGAGTGGTAATTTGAATTCCTATTTGTATATAATGATGTAAAGACATGGAAAATGGTGTTGGTTGGTCAGATTGGAGAGGAAAGAACACTGTGCATATTGTAATTTTTCTGAGTTTTAATGAAATTGGTGGATTAGAAGTACCTAGTTAAATCTCTTCATAGATTCATGTGATTCGGCTCTCTTATGTGAGTGTTTCCTATTTTTTGTGTGTTATATTTATTCCTATGATGTTTAAATGAAAAACTTGTTTCAAAATTCATCTATTTAATGGTGCTCTATTGCAGTCATTTAGACATTCCATATGTTTTTTTCTGCCATAATCATTTTAAGATTCATCCATTGTTTGATGCCTTGAGATGGTTATATACTTTCTTTATTCTTCTCATATATACAACTATTAATTGGCATAAAGAAGTGTTTATATCTTGCCTTTGAACAACTTTTCTCAATTCACCAAGCACCCACCATGTCATTGATCTCAATTTTTACTAACTCTATGCCCAATGTGTTTTTCTCTGGCCTGCCACCACACCTATAAACTTTGCTATTTTCCAAAGGTCTAGCCATTGTTCTTCATTGAAACTAGTCTTTAGTTATTGAGTTGAAAGAGAGAGCCCTCTAGGGTTGGAAGGCCTAGTTTCTGATTCCGCAAGTGGTTTTTGGTTACCTCTAGGTTTCCTTCCTACGGCCAAAGGAAATTATAGAGTGATAACATATTGGTGTCATTGTCGGGGATCGAAAGCTCTATCTTTCCCATGAAAGAATGACAATGACCTAGATATAGTTGTTGATGGTGGAGAACAGTCAGATATATGAAGGTTGAATCATTCACATGGATATTCCATTATCATAGAATCCAGATTGCAGAACACTCATGGAAACTCCACTGTCTGAAGCATTCAGAGCTTGAACTGTTGATCTCTTTGCTTGTCAAACAAGATGGTCGGGTATGTGGAAGCCCCTATTTCTATTGAAGGTTTCAAATGATACTGGGATAATTTTGATGATGATCAAATTGATGATGCTTTTTCAAATTTTTTACTTATTTATTTAAAGTCATGCAAATGTAGCTCTAAAACCAAGATCAACTTTTTAGAAGAGTTTGCATAAAAACTTGAGAAACATCTCCAAGCCTTAGAAGTCCAAATTCAATCCCATTGTTTTCATTGTCAAAATCATTTTTTTGAACTAAAATTTATGTCGACAAGGATTGGTAGTGTTGCCTTTTGATATTGATATTGAGGAGTGCTTTGAGAATGGGTTTGATGACTCATAGCTGAAATTGTATGATGGAAACGAAAGCATATATGAACTATCCAAGCATGATGATCAATTTGCAGAATACTTTGAAGATCAACCAATAAGTCAGGTCTTTCATGATCCCATACCTTTATATATGGAGGAATTGTTCACTACAGAGTTCCGATCATGTTTCAGTTGTGAAGATCAAGCCTACAATCAGTTTCCATTGCCCTTACATGTTCCAATTTTGATTTTGCTGAAGCACAATCAAGAAGCCACAGTTGAGCAGCTACTGGACTGGTTGCATTGGAATTTTAGTATCACCTAATTCAACTTTTCAAAGATCATCTTAGAGTAGGTTTATTTGTATATAAATAAGCTCATAGGAATGATCACGCTTCAGTTTTCAGTTGTAGTAGTGTCTTTCTAGTGTGGATTTTATTTTCAGTCTATATATTGGTTACATTGCAATAATTTGGCTTCAGTTGGAGAAGGTCGCAGGTCAGAGCAGATTGCAGTTAGACTCCATTTCCCAATGGATCAGGCTACTAGTCTATGGTGTTCTTGGCACCTCACAGGGAGGATGCCATCCCCATTGGAGCCAATGTTAGGATCCTATAATCTAGGAATCAAAGTGTGTTTGCCTCTTACTATTCATCTAGGAGGTCTACAAGCATTGGAAAAACTACTTCAAGATTTCTACACCATCACACAGACATTTCAAGCCTACCCATTTGATCCATTTTTCTAGAGGAGGTGTGCAAACATATAAAGCATGGAGGGCTACTTGGACTTGCTACGAATTTGTTGCAAAATTGAATTTTTTTTGTCATCATTTTCAAAAGACGTTTCCGACCAAATGGAGCTAAATTTTGGAAAACTGAAAGATTTTTTTTTAAGCACGGCCCAAAGAAAAAAAAACCTCCTTCAGTTTCTTCACAGGTGTCATATATTGGAAGATTCAAATGCATATTTACAGTCTATTTTTCAGGTTTTGGCATTTCTTGTTTTAGTTATGATGTTTGGGTGCAAATTGTGAGGAGATGGAGAGGAATTTTTAGAAAAACAGAGAGGTTTCTCTCAAGGATACTCTCATCTAAAAACATCGCTCTCAGTTTTGCAACAACTTTCCATATGTTGGAAATACTGAGAGGGGCGGGGGTGAATCGGTATTCCTTTCAATTATTATTATTATTAATCTTTCAGAGCATTAGTTAATCTTCAATTATTATCAATGTTTGTACAATGATAATAGTAGAAAAAGGAACAAAAATGCACACAGTTTTTAAGGTGGAAACCCCCTCCGGGACAAAAACCACCTGAACACTTTTCTAATAATCATTTAATCTTCAACTCCAATTGAAAAAAAAGCCCCAACTTCCTAGAATCTATAAAAACATTCTTCTCCAGCTCCCACTGGATGGACGCTCTAATGCTCGATATTCTTCAGTAGTCAACTAAATGGATGCCCCAACACCCAATGAGCTACAACTCACCCTAGCAGCACCTTACCTCCCTATAGAAGAATAAAAGAAGAATGGACTCTCGTACCAGGGAAAATGGTCCACTTTACAATGATATATAATGATGTAGAAGAAGAAGAAGACACACTAGACCATAACCCCAACTATGACACAACCACCTAATGATGATCCTAGACCTCCCGACATCGCCTCTTCAACTCTTCGTAGATAGACACTTGTACAACTTTTACAATGACTCTGTACAAAGATACTTTTACAATGACTGTATGTAGTGATGCCCACTTGAAGACTTCATGTGGTGAACTTCTTGTTGTTGTTCTACACCTTGATTGCTACTCTTGTCATGCTACCATTTCCCATTCTTTAGAACATTATATTGTGCATTGAGTCTTCTCTTGATGAATACTTAATACTTGCAAAAATCATTCAAGGAAATACCCATGACATGATAATAGAAAAAATTACCTCATCCTACAGACCATATTTTAGTGCTAAACAAAACAACAAATTAGAATACAAAGAACCTGATGAAACTAAGAGATGAACATGCATATACAAAAGATACTTACCTGGATCTTACCTCTGCTGCATCATTTTGCTGGATCTTAGATCTGTTGCATCATTTTGCTGCACTTTGCTCTTTTCTGCCCTAGAAAGTCTGGTCCTTTGCACCCCTTGACAACACTTGATCTAGGGTTTTTTTTTCTTTTTTTTTGCCTTCTAGGAGCATGATATTGAATCTGATGTGTCTCTGTGATTTCAGATCCCCAATATGTGCTCTTCCATCCTATAGTAGCCCTCTGAGTCTTCTTTCCAATTCCATAGGTCTGACCTGATTTGGATTCTTCAAGGCAAAGTTATGCCCAATCTGTCACAATGACGTAATTATGGACTAGCTCAGTAGAGAACTTGTACAGCGTGCCACATGTCATTTTTTCCTATTTCAGCTCTGAAATTTATACGCATAAAACTAAATTCCATGCACTATCTGCCACTTTTTACAGAATTCCAATCCGCTTCTCAGAGAGAGAGTTATGACGATTTTCCCACGGTCGCGTCTTTGAGATGAAAGTTGGGAGCCTACAAAACCTTAACTTCCACAGATCATATCTCCGAAAATATAGCGAACCAAGATCTGAAATTTGTTCATGACGTTTATCAGGATTTCATCTCAAATGGGTTTTAATTTCAACATCTAAGACTTTGCATAAATAAAGTTATAGAGAAAATTCCATGATCACTACTTTTGGAGGATATATGAGATTTCTTTTTATAGAGTTGAGAGGGGCTTCTATAGAGAATGTTGGAGGGATTTTAAGAGCTTAAAAATTATTAATTATTGACTATTCAATGACAAAAATCAATGATAAATGCCATGCCACAACCCCATGGGGTTTTAGTCAACTAATTGGGATTACTAACTTCAATTTTGAATAACTCACAAATGTGAGGAATTACGAGGAGAGCTATATACCGATAGAAAGATATTTTTGAGTGGAGTATTCCTATAGTGGTTATGAGACGAGAAACCATGAATGATGATGCCCAATGTGCCATGGAAGTTCAGGGTCATCCTTGCTGCTTCTTGGGTTGACATCAATGACAACCTCACATCATATTTAGATCAACACCATATTCAGGATATCTAAGCTAGTTTTGGGCCTCTATATTTCCATAAATTCAGTCCCTATTTCATAGTAGACCTACTACGCAAACATATCAGTCAATGCTATTTTGAGAAATTTTTAAGTTTGGAGCTTCTAGAAGTCATTTTAATTATTGGATAAGCGTAGATAATTTTAAATTCATGTAGTTTTTATTTGAAATTCATGTGCCTATAAGTTCCAATATGGTTGATGTTTCTAAAGTGTATTAGTCTTGATATAACAATTTCTTCTTTTTATGCATAGAAAATAAAGATGCATTGCATCTAGACCATTCAAATTTTATGAATTGAATTCGACCATCTAGAGTGGTAATTCAAATTCCTGTTTGTTTATAATTATGTAAATACATGGAAAATGGTGTTGGTTGATCAGATTGGAGAGGAAAAAACACTGTGAATATTGTAATTTTTTTTGAGCTTTAATGAAATTGGTGGATCAAAAGTACCTGGTTAAATATCTTCAGAGATTCATGTGATTCATCTCTCTTATGTGAGTGTTTCCTATTTTGTTTGTGTTATATTTCTTCCTATGATGTTTAAATGAAAAAAAATTCAAAATTCATCTATTTAATGGTGCTCTATTGCAGTCATTTAGACATTCCATATGTTTCTTTTTCTGCCATACTCATTTTAAGATTCGTCCATTGTTTGATGCCTTGAGATGGTTATCTACTTTCTTTATTCTTCTCACATATGCAACTATTAATTGGCATAAGTAACTGTTTATATCTTTCCTCTGAACAACTTTTCCCAATTCACCGAGCATCCACCACATCATTGATCTCAATTTTTACTACTCCGTGCCCAATGGGTCTTTCTCTACCTTGCCACCACACCTATAAACTTTGCTATTTTCCAAATATCTAACCATTTTTCTTCATTGAAACTAGTTTTTAGTGACTGAGTTGAAAGAGAGAGCCCTCTCTGGGGTTGGAAGGGCTAGTTTTCAATTCCACAAGTGGTTTGTGGTTACCTTTGGGTTTCATTCCTACAACCAAAGGAAATCATGGAGTGCTAATAGGCAGCACAAGAGGCACTTGAACCCCACCAAAATACTATATAAAGGTGGGGTATTCGACCTTATTTGAGTCACATAAGTAATTCACTCTCTTCAAGAAGTCTGAGACAAATTCAAAGCGAGAAATAGTAGAAGGGTAGCGAGGAAAGAAAGAAGGTCTATTTGTTTGACTTGTGCATCAATTCTTTGTTTGGCAAGCTTGCACATATGGGAAGATACATATCTCTGTTCAGATTTCAAGCTAGAGAAGAGCAACTGATTGAGTTATAGAGAGAAGAATTGTTGTTTGGGTGGTTGGCCTATCAGTCGATGAGTTATCTTGATTAAAGGTCTTGGAAGTCTTCCTTGAATTTCTATAAGAAGAGATTTTTCTGGGTTTTCCCGTATGGAGGGGTTTTTCCCTGGCGTGGATCCTATTTCTAGTGTTCTTGTTTACATTTTGATATTGTTTATTAGCATTATCTTGATGATGAACACAAAATAATAATTATGATGATCAACTAACATTATATCACAAGAATTGTCAGCAAAACAATAAAAACATTATAAAAGAAACTCTAATTTTGTTTGCCCTAGTTTTTCTCAACATATATGGTCTTGGAATATTTGCAATGTAGAAATAAAAAAATTGCTTGAAATCAAACACAACACAAAACTAAATCACGCACCTAGTAGCCAAGCGCTTGGTGGGAAAAAGTTGAGAAGTGCTACAATGAGTTTTTTTTTGCATACATGACTCCAACCATAGTTAATCTTTCAATTCCATATATGCAAATGAAATTACCTGCAAAAAATAGGGAGGAGAATCTAGATTCCATAAATAATTAATAAAGCAGAAGAAAAATCATACCAGTTCCTTATTCCTAATTAATAGAGTTAGAGTTTCTCCTACTGCCTTGCATGAAAAATAACAGTTTATGATCTTTCACTCAAATACAAGCACAATGGTCAAAGAAATACAAATACTACATGAATCTTTTTCATGGAAAAGTTTGTTATTTCTTATAAACCTTTATGTAATTCCCACTCAGCCCAAGAAATACAACAAAAATATCAAACAAATTTTGTTGTCTCACCTAAACCCTTACCATTTTGGGCTGTTTGCTTCAAATAGTTGTTCCACTTCAACATTTGAATTGATACTAGTTAACCTACACATATTCATGAGACCAGTGAGGCAAACTTAGATTAAATTTGACCAAACATTAAATTTAATTGCATGAATAAATAATAATTAAATGGAAATGTGTGCATGAATACCTGAATGAGCTCCTCCTGGTTTCGAGAATAAATTGTTGGAGTAGTTTAATCTTGGAGAAAACCCCCCTCCACTTGACGAAGCAGCATCGAAGTAAACATTGAATTTTTTGTTTCTCTATTGGATTGAGGCTGTTTTTCTCCAAGATTATCCAAACCCTAATTTATTCTCTATTTAATAGGGCCAAACACATGAAGGTGGAAGCTCTCATGTCCCCTCCCCCCACCCACTCTATCACTCTCAATTCCCCAATACCCAATCTATCTACTATATAGGAAATAGTTGAAAGAAAGACATTAAGATACATAAAAAAAACAAATAGAAAACATTCATTCATTCATTCGTAAATCCACAAAATATTTCATCTCAATAAATTTTATCATAAAAAATATGTTTACATAATATGAAACAAGGTCATGTACATAAAGAGACATATATAATTATTCATTAACATATAACATTCATTCATTCATTCATTAATCATAGACACAAAATACTTTATCTAAAAAAAATTTATCATCAAAAATATGTTTTCATAATATGGTACATGATGCTTCTAATGATATAACTAGTATAATCATTTCTTTTTATTTTTCTTTATCTTTGATGGCCTTGTCGTTTTTTCATGACTTTGTTGAAGCTACCGCAAGAGGGGTGGATCATCAGCTGTAACAAGAAATAAATGTTAAATTGATATTTTTTGTTATTATTCATTAATAAAAATAGCATTAGAGTTTTCTTTACTTCGTGCACTAGTCAACACTATTGGAATGGCTGTTATATTTTCTATTATATTTATTGTAACTAATATATATATTGGTTGCATTTTCTAATCTATATTAGTCTAACAAAATATAACATATATTAGTTGTCAATTCACAACAGTTTGTGATTATGATGAAAATTTAAGTACATATGAGTGTAATGTCCATGATGGGATGTATGAATTTTCCTTTGCACATTGCCCATCAATGATTATAACCTTGAATGGGCTAGCACTAGTCTGTCATCACCATCTCAAAATGACCTGGAAAATGAAAATTTACCATGTTTGTCATCATCACTTCACACTGTCTCATAGATGACCCCTTCTACATATTTTATGCAATAATTTCTGACAAGCCATCCCCTCAACCTAGCTTATGATTGATTGTGAGAATAAGTGAAAAAAGTAAAATTTATAAGGGATATTTTCAACAAAGATCTATTAATTTTCCTTTAATCACTTATCACAATTAATCATAGGATAGGTAGAGGGGATTTCCTTCCATAAATTCATGCATATAATATGTAGAAAGGGTCATCCATGAGATAGTGTGAAGTGATGATGAAGGAAATTGTAAATTTTCATTGTCAGGTCATTTTTGAGATGATGAGATAGACCATTGCGACTCCATTTAAGGTTATAATCATTATCAGGAAATTTGGGGAAGACATTTCATACATCCCATCATGGGGATTACACACATATGTAGTTAAATTTCCATCATAATCATATATTGTTTTGATTAGGCATTGAAGTAGGAGTATCTAGCACCTAAATTAGGAGTGTGGTAGTGTATGGTGGAGTGGGATAGGGATACAAAGTAGTAGATGGTTGACTTATCATCATCACAGATTATGTAAAGGCTTAATTTAACACGGTAATCTGATTATAAGCTCTTAGTGTTCCTAACAAAGTTAACTGACTTAAACCACGAATTTATCAGATATATGGTATTCTACACCCTTCTTGTATTTGAGGTTAGTGAAAAAGGGTTATCAAGCCTAGGTGGGATAGCACATCCCTGGTGTATAGACTAACCCTACATGTCTCTCTATCTGTATGGACCAAAGTGATGATCTACCAACCTATCTATGCTAGCCAAGATGGATCAACTATGAATTTGTGATGATTGTATTGAGCTATAAATCTATGAATGACCCATCACATTGATTTGTAACCAAAGCCATGGAAGGATCTAAATCTCAATAAAGTGTCAAATATTAAAGAGAAATCAAGTTAATATTTAAACTAACTCTCTGCCCTAGATTTATCAACATGGTAGCAGAGCCAGGTTTTGAAGTGAGGGAAGAAAAGAGTATCAGCTTGGCAACATCTCATCTAAACAAGAACGAATTCCTTAGTCTGAATTTGTGAATGCAAGAAGAACAAAAATATGGGCATAATTACTAGCCCTAATTGTAGAGATAAGGTCGATAGTATACATAGAAAAGAGCAAGGGGTTTTGGAGGGATATAATCACTTCACTTGATGAACGAATAACTATAAGACCTTCTATCCCTAGAACAAACCTATCAAACAAGAAAGCAAAGTTCTCGGCTAATTCTATTAGCCCTATTCTCTATGACATAACCTCAGACTTACTGAAGAATATAGAGAGCATAAGGACTCTGATCTTGAGAGACTGAAAGGATATTTGATGAGCTCAAGAAATGCCAAGAATCTTGATAAAGTAAGCGAAGGTATGAGGTAATTTTACAAGATCTAAAGTCTTCAAAATTCATCTATCAAGCCTTTGTTCTGGACAAGTTTTGAGTGATCATAGTCTCAAGTTGAAAGGCATGTGCATGAGTCTCTTTTGGAAGCCCTAAAAGGTTTTCCATTGTCACCTTTTCAAAGGGAGCCAAAATAACTATTGAAAGAGGATACACCTGTGCATAAAAGAGATCCAAGATCGATGGTATTGATGACCTCATTCTGAGCTTAAGTCTTGTTGAAAGAATTCCAAAAACCATACTCTACACCTATGCATCAAGACATCGAAATTATGAGCATGTAAAGATACATATAACAATTATTCATTAACATATAACATTCATTCATTCTTTCATTAATCATAGACACAAAATACTTCATCTCAAAAACAATTGTCATACAAAATATGTTTTCATAATATGGTTCGTGATGTTTTTAATGATATAACTAGTAAAATCATTTTTTTTTTCTTTTTAATTATTTTTAATGGCCTGGTCATGTACTCATGACATTTTCGAGCTTGTCATGAGGGGTGGATCATCAATTGTAACAAGAAAGAAATGTTAAATTGATATTTTTTGTTATTATTCATTAATAAAAATAGCATTAGAGTTTTCTTTACCTCGTGCACTAGTCAACACTATTGGAATGGTTGCCTTGTGCTCCTCTTTTGGCTACCCTGTGGTGTTTGTATGTTGTGGTGTGATCTCTACCAAAATATCCTATATAAGAAAGAAAATGGTTTTTCGATTAGACAATGTAAAAAGTTTAAAAAAAAAAGACAAAAACAAAAAACAAGAAAACATTCATAATTGAACTTATGACATAAAAAAGCACACTTTAAAATATGGTTATTACCTAATATCTCTGAAGATGTTGGTTGAACATGTTGATCCTATCTTTAATATTAGGAATTTTATTTCTAATGTGAATCAAACAAGAAAGTTCTTTGTTCGTTCTAACCACAAGCTTATTGAATGTTACTATTGGGTCAGGAGACATGTACAACTCATCATCATCAAACCAATCAGGATCATTAAGCACTTCCTCAACAACATCTATGGGTTACTTGAGGATGGTTCCTTCCTCTTATCACCCTATTTATCAAATAAGTGTAATTTTTAATTTTATTCCACCATCCTCAACTATAAACATTCAAATATTTGAATTTGATGAAACATTTTAGATCAATAAAAAATTTCAATTTAATGAGTTAGCTCAATTGGATTGGGCATCATTTGGCTAAGAACCATCATGAGGTGACTGGAAAATGGGCTATAATATTTTTGTTAATTGAATTGACTTGGATTAGTTGTAGATTAGGAGGCCTAGTTAGTAGTACTAAGTGAGTCAATGGTATATTTCAATGAGAAGCATGTCTTTTGTTGATCATGATCTTTTCAAATGGATAGTTGAGTTAATTATCACATGAGTTGAAACCATTATGTAATTGAAAGGGGCACATGAAGATGAACAATTTAATCACTAAAACTTAGAGAATTAAATCCATAACCATTCATTTGGAAGATTGATTGAGACATCACAGTTAAGGTAGTAATTCAGGGAGAAGAGAAGAAATGTGTTATTCAAGGAAAGGAAGGAATCAATTCTTTTGTTAAAAAGAATTTTAGAAAATCCTAAAGGTCATGTATATTGCACTATAATAATCCATTAGTCCACAAACTCAAATTTGGAGTTACTCAAATCCTTCACTAGGAAAATGTTTATGAGAATCTCACCCCCAAGACTAAAATGGGTGGTTGATTTAACAAATGTTGGTTCATTAGAAACAAGTTCAATGTTTGGTATTTCTAATTATAAAGCTTATGGAAACTAGTGTTATAACCTATAAAAGCTTCCTTGGTTTGCCTAGTAGTCATAAGGGTTGTACATATTTTAAAATGACTTGTATACCAAGATGTTTAAAATCCACAAAGTTTCTATCATACAAAATATTAGAATGTGTCTTCTATATTTTTCCCCTTATTCAGTTTACATGGGTTTTGATCGAGCCTCTATAAACAATTGCTTGCATTATAATTTAATGATAACCTCAAACTAGACTTGGATGAAGAAAGATTGCAAATATATGATGCCTTTAAGGGTGTCATCATTTATTCATTCATCCATACATCCACAGCATATTTATCTCAATAAATTTTATCATAAAAAATATGTTTACATAGAATGAAACAAAATAATTCTATTTTTTTGCAATGGAAAAATCAAAATTTTTATTAAGATGGTCTAAAGTTACATGTGCACCTATCATGAGGCATTCAACCTCTCAGTCAAAAATGTGGTACTCAAAAAAAGGGGCTCTAAACAAACAAGTAGAGCCATTTTTTATCAGGTTTCTTTCTCTTTTTTAATATTTAGTTAGCAAGGATGTCTTGATATTGGCCCCCTTCAATTATTGGGATCTCTAGTGTAATATGTCTTGCTTCTAAACTAGTCCTACGACTATGTTGTTGCAAGTGGGGGAAAGCATCAACTCCAATAAGAAAGAACTTTTAAATTCATATTTATAGTTATTATTATTACAAATGTTTGATTAATAAAAAGAGTAGTAGAGTGTTCTTTACCTTCTTCAGTAGTGGAGGGAAGCATAATACTTTCGTATGTGGTCATATGTTCCTCCTCTTCTTTGGCCACATCTTGTACATGCTCTGGTGTAGAAACAAGAAAGGTTATAATTAATACACCATTTTCATTTAAATATTTTTAATTGTATTCCATGCTACAATTTTTTTATAACAAATGAAATACCTTCAATACCGAGCTAAACATCAGTCTCAAGATCAAGCACTCCACCATTAATAGGCTCATGTCTTGTATTTACACTGCTTGCCTACTTTTAACAATTAAGCACATTACTTTATGGAAAAAAAAAAAAAAAATAACCAATAGATTGTGAAAGTGATGATTTATAAATTCTATTCGTTGCTTTTATTTTTCCGAGTGTTATGTTGGGTGGTGGAATACTTTGAAGACGCCAAGCTTGTCCTTCGTTCAACCACAGCTTGATAGTTGTACTTGAAAGAAAGCTTTAGGTCTTCCTCCATGGGAGCCTCTTTGAATTGTGACCCTTGCAATTTTTCATTAGAACATGAATTTTTCTTCTTCTATGATATTAAATTAAAATTTTTAACAATTTATAATTTGGATGCAAATTATTTTTTTATATACTTACAATTTTTGCGGCCAGTTTCAAGTAACCACTTGGGCCAAGATTATGCCGCCCATGTTTAGCTATTCTATCCATTGTTGCTTTGGAAGTATCTGGGAGACTATATTTAAAACATTGAAAAACTTAATTAGATGTCGCAATGATGATAAATCATCATAATTACATTATTAAAAGTTCATCATACCTTCCTGGTCTGGGTGGAGTCTTCCTGCTTTTCGAAGTGCCTTCTTGTGTGCATATTCTGTTGGGTCCCTATAATACTAGTGATTACCCCATTACTATTGTAGTTATACCCCTTATTTATATTGTTGTGCCCCCATTGCCCCCATATTGTTATTAATGTGCCCATAGAATCCCTCTATTGTTATTTTTGTGGCTTTATATTATTATTGTTAGGTCGATTGAATTATATTGTGACTCCTTAGACTCTTATATATAGAAAGGAGGTTTTGTCATTTGTATCATCCAAGAATTGTTCATTTATGTAATGTAAAGGAGGTTTCCCCCTCGAAGAGGCTGAATTCTAAGGCGTTGATCTATCTTTTCTATCTTTTCTTGAGCTGGTTTCATAACATTTGGTATCAGAGCTTTGGATTCTAGGGTTTCGCTGCTCCAAACAGGTCATCGTGGCATTTTCGCTATAACTTTTTTTCTGTGACGTTTCAGAAGTCGTAAAAAAAACCCATTTGAGAAGAAATCGCGCTGAACCTTGGGTCTGAATTTCAGAGCTTTTAGCGTGATATTTTTGGAGATATGATCTGAGGAAGTTGGTCTTTTTGCAGACTCCTGAATTACATTCAAAACAGGTGACCTGGGGAAAATCGTCATAACTTTCTTTCTGAGCATCGGATTGAAATTTTGTAAGAAGGTACAGAAAGAGGACAGACTGTAGTTTTCTTTTATATATTTTTCAGAGTCAAAGGTTGAAACAGTGACACGTGGCACTTCATACAAGTTCGCTCTACTGAACTAGTCTATAATCAGGTCACTGTGGGAGATTGTGCATAACTCTTTCTTGGAGAATCCAATTTGGATCAGACTAGTGGCATTGGAAAGAGGACATAGAAGGCTACTACAGGTTACAATTTCAGAACTGGATGATTCGAAATTACAGAGATACATCAGATTCAATATCAGGCTTCTACAAAGTAAAAAAAGGTGTGTAGTTTTTTTTAAATTTTTGCATAAGCTTGGTTTGAAGGAATTCAAAGGGCATAGTAAAGCATTATTATCGGTAACTGATGCCCCGAGGAAAGAAAATGCAAACACCTAGTAAGGAACCTGAAAGCTCTAGCATGACTCATGAAGAAGAGGAAGAAATGCTACATGATATATCAAAATTACAAGAACAAGTGCAACAAATGTCACGCTCACAAAAGCTAACAAATGCTAAGATAAATGGCGTGGAATCTAAGATAAAGGTCATGGAAGCTAAGATGGATGATCTGAAGGCATATTTGAGGACAGATTTGAAGACAAACATGGCAGATTTGAAGACAGATTTGACAAATTTTCTACAAGAAATACTTACTAATGGTGAAAAGGTTGTAAAGGAAACTCATGATGTGAACAAAAGAAATGTTAATCATGATTCCATAGACTCTAATGTTGGATCGAAGACCCACCATATTCCAAAAATCGATATGAGGAAGTTTGATGGCAAGGATCCCGCCACATGGATATTACAGATGGAGCAATTCTTCGATCTCAATAATGTGCAAAACACACAAAAGGTACGTATGGCAACTTTATATTTGGAACCAAATCAGTTTGTATGGTATCAATGGCTTTGCTCTCGTAAACAATTTATCACTTGGGCAATTTTTACGGAAGAATTGATAGCACATTATGAGGATACAAAAAGCAACACTTTTTTTAGCCAATTGATAAGTCTCAAACAAAAGGGTTCAATAATGGAGCACATTGAGGAGTTCCAAAAATTGAACATAAGGGTAAAAGATATTCCAGAGGAGCATAGGATTGATGTGTTCATAGGGTCTTTAAAGGATAATATCCAACATGATGTTCGCCTTTGGGAACCTGATTCATTAGAGAAGGCATTCAGGTTAGCAAGAAAAATGGAAAGCAAAATTATGGCAACCAGGAAGCATACCACTCACAACTATAAAGACGGAAGTGTTGTTGCCCCTAGTCTTCCACAACCTATAAGGTTGACACCACAACAATTGGAAGAAAAAAGAGCAAAAGGGCTTTGTTACAGTTGTGATAGCAAATACACTAAAGGTCATAAGTGTGCTGAGAAGAAATTATTCTACATAGATTGTGAAGAGGAAGAAGAAAAGGAGCAAGAAAGGTCAAAAGAAAAGGATATACTCCAGGAACAAAGCCTAGATGAAGAACAAATAAATCCGACCATATCTTGTAATGCATTGGCGGGAATTACCACTCCTCAAACCATCAAGATAGAAGGACAAATCAAGAAGAAAAAGGTAATAGTGTTGATTGATTCAGGAAGCACCCACAATTTTATTCATTGTAGGGTAGCAAAAGAATTGAATTGCTTCCTATATCCAGCACCAGAGTGTCAAGTGATGATTGCAAATGGAGGAACAATAAATTGCTCTGGAAAGTGCCATAATATCAAGCTATCCATGGGAGAATATGTATTGACTAGCCCAATGCTTTCCATTCCAATGGGAGGTGCTGATGTTGTACTAGGAGTCCAATGGCTACAATCCTTGGGTACAATAGCTTTTAATTTTCAAGAACTTTTCATCAAATTTTCTACGGAAGGAAAGGAAGTTGAATTAAGGGGTATTGCAGGGAAACCAGGAAAGATAATCAGCTCTAATGGTATGACAAAGCTTCTAAAAAAGGAGCAAAGAGGTGTAATTGCACAATTATGTTCGCTAGATGTTTCCACATTGGAATCATCTATTTCTCCAGATCTCCAAAAAGTCCTGGACAATCATTCCAAGGTATTTGAGACTCCCAAAGGTCTCCCACCTATGCGTGATCATGATCATGCTATTCATCTGATTCCAGGAAGTGTTCCTCCAAACATCAGGCCGTACAGATATCCCTATGTCCAAAAAAGTGAAATTGAACGTATGGTTGCAGAAATGCTAGAGGCTGGTATAATTCAACCGAGTCAAAGTTCTTTCTCTGCTCCAGTAGTATTGGTGCACAAGAAGGATGGATCATGGCGCATGTGTCCGAATTATAGGGAGCTCAACAAGCTCACTATTAAAGATAAGTTCCCCATTCCTGTCATTGATGAATTACTGGATGAATTGCATGGATCAATTTACTTCACCAAGTTGGATCTTCGTTCAGGATATCATCAAATCAGAATGAAGATTGAAGACATTCCGAAAACGGCATTTAGAACTCATGAGGGTCATTATGAATTTTTGGTCATGCCTTTTGGCCTTACCAATGCACCTTCAACATTTCAAGGTTTGATGAATTCAATTTTCAAACCATTCCTTAGAAAATTTGTGTTAGTATTTTTTGATGATATACTAATCTACAGCAAGTCTTGGAAGGATCATGTTGAACATGTTGACAGGGTGCTACAACTATTGGAGGAGAAACAATTATATGCAAAAAGATCCAAATGTTTCTTTGGAGTCCAGGAGGTGGAATATTTGGGTCATATTGTATCTCATGAAGGAGTTAAGGTAGACCCTAGCAAAATTAAAGCCATTAAGGAATGGAAAATCCCCACATCCATAAAGCATCTGCGAGGATTTCTTGGGTTGACAGGGTATTATCGCAAGTTTGTTAAGAATTATGGGAGAATAGCAGCACCTCTAACAACATTATTGAAGAAAGATGCATTTTCATGGACTCCGGAAGCAACAAAGGCCTTTGAACATCTTAAAGAGGCAATGTGCCAAGCACCGGTCTTAGCTACACCGGACTTCACAAAAACCTTTATTGTGGAATGTGATGCTTCAGGAAATGGAATTGGTGCTGTTCTAATGCAAGATGAAAGACCCATTGCTTTTGAAAGTCGTCCAATCAAGGGAAAGTTTTTAAGCAAAGCTATTTATGAGAAGGAAATGTTGGCAATACTCCATGCACTTAAGAAATGGCGACCCTACCTAATGGGAAGACACTTCAAGGTAAAAACGGATCATGATAGCCTTAAATACTTTTTAGAACAAAGATTATCCTCTGAAGAGCAACAAAAGTGGGTCACAAAGATGTTGGGTTATGACTTTGAAATCATCTACAAAAAAGGGAAGCAAAATGTGGTGGCAGATGCACTCTCAAGAAAGGATGAGGATGTGGAAGCATTGTTGTGCGCCATTTCTATTATCCAACCAGATTGGATAAACGAAGCAAGGGAGGAATGGAAGAATGACGAAGAAGTGTGGGCACTTATTCGAAAGCTACAACAAGATTCCAGTACGTCTGATACATTTAGCTGGAAAAATGATTCGTTATGGTACAAAGATCGCTTATACCTCTGTAAGAATTCCCAGCTAAAACAAAAGATTCTTATGGAATTGCACACTTCTCCCTTAGGAGGGCACTCAGGATTTTTAAAAACTTACCACAGGGTTAAGAAGGAATTTTTTTGGGATGGCCTTAAATCAGATATTCAAAAGTTTGTGGCGGAATGTTTGGTTTGCCAACAAAATAAAGTTGAAACAATTAAGACACCAGGTCTATTACAACCTTTATCCATTCCAAGCCAACGTTGGGAGGAGGTTTCAATGGATTTTATCACAGGTTTACCCAAGTCTGAGGGAAAGAGTGTCATCATGGTGGTAGTTGACAGACTTACCAAGTATGCACACTTTTGTGCATTATCACATCCATTTAAAGCCAGTACAGTTTCTACTGCATTTATGGAAACAATTCAAAAGCTACATGGAAACCCAAAGATTATTGTAAGTGACAGAGATCCCATTTTCACTGGAAATTTTTGGACAGAATTATTTTCTTGTCTTGGTACTCAGTTAGCTCATAGCTCATCTTATCATCCTCAATCTGATGGGCAAACTGAGATAGTAAACAAATGTTTGGAAGGATATCTTCGTTGCTTTGTATCTGATAAACAGACACAATGGGTCAAATGGTTGCCTCTGGCTGAATGGTGGTATAACACTTCCTTCCATACAGCAACAAAAATGACCCCATTTATGGCACTTTATGGGTATCAACCACCATCCATCACATCATATTTAAGAGAAAATTCTAAGGTTCAGGCAGTGGAACATCACATCGAACATCAACAACAAGTCCTCCAACTCTTAAAGGATAACCTCGTGTTGGCACAGAATAGAATGAAACAACAGGCAGATCAACATCGCAGTGAAAGAAGTTTTGATGTAGGTGATTGGGTATTCCTACGGCTACAACCATATAAGCAAATGTCCCTCAAGCAAGCTAAGAAGGATAATAAATTATCACCAAAGTATTATGGTCCGTACAAGGTGTTGCAAAAGATTGGTACTATGGCATACAAATTGGAGCTTCCTGCAGCTTCTCGATTGCACCCAGTTTTCCATGTTTCATGTTTAAAGAAGGTTATAGGCGACAAGCTCCCAGTTCAAACAATATTGCCAGAACTTGACGAGGAAGGAAAAATTATATTGGAACCGGAAGCAGTCACAGAAACAAGAACTCGACAGCTACGAAATCGATCAATTTCAGAGTATCTTATCAAGTGGAAGAACTTATCCGCTGAAGATTCCACATGGGAGGATGAGAATTTTATGCAGAAGTATCCAGAACTACTCAAGCGTTGAGGACAACACTTTTTTGAAGGAGAGGGGCATGTTGGGTCCCTATAATACTAGTGATTACCCCATTACTATTGTAGTTATACCCCTTATTTATATTGTTGTGCCCCCATTGCCCCCATATTGTTATTAATGTGCCCATAGAATCCCTATATTGTTATTTTTGTGGCTTTATATTATTATTGTTAGGTCGGCTGGATTATATTGTGACTCCTTAGACTCCTATATATAGAAAGGAGGTTTTGTCATTTGTATCATCCAAGAATTGTTCATTTATGTAATGTAAAGGAGGTTGCCCCCTCGAAGAGGCTGAATTCTAAGGCGTTGATCTATCTTTTCTATCTTTTCTTGAGCTGGTTTCATAACATATTCCATGAGTTCTCTCCACTCCATCTCTGGAATCGATGGAGGGTGCTCATGTGACCTTGCCCTTTCCAATTGAGACCTATATTGGCCCCGCAAATATTTTAAATGTAGACTCGCCTTTGAGGTATCTCCGGTTCTGTTGAAGGTACCATCACCAAACAAGCGAACCATTCTATTAATAATTTAATGTTTTAACTTTGAACTTTGATATTTTTAGTTTGTGTGAATGGTCAGCCTAAATATTTCCCAATTTATATGATATTAACACCTATAAAATACATCATTTCCTGCAAAACGATATTATCATCAGTTTAAAATAATCACAAACTATACATTAATTTTATTTAGGTTGTACTTAATATTTAAAACACTTCTTAAATACTTGGAAGCTTCTCTATTTTCATGTGAACATTGTCATCATCTACCAAAAACGTGATTGGTAGTGATCTCGTGCTAGTAACATGGGAAGATCCAGGAAATCTCACTTCAAATTGTGTAATCGGATCATGCTTTGTATCCATGACATCATGTGTAGATCATGACGTACATTGTTCAGGCAGTGCATATTGTGTTGTGGGTGATTGAGCTAGTGTATCGATCTTAATGACTGGTGACTCACTCACAGGTGGAGCATCAATGTTAATACCAACATCATCCCCCATAGTCATAGCATGAGGATCGTACTCTGCCAAAAAACCCTCTAAAATACAAAGTTTTATAAAGGATGAGATAACTAAATCATAAACAAATAAATGGGATAATTAAATGAGTTTCTCACCCCATACCAACTAACTTATTACACCAAGGTTCTGATTTTTACTTTTATCTCATCTGTCTGAAGCTCAATCAGAACTAAAGAATTAAGTTTCTTGTTTTCTTTCATTTTAAGCTTATTTATTGTTTGGATTGGATCGATGGACATAAAAAATTCTTCATCAGTAACCTCTTCCTCATGAACATCTCTGGACTACTCTAAGGTTGGTGCCTTCCCCTTATCACCCTATTTATCAAATATGTGCAATTTGCAATTCATCCATAATTAATCATCCTTATATTGATACGAAAACCACTATTGACATATGTCTAAATTTATATAGAAACTTCATGTTATATCATGGCCAATAAATTTATAAAAACTTCATCATCTTGGAAGGCTCTTACAAGAGGCATTATGACAGGATCAATATATATTCCATATTGTATAGAAACAATACTTTGAAAAGGATGAAGGAATGCATTTGCTCAAGTTGGTCATATGCATAGTGAATCTTTCATTTAGTTATATGATGCCTAAAAATATGAATTTGACTTACTCTATAATGGATAAAATGATACTTGTATATATATATATATCTCATGGTTATATTATTTTACGTACAACTACATTGATGTTTACCTGTTGTGAGGTTGGTTCCCTTTGACCTTGATCAACCTGACACAATATTTTAACCATGACGTATTAAAATGTTTCCTCAACTTACAAGATGTCTAACAATATATTGTAGTAAATGAAAATCATAACATACAATAGACATTGCTTACAAGTTGGGTAAAATTGAATACATATCGCCCCCATAATAGCAATATTTGTATTTATTTTATTTAAATTGTAATCAATGAGAAACTCTTCCCCTACAACTATTGATTTAATGGCACATACAAATATATAGTTTCCTTCACATCCCTCGAATATGCAATTGGGTTGCTTATTTGTGGTGACGAGTTGTGTACTATTTATAAACCCTGCAATATTCCTTGCTACTTCTTGCCTTCCATCAATATAAATAGTTGCACCTTTATTTTCATCATTGTCTTTTGTATATAATTTGTGGCCACTCCATATCTTCACATACTTTTGGTATATTGGACTAGTCATACCCAATAATTGTAGTTGTAACAGGGTTTGACATACTCCATCCATTCAATTAATCCTTTGTAACATACCTTTATGTCGTCCATGGAAAATAGGCCCAAACAATGTAATGACGATGGGGCAATGTGGTATATCCTTTCATTAGCATACAAATCAATGTTTATTTCAAGAAGATCCTTGGGTTCCCATTGTTTCACTATTTTTTGTGCCTCAAGGGCACCTCGATGTCATCTATTCTCTCATTATCATAAGTACATGACCCCCCTTTAATGAGAAAAATTTCCATGCATCTACGAAATTTTATTCTAATATTTTCACCTCTCATTGATCTTCACCTGCTAGATGATGTACGAGATGTTTGGTCAATTTCTTCTATCTTACATGAACTTCCATCACTCGATGATGATAGATCTGATAAATACATGTTTGGTTGAATGTCCTACAACACTCCATCAAATGAGACAAATTGTTAGCAAGTGTCATAAGGGATGTTGAGAAACGTCTTGACAAAACCACAAGAACATTATAATAGTACAAGTGAGTTACAAGGAAGTTCTTTGCATTTAAAATATTCAAGTAATATTTAAAAATTGAGAACTTGAGAACCTATTCATCCTAGCCATTGAACTCACTTTATAACTTGAGAACTCAACATAATCTAATAGAATTTAATCTTCCATTACAAAAAACTACTCACATAATTTGATATGTTGAAGAATGTAACTATTTTCGGTCTTCATAATTGTCATTTGACTCATGTCATAATGTAATTCTTATGTATCTATCAAAAGAAGAAAGAAAATTACTTTTATAAACCATGGGTTTCATGCTCAAGTCATTTTTTCATTAGGTCAAGCATCCATTGAATGCTTCTAGGGTTTTTCATGAGTCAAGAGTCCTTGTCATATTGTAAAATACCCTTTTGGTAATTTGTATCAAGGAAAGAAAAATTATTTTGAAATTAGAAATGTGTAGAAGGCTCCTAAGACCAAGTCGGTTAGCCAAGGAAAAGTTGGCCTAAAGAGGGCTAATGGAGCCTCTTGGAAAGATTATATAAAGATGGATCTTTGACCTATTGAGAGACACATCAAGATTTCAAAAGTTTGTAATTTGTCTTCTAATGTTCACACATGTGAATACCATAGGGTTTCTATGGTGTCATCAGGTCCAAAATTGCAGGAGGTGTTGCAAGTTACCTTGGTGAGCACGAAAGGCTAGAAGAGTTGTCATCTTGAAGAGATATTGTTTCACTGCCCTTGGAGATCTTATTTCACTGCATTTGGAGGAATATAAAATTTCGTCATGCAACATATATCACGAACCATAGTTCTCTTGCTATCATCATGTATCAAATGAAACTTTGTCCCAAACTGGGCAAGAAATTCAAAATGGCAATATAATTGGTTTTTCTCCTATGAATTAGTTGAATTAAAATGCTCTTGTCTGTTGGGAAATGTAACTAGTTTCGATCTTCATAATTTTCATTCATCTCATTTCATGATGTAATTAGTATATATTGATCAAAAGAAGAAAGAAAATTGTAAAAATAAAATTTTATAAAGCATGGGTTTCATGCTTGAGTCTTTGGTCAATACGTCAAGAATCCATTGCATTCCTATAGGATTTTCTTGGGTCAAAAGTTCCTTTTCATTATCTAAATACTCATTTGGGCACCTGTATCAAAGAAAACAAATCATCTTGTATTTTGGAAAAATGTTTATGGTGCTCCCAAGAACAATTCAGCTAGCTAGGTGAATTTGGCCTCACATTGAGCTTAAAGAGATATTGGAAGTCTATATAAAGTAGATTTTCAACCTCCTTTGAGAGACATAACACATCCAATTCATTTTAGAGCAAGTCTGTAGTGTAGAATTCTTGCAGAAACTCCGATAGATCTAGAATTCTAGTAAAATTAAACACAAGTATTTTGTTGATATTCAAGAGAGGAGAGAAAGATGTTTCTCCATAAAATCAATGTATTAAATTAATGAACAATAGTAATACATGAGCAACCAAACCTATAATCCCAAAGGGAGGTGGTTATATAGAAATTGTCGAATCTAGAAAACTAGGAAAAAACTAGTAAAAAATAGGAAATGCTAAGAAAAGCTAAAGGGAGGCCTAAAATAGAAACAATGACTCAAGAAAACCTATGCCAACTATCAGCCACGAGGAAAGCATGAGGAGGGGTGCATTTATCAAGGAAGGCAACTTAAAAACATGCTAAAATGGTCCCGGGGACCAAATCCCTTGATTTAAGGGGGAATCTTCATGTGGGGTGCCAATCCTCAAATAACTCAAGTGGATGAGGTGTGGTTAGGTGTGAACATGCACTTAGATGTCTAAATGGTTTAGGAAAGTGGTTGGACCAATATTTCCATAATATTAAGCCTTTAAAGGCAAAAAACAAGGGAAAGTTGGTCCACCGAGCTAGTTTACCAAAAACTAAGTGTGAACATGATTTTTAGTGCATGTAGCTAAGTCAAGGATACGTAGGCTAAAAAATAAATGTAGATACTAGGATTATATTCCAATGCCCCCTTTCATCCTAACTCACTTATCTAAACTGAGTCTCGGCCAAGATGCCATGTTAGGTACTCAGGTACAATAAATAAAAGATCCTCATAAAATGAAGAAAGAGGGAAAACCTTGTGGGAACACCACCCACCCCCCCCCCCCAAAAAAAAAAAAAAGAGGAAAAAAGGGCTAAGTGGCTAGGTGGGCCTACTCAGTTGTCTCCACTACTCCAAGCATAGCTCTCAGTTCTGAAAATTTCTTATCAGTGAAAGACTTGGTGAATATGTCTGCAACCTGTTGCTCAATGGGGCAGTACTACAGTGATATGACTCGGTCACGAATTAGCTCGCGGATGTAATGCATGTGAATCTTCATGTGCTTGGTCCTATACCTCTAAACTGTATCAATTGATATCTTAATGGACCTCTGATTGTCACAAAATATGACAGTCGGAAGTGGATACTGAATACCAAAATCGGAGAGAAGCCCCTGCAACCAAATAGCCTGTGTAGTTACATTCACTGCACCTCTATACTCTACCTCGACTGTAGATAAAGAAATCATGGATTGCTTCTTGCTAGACTAGAAAAAAGGCCCTGAACCAAAGCTAAAAACATAACTAGAGGTGGACTTTCGGTCTGTACCATCGCCAACCCAATCAGAATCTGTGTACCCAGTCAGTGAAAGTGGGCAATCTGTAGCATAAAAGATACCAAAATTGGAAGTACCTTTCACATATCTAAGGATTCTCTTTGCAGCTTTCCAGTGAAGCTCATGAGGCTCCTGCATATATCTAGAACAAACTCCTACCACAAAATATATATCAGGTCAGGTGTGAGTATGATACAACAAACTCCCAACCAACTTTCGATACAGTGTACTATCCACCAAAGTTGTAGTACCTGCATACTCAAATTTCATCCCCGAAAGAAAGGGAGATGATGTTGGCTTGCATGCTATCATCTAAAAGTGGACAAGTAGATCTGATGCATACTTAGACTATGCCATCTTGATCCCTGAAGTAGACTGAGAAACTTCAAGACCAAGAAAGTAGTGCAACAATCCCAAATCTGTCATGGAAAATCGATTGTGCAATGTTGATTTTGCCGAATCAATAACTGAGGTAAAGTTCCCTATAATCAGTAAATCATCTACATAAAGTTCTATCTGAAAAAGGGAATCATCATGCTGCAGCAAATAAACATTCAGATCATATTTTCATCGAATGAATCCAATGGAAAGCAAGAAAGAATCCATCATTGCATACCAGGCTCTAGGAGCCTGTTTTAGGCCATACAAAGATTTCTTTAATCTAAAAACAAGGGAAGAGTTCTGAATGTATCCCTGTGGCTGCTCCATATATATCTCCTCCTTGAGATCTCCATGAAGAAATGCACTCTTCACATCCATGTGATGAAATTCCCATCCGCGAGAAGCAGCAATGGATAAAACTCATCGAATGGAGTCCATTTTTGCAATAGGTGCAAATGTCTCTGCGTAGTCTATGCCATGTACCTGTGAGTATCCTTTTGCAACAATTTGAGCTTTATAATTTTTGATCTCACCATCTGCAGCAATCTTTTTTCAATAGATCCATTGGCATCGAACAAGCTTTCTTCCTTTTGGAAGTGGAACCAAGTCCTATGTGTTGTTTTCCATGAGAGAAGAGTACTATTCATCCATGGCAACCTCCCAAAGTGGGTTTCCAGTAGCCTCAGAGTGTGAATGTGGATCTAAACCAAGTGTCATATAGAAATGTATGGGAAGAAATGGTTCGGTGGTAGTCAGGGCTTGAGGAGTCCCAAAACATTGTGATCTAGTCCTTCTCGCATCCGCAGGATCACCGACTAGTTCACCCACATCTTGTAGGGTTTTCTCTGCCCATGTTCGAAGTTGAGTTGGAACAACCATCAGCTGCTCCTCATCCTCTGAATCATACCCAAGAGGCTTCTCTAATGGCTGCTATGAAGTGCTCAAATAAGTTTCGTACTCGTCCTCATTAGTGGCAACAAGCAGTTCCTCGGCATGGTCTGCTGAAAAATCATGCAGTGATTCTTCTTCAAACTTCACACTTCGAGCTACAAGGAATTTTTCAGTATGAGAGTCTAGAAATCTATATCCTTTGACACTGTTAGGATATCCAACAAAGAAACATTCAACACTTTGAGGCTCCAAAGCCTTCCTCTTATCTGTCAGAATGTGAGCCCATGCTCGTGAACCAAAAATGCGAAAGTGCGACACTTTCAGTTTCTTATCGGTCAAACATTCAAATGGAGTGGTGCCTTTGAGTGATTTGTGAGGAATGTGGCTCTAAATGTATGCTACACAATTAATAGCTTCAGCCCATAGCTTAGGAGCTAATGATTTGGACTATAGAATACAATTGACCATCTCTTTTAATGACTGGTTTTTCCTCTCCGTGACACCATTTTATTGTGGTGTATATGGCACTATGTGTTGTAGTTGTATAGCTGCATCAATACAAAGTTGTTGTACATATTTGTTGACATACTCCCCCCATTATCAATACAAAGTATCTTAATCTTACACCCAAACTCATTCTCAGCAAGTACTTTAAATTCTATAAGGCATTCAAATACTTCCGATTTTAATTTCAAAAAAAATACCCAAGTAAAGTGAGAGAAATCATCTATGAAGGTGAGTACATATCAAGCCTTACTAATTGAAGGTTGCGAGAATGGGCCCATGACGTCACTGTGAATCAGCCCAAGAGGTGAAAAAGCTCTATGTGCCTTCCCTTTATCAAACTTTTGCTCCAGATGCTTGCCAAGAATGCATCCTTGACATACACCACTTGTGAATTTAATAGCGAGAAATCCTTCTACCATGTTTTCCTTACTAATTTGATGCAAGTACTTATAGTTTAGATGGCCAAATATTTCATGCCATAACCTCCTGATATCATTAGATTGTGACAGAAATACAGTGATAATAGATTTAGGAACAAAGTAGGAGAAGAAATACAAACGAGAACTGTGATCTTCAATTCCATGTGCAAGCTGTGAGACCGTGGAAATGTAGGTAATCACTACAGAGTCCATAGTGAACTCCACCTTCCTTCCAGAGCCAGAATGAGTGATCTGATATATCGAGAGAATATTTGTGGATAGCGAGGGAACATGAAGCACATTTTTGAAGCAGCCCCCTTCAAGGTCTACAATTCCTTCTCTACACACCTTTGTGAGTGTGGCATCTCCAAAGTAAATTGTGGATCTGGTGCTTTCTTCGATGGAGGAAAATTCATATTTTGATGCAGCCATATGGTTCGATAAACCTGAATCAAGGATCTAAGTTGATGGATTCGATGTGATAGCCATTAAAGCCTGACCATCTCATGCTCTCCCTCTCCCATCTCCCATTCTGTTATCATCCTTCTTCTTTGCATTCTCGGGCACGGTGAGATTGTGCTGCTGCAATTACTTAGCTATCTCATAGATTGTTTTCCTCATGCAATTTTCTTCGGGATGAAAACCTTTGGAAAATTAGTTACAAATTGTTCTTTCCTTCTTCTTCTTACCCTTAGGCAAAGAATAGCTCTCTGAATATTGTATGGGTCTCTCCTTCTTCGATTCATTAAATTTACCCTTCCCTTTTTTCTTGTCTCTTCCACTTCTCTTTGGAGCATCAGTAGCCGCAAGTGCTTGGTTCTTTGAATGCTTGATGGCACCCATTTGGACTAACTTAGCCTACTCTTGAGTCAATGCTACAATGAATTCATTCAATGGAGGCATTTTCCTTTTTTCCTGAGTCAGTTTAGATGCTTGAAAAGACAATACAAATACGGAATATTCAGGGCCTAATTTTGAGAGAATCGAAAGGATGAGTTGATCTTCCTCTTTCTTGACTCCACATGCATCAAGTTCAATGAGGAGGGATTTAAACTTGGTGAAGTATTCTTGCAGGTTGTTGAAATGAGTTGTACTGAGGGATATGAGTTCATTCTCCAGTTGATGCACTCTCATTTCATCCTGCTTGCCGAATAGTCCTTCCAATGTGGTCCAAACCACATCGATAGTAGTGGCTTTGCTGACATGAAAGAGGAGGTCTCTGGAAATTGATAGGAAAATCAGCCCAATTGCTTCATCTAATTTATTGAAATACTTGATCTTCTCCACTGCATAAGTCGGTTCAGTCTTCGTTCCCATTGTTACCATGTAAATCCCTTTGCTTCGGAGGAGCAGAGTAATCTTTGTCTTCCATTCGAAGTAATTGAAAGGATTTAGAACAAGTTTTGTGGGCTGAGAGAGCTGATCCATTGCTACTTTCTACGCCTCCTAATGATCTATACCTGTAAATAAAACCATGTACAATCCACTAAATTCGAACTAGCTCTGATACCATGTAGAATTCCTGCAGAAACTGCAATAGATCTAGAATTCTAGTTAAATTAAACACAAGTAATTTGCTGATATTCAAGAGAGGAGAGAAAGAATTTTCTCCATAAAATCAATTTATTAAATTAATGAACAATAGCAATACATGAACAAAAAAACTTCTAATCCCAAAGGGAGGTGGTTATATAGAAATTGTCGAATCTAGAAAACTAGGAAAAAACTATTAAAAAACTAGAAAAGGCTAAGAAAAGCTAAAGGGAGGCCTAAAATAGCAACAATGACTCACGAAAACCTATGCCAACTATCAGCCATGAGGAAATCATGAGGAGGGGCACATTTCCCAAGGAACGCAACTTAAAAACATGCTAAAATGGTCTGGGGGACCAAATCCCTTGATTTAAGGGGGAATCTACATGTGGGGCGCCAATCCTCAAATAACTCAAGTGAATGAGGTGTGGTTAGGTGTGAACATGCACTTAGATGTCTAAATGGTTTAGGAAAGTGGTTGGACCAATATTTCCATAATATTAAGCCTTTAAAGGCAAAAAACAAGGTAAAGTTGGTCCACCAAGCTAGTTTACCAAAAACGAATTGTGAACATGATTTTTAGTGCATGTGGCTAAGTCAAGGATACCTAGGCTAAAAAATAAATGTAGATGTTAGGATTATATTCCAATATGTAGATAATAAGAAATGTGAAGTACAAAAGAAGAAGAGACGAGTTTAGTTGAGGAGCAATTTTCCCTAGAAGACATTGAAGGTCTATAACATGTGAAGTTCCTATTGAATGTTGTAACTAGTATTGGTCTTCATAATTGTATTTGGCTCATGACATGATGTATCTCTTATGTACTTATCAAAAAAAAAATGTAAAATAAATTTATTTACTAAAGCATGGGTTTCATGCTCAAAGTTTTTGGTTCCTAGGTCTAAGCACTAATTGAGTGCTCTAGGGTTTTTCTCTTAATTCAAAGTTTATTTACCCGATTAGGCTCTTGTATTAGGAAATAAAATACTATTTTGATGTTTGTAAAAGTCTAGAAATACCCCATGACCAAGTCGGCCATCCATGATAAAATCGGCCTAAAGAGGCCCACTCTATCCCTTGTAAAGACTATAAATAAGAGGACTTCGACCTTCTCTAGTGACATGCATCTTCGCATTTGATATGCAATAGAAAAGTAGTCTGAGGAGGCTAGAAGAGAAGAAATAACCCTAGCAAAGAAAAGAAGAATATCAACAAAAGAAATAAGTTTGATCTCCTACTATTATTAGCCCACTCGTGCAAGTTTCTGTGATTCTTAGGCTATTGCATGTTCAAGTTTTTGGAATCCAAAGTTGCTGACCTGATTGATGGAGCAAAAATTTAGAGAAGTTACATTCTTGGTAAGGTCAACTTTGTTGACTCATTGGAGATCTTATTTTTTTTCAAGGAAGATTGTTTGGTGGCCGGCTTGGTCTTGGGAAGTGTTTTTTGGCTTGTTTGGTGGCTGACTTGGTCTTGGGAAGTCTTTGTCCGTATTGTGTGGTGGATGGCTTGGCCTTGGAAGGCCTCGTGATGTGTCAAACTCTTAATGCTTTATATCCTAATAAGGAAAGCGATTTATTGAACGTGTTTAAAATTTTCTATCTTTAAAATTAATAACAAATAAATCATTATCAAATTCTATCTAAATTTTCATTAGAATTATTGTGTTTGATTTCTAAAATTTGAATGTCTATGTTATGATAGAAAGAAATTCTCATTTCTCTTGTGCATGTGTACCTAATATTGAGATAGAATAGGTGAGGAGAATTGATAGTCGTATTAAAATTAAATCTATTATATGTTCTCTTACTTAGGGCTACTTTTCCTTTTGGTTACAAAGAAAATGCCTAGCAGCCTAAGATTTTTGCGGGCATAGTCCTCATACTCATTTTTACAAAGATGATTTTTCTATACAATTTGATTGTGGGTATTATTTTATCATCCCAAGCTGGTTAGTCAAGAGATTATTGATAGAATTTTACAATGGAAAAATTTTGGCTTTATGGATTTGAAGTTTGTAACAACTACAAACCCAAATTGAGTTTCTCTCTCTGTGTCACAAACAATTATTAATTGTTTTGCAAAGGGTTGGTTACTTGAAGTAGATTTACTTGGGAGAGGGAATTATTCCAATTTATTTCTTGATAAAAACACAATTAAAAGCAATATATGATGTTTTTATTCACATCTATGTTTTTCATTTATTCTATTTATACAAGAAGACCTGATTGTTGGTAGTGGAGTGTGTATAGAGCACACTTTACTTTGGTTTTGTGTAATTTTGATGAATCTATTCTGTTTTTATAGGTATGCAAGGTTCACTCGATCTGTATCAATTGGTATCTCTCTCTCTCTCTCTGATATATATATATATATATATATATATATATATATATATATATATATATATATATATATATATATATATATATATATATATATATATATATATATAGATATATATAATTGAGAGAGAGTTACCAATTGATACATATTTATATATTTTTTATTTCCATACTATTTTTTATAGTGCCTACATGTTATTACGCCCACTTAGCTACAAAACATGCTCGTGTGTGGCTTGATTCAGGGAGCTATTATGAGAGTGGGTCTTTCCATGGAAGAAGCATCTCTAGCATGAGTACTAGCTTAGGAAGTCAAATTTTGTCTGGGCCATTTATGAAGCCATTGCCTCTTGTAAATGTGCAAAATTAGAACTCTATGTTTTTTATATAATCTGGCATTATTTTTATGACTACTTGGTATAGAAATTCAAGCATTATTAAATTTTGTTCTTTTGGAATGAAATTTTGTTTTGCTGGTATTAAATGTTTCTTTCACAAACATTCGAGCATTTTAAAATTAACATGGTATTTATGTGCAACTAGACAAAGCTTAAAATGATATTCAAGTGTAACCCATCAATTATCATAACCATATCATAACATGTATAGAACATTAAGAATGTTTCACTATATGTGTAATATGATCCATAACATGTGTAGACTATTAGGAATGTTTCATTGTATGTGTAATTTGAACCAAAACACCAGGTCTATTATGCAAGCAATTAAGATTCAAAATCTATTATTCACTAGTAAATCACACTAGAGAATATGGAAATTGCATTTGTTTCAGGAGGACCATCATAACCATCATGAAATATCCTTAAATCTTAGAATGAATTCTTAATGTCGTAACATCCAAAATTAGGGGTCGATTAAACTGATCGTGGTTACAAGAGATTAACACGAATATTATTCATGGCTATTAGAGATTAACATCATGCATATTATTTTGAATAACATCCTAAATAAGCCTGCAGTTTGTGCCCAACTCACAAAAATCATTTCTCCAATTTAACTATGCCATTGGATTATCTTTTTAATATGTTTACATCTTTTAGAAATGGTTGCTTTTCCTTTTTTAGGAATATCAATCATATGTTATCAATGATAAATATTTTCCCCTTCCTACATATGTAAGGAAAGCTACAATGTCAAATTTATCTCTTATCTAAAAGATGAAAATTCTCAGTATGCCTTGGTAATATTACTTGCACTTCACCTTTATATAGGGAATTGTATTCAACTATATCCATTCAATTTTAGTGAAAACAATTGAAGCTAATGTTGCTCGATGAACAGGTGGCTCTGCTAAGGAAGAAGCTTGATTCTTTCTCAATGGGTATGAATGAGAGCAAAGAAGTTACAACTAAGATACAAAAGGATTATAGATCTATCCTCAACATTTATGGGAATTGTAGTTCTAGAAGAACAGATGCAACTAGAAGATCAAAATAGGCATGTAAATTGCATTGTTGATTGTATCATAAATATGGTATTCATCATCTTATTTTTTATTTAATTATCAAATCCTAATTTTGCTTTCTTATTTTCGTGGTTGAACAATTTTAGCAAGGGGAATCTTGTTAATTTTTCATAGGGCTATATTGTTCTTCGCTTTGACAATTGCATCTCTCTATTAAAACATTAAGTTCACCCCCAACAATCATAACAGTATTCAGATTTACATCATTATTCATCATCATATTCAATTATGTAGAAAGAAAAATATCATCATCATCAATGCAGTGGAACATAAAGGAACAGTAGAAAAAAAGCATTCACACATAAAGACACCAGGATTGATCAAAAACCAGGGAAAAATCGTTGTAAATTCTTCTTCTTATATTATCATCAATAATTCAACAAAAGAGAGTACAATGATCAATATCTTCATCCATATAACTAACCACCAAAACAGCTACAACATCCATGAAATGAACCCAGCAATGTATATGTTCAAAACTATGATTCTGAAGACTGTAATGAACTGTCATTATCTATAGTCAATTGTCGAACACTGCGGTCACTGAGATGAATCTTAGGAAGGCTGAGATTTCATTTTTAAGGTCTTGGTCATAGGGAGGAGGTATCATGTGAGCGACTATAGTTGTCTAAGTCGCTCCCTTAAGCCTGGCATGTGGACGAATGGGGTCTGATCTAGACTGTGGAAACCCTAAACCCCCAATCACGTGGATGGAGAGTTTTCCATGTGATTGGAATGCTCTAGTCGCATGGATAAGCTTCTTTGCAAGCGACTACAATAGAATCCTTCCTATTTTGTGCCTGTGACTAGGGTTTAAAACCCTAAATTAGAGATGTGATCTTTAGACCCTACAATTTCACCTCAGAACGAACCTGATCCTCTATGAACAAGCCTCAGACCTGTGCGAGACAAAAATAAGATATAAGAGTGTCTCGTTTTTGTTTCCAAATGAGGTAGAGGGCACTCTTTTCTATAGCTTTTCAAGGTGGTCCACTTTTCTCTAGGGTCAACTATTGATCAATAGTTGTCATTGATGTCAACCCAAGCAACACCAGGGGCTACCCAAATCTTGAATGGGAATTTTGACTAGACAAATTACTCTATTCAGAGTCAAGGATCTTCTAGACGGATTCTACTCGCTGAGATGTTTCCATTGATATATGGCACACTAAGTAATTATTCACGATTTGAGAGATATTCATGTTTGAAGTTAGTAACCCTAGTTAGTGGGATAAAAACCTATGGGGTTGTGGCATGGTAGTCATAATTGGTTGTTTTCATTGAATAGTGAATAATTAATAATGTTTTTTTTTCTCCTAAAATCCTTCCAACGTTCACTTGTTGAGGACCCTCTCAACTCAAGACATTCATATAAATAATGGCCCTTATATCCTCCTCTAGTAGGGATTTTCTGGCTTCAAACTGGTCATTGTGTAATTTTCACTATAACTTTGTTTTTGTGAAGCTTCAGAAGAAGAAATTACAACCCATTTGAGTCGAAATCTTAATGAACCTCGTGACTGAATTTCAAGTCTTTGTTCGCTATATTTTCAGAGATATATCTGAAGAAGATAGGGTTTTTGCAATTTCCTGAATTCCATGTCAAACAGGTGATGTTGGGAAAATCGTCATAACTTTCTGCCTGAGCATTGGATTCAAATTTAGTAAATAGTGACAGAAATAGGACAGACTATAGTTTGTTGGGTATCGTTTTCAGGGCCTAAGGTCATAATAGTGACACGTGGAACTTCGTACAAGTTCGCTCTACTGAACTAGTCTATAATCAAGTCATCATGGGAGATTGGGCATAACTCTTTCTTAAAGAATCCAATCTTGATCAATATTGTGGGGTTGGAAAGAGGGATCATAGGTCTACCACAAGATGAAATTTTAGACCGTGGAGATCCAAAATTACATAGATACAACATATTTAATATCGAGCTCCTAGAAGGCAAGAAAAATCATGCATTCAAGGATCACTCCAGTCAAGACCACACATCAACAGTCAAGGGCAAGCCTCCTACAGGAAGGTATGTATGATTAATGTTTACATTTGAATTTTGAGTATCATCTCTGACATATTTTTTGTAGTAAAACGTAAGTATATATAGGGTCTCGGTTATATCTATATGTCTCCATATGTCATAGTTATTTTTTCAGATGTCCTATTCTTGATACTACACATTTGATGCTACGTATTCTTGATGCTACACCAAGTATGCTAAATGTGTATGTTGTAATTTCATGTTACTTGTCTTGTCATATTTGATAGAATGGTCTCTATTGTTGTACTTAGAACTTGGTCCATCACAAGTCTAGGGTTTATCATCAATTTTTATTGCATATATATAGGTCAGTTTTGGATATAGTCTTGCATAAATTCCAGGCCTATATCAAGAGTGGGAGTCTTTGTCTACTACTACAACAAGTCAAAATAAAAAGTGACAAGCACACTTTAGGTACGCATTGTAATTTTAATTTGTATTTATTCATTATTATGCACTTACATGTGTTTTTCAAGTAGAGGTAAGTTTAAGGGTATTTTGTTTTGTTTTGGGATTGGTTTCGCTAGGAAAATTTTGCATGCGTGTAGAAGAAGATTCAAGTACAACTTCAAGCAAGAATTCAAGAGCAGAAGTATCAAATCAAAGGAAGCATTGCAGCAGGACATCCTTTGAAGACATGACAACCATCAGTATATTGTGAAGATGTGTCAAGGCCAAGAGTCATCATTGTAAAGTTGTAAAAGAGTCATTTGTAAAAGTGATCATTGGCAGAGTCATTATTGTAAAAGAGTCAATCTGCCTAGAGTCGAAAGGCATTATTGGGAGGTATAGGAGTCTCTATTGGGGTAATGTCATGGTTGGGTTGCAGGTCATAGTGTGATTAGGTGTTCAATAAAAATCATTATAAATCATATTGTATCATGGATCATTGTCCCTGGTTTGGGAATCTACTGCCTTCTCTTATTTCAGTCATTATAGGGTGGCAGGGAGGTGCTAGGCAAGTGTATGAAGTCGCCTAAAGTTTGGGGCCTGTGAAGCCTTTAGGGTGGTAGGGTGATGCTAGGGTGAGTTGTGGCTCACTAGGGTGTTGGGGCATCCATTCAGTTGATTACTGAAGAAACCAGGGCGTTGGGGTGTCCTTCCAGTGGGATATGGAGAAGAATTCTTTTCTAGAATTCTAGGAAGTTGTTAGTTTCATTTCATTTGGGGATGAAGATTAAAGAATTTATTAGAAAAGCGTTCAGTGTTTTTTGACCCAGAGGGGTTTTTCCACCTAAAATTCCTGTGCCTACTATGTTCTTTTATTTACTGTTATCACCGCATAAACATTAATAATAACTGAATATTAACTAATCCTTTGAAAAGATTTAAAAGTTCTAATTGCAAAGGAATATTGATTCACCCCCCTCTTAGTATTTCCAACACTGACCTTATCAAATGTGCACATGTGGGCTTTTCTTCATAATTACACTTTCCCTTATCCGATTTGAGTGATATTTAGGTCAATTTTGGTCCTCTCGAAAAGAGGAACTCTATCAGGTGAGATGTGGAATTTTACCGGAGTTGCATATTTTTAACACTCCCTCTCAACTAGGGAGGATTCCACATGGATCATGTCATGTGTATCATGTCATCAAATCATATCGAATCTCAAGTATCTCATAATCTCGTATCATCGTTGATCATCTCAATTACTTTCTTTCTCATTCCTGCTTATCTCTTGATTTTCCCTGCTCGTATGTTGAATATTCTCGAATCTAGAAGAAGAATTTATCATCGAAGGGGAGCCTAAGCTATCACCCTCTATTCATGGGGCTACTACGCGGAATCTCTTTCAGTGGGCTACTACCCGGAAATATCGACGTGGAGTCAGATCTATGACCGGAATCATCATCAAAGACCATATGATTAGGGAAAACATCTCAACTTGGAACCACATCAGGTAGTTACTACTCAACCCAAAATCTCATGGGGAAGATACTACTACAATCCCATATCGAGCAATAGGTGATTAGGGGAGCTACTACTTGTTGGGAAAAATACTGAAGGGGCGGTGAATTAGTATTTAAAAATCATTAAAATTTTCAATTTCATATCCATATTTTGTACGTGACTTTACTGAAGGGAACCCGCATATGTACTTGACTATTATGCAGAAAACTAACGTATATCCAGTAAACTTACTATTTTAGTTAATTCATCATTTGTTTAACTTAAGTCAGTGTATCAGTACCTGATTAAACATTAACTAAATAGTAACCATGTGCAGTAAGAACAAAATAAACCATCACACATAAGGAACACATCAACACACATGTACACCAAGATTTTTCGGGAAACCCAATGTGGGAAAAAAACCACTGTTGTTGTCATCTCTGTCTTCTTTTTATTATAAAGAAAAACTTCTTGCAATGGTGTTATGGAGTAGACTCATACCACCACGTAGGCACCCACCTGCAAAAGGCTACAACCTTCTCTCATTCTCCATCACTCACTAGAAGGGAGCTCCAATCCCCTAATCGTGTTTACCGACACCCACCTAAAGGGAGCTCCAACCCCGTGATCAGATTTACCAACTACCATTGGAAGGAAGTTTCAACTCCCTCACTGAAGGATCAAACCCTCAGCACTTTCGTGGACCACGTTTCATAAATTTTTACACTGGACCCACCTCCTACAAAAAATCTCAACTTGTAGCCAAAGTTTCATCAAATTTTCAGACTGGACCCACTAACATCATTTAAGCCCAAAACCAAATATCAAAAATGAAAATTGATCACTGCAACTCAATAATTGAACCAACCAATCACTGAATGAACCGAATCAACAAATCATTGAATCAACTGAAACAACCAATCAATGAATCAAGTGAAACCAATATCAATCAACTTATTCTCAAACAACGAGAATAGTTAGATCAATGTAACCAGAATACCAACACTGAACCCAAACACTGCATCAACTCAATCAACTGAAAAACCTGATCAATAAAATATCAGAATATATACAGTACTTTACTTTAGAAAAATCGTGTGTGTGTGCACTTTACATGAGGCATACCTGCTTATAGATATTAAAACACTAAACCCTGAAACTGAATCACTGTTATTCTGAAATAAACTCTGAGTCACACACAAAACCACTGAATCATTCTGAAATAATCACAAAACCATCACTGATATTTAATCACATAAAACTAGTAGCATCATCATTATTCAAACAATCAATTCAAATTTAACTGTCACTATTAAGCCCATATCATCAAGTAAGACTTCATTGACAGACAATAGAATCATAGCAAGACTGGTTAGACTGATCAGACATCCTTTTCAGCAAAACCTAGCTTATATATATGCTTTCCACAAATCATTTCTACGTGTATACGCACTTTTTAGGAATGAAACTCGCTTACAGATCTGAATAGATACGCGACTTACCTGTATTAAACCTGCATGTGTACGCACCTCTTAGGTTATCAAACCCACATACAAATATGCAATTGTTGACACAAAACCTTTGCTACACAATAGAACTTCAAACATACCTAGATCTCAGCATACAAAGAATAATCACACGTCAAATCATTATCATCTTAGATCAAATCAACCCATAATAAATATTGTCATTTTAGATCTATTGGATCTAATCCATCATCAAATTCCCTGGTGCAATCATAGTTTCAGATCAAACTAATCATTAACAGCCCATTACAAGCACACTTTCTTTTGATCTAAATATTAATGAAATATTCATCATTTTCACACACCAATCACTTTGATCTTCATCTCCTTATATATCTTAGCCCTTAGATAATGCCACAGGTCAAAACCATACTAGTACCAATGGTATTCTTGGACGGGATCAAATATTTGTTGTTGGGCTCAATACCATAGGTCAATACCATGGTAAAGGCCCTTGGTATTTGGAATACCATGGTGCAGAACATGTATGTGCATTTTCTTCTTCATACCTACGTCTGTACGTAGATTCTATTCATAGAACCTATGTATAATCTACTTTGCTTCACCAAACCTGAGTATGTACACAACTTTGCTTCACCAAACCTATGTATAATTCTTCAAACTTCATCTTTATCATTCCTCTATCTTTGAACTAATATTCCTTCTCTATCACATCTATGTTGACCTAAATACTCATCCAGATACCATCATGTTGACATCTTTATCATGTAGGTCTCCATCAAAAGACAACTCATCAAGTAGGTTTTCATCAAGGAAAACACATTAGTCATAATTCCAACACTAATCAACCCATCCTATTGCCTATTGGTGTTCCCAACAATGACCTTAAATAGTCATGTGGTAGAACACTTGCATCATAATCTGAGCTTGGAAGAGATACCCAACTTATTAAGAAGAAAGGATCACATGCCTCCAAGCCTCCTTAACCCGTTGGCCAGAGGGGAGAGGCAATCCCAACAATACCTTCTTGTGGGTATGATGCTAACTGGGGTATACTCTGCAAGGACCAAGATAAGGTAAGCTACTACTCCAGCTCTATGGGTAACAGATAGGGAAGATACCCTATTTTCTAGAGTTCCCCCAACCCTAGGATCCCTTTATCTTAATTCCAGACCATGGGAGCTCAGACAATGGAGGAAGATTTGGCTCAGTGTTCTCAATCAATCATGCTCTCTATATATTAGAAACATATCATCATGCTCATGTCTGGTAATCATCATGCCTCAATAACAATTGTCTTTTGTTCATATAGGACATCAAATAAAGTATCATATTAGAACATATACAATTCAATATATATCACAAAAGGATACCATATTCATCCTCCCTCTCAAGGAGGTGCCAACCACAAGCTTGAGATTGTTTCGTACAGCAAAATTGACTCAATATATGAAGGTATCTCAGTCCCATCTATATGTGAGATTATCTACCAATCGGATCCCACTCTTTGTCATTGCAATGTATCCATCTCATATCCAGATCATCCTCAGACATCTCTCTAAGGAGCTTCTCAAACCTACCGCCCAAGTAGTCATGCTAGCAAAATCGTACTCAACCTTGGTCATGATATGGACCTCTCATCAAATAATTCATGAGAGATATCATATTAAGGCAACATCCAAATGTGCTCGTCTCATCAATAATGATCCTAATCATCATTAGTACACTCAAGTAGTCACATATCACAGGAGGATCATCCCATGGAAGTAATTTTAAGGATGCTAGATAACAACTCAATGTAAATGAAGCGAATCAATCATGAATCGACTCAGGTTCTACATCATGTATAAATACAGATGGACGTTCAAAACAAAACATCAATGCTTCAATCAATTGTCGGTTTCCAAGTCAGTTTAACAATATCTCCACAACTTCTTGAAATTCAATCGGAGTGTTCAAGGATTTACATTTCCACTTCCCAATACTTCTTCAATAGCTTCACAATATATATTTTCTTTTCCCAACTTCATAAATCAATTCATCATGCTATGATTCATTATTTCGAGCTTCATAATCCATCTCCCTCTTACTTGGATCGTCGGAGGCTCATCACTTTTCAAGAGTAGACCATCAACATATAAAACCAAATTCAAAATCAAAGCCATACCTTGGAACACTTCTAAAGTAGAGGATTGGATCAACACATCATCTTGGCTTCACCAGATAACTGTCAATGCAGACATATATGGATCAAGGATCTTGCTTCATATAGTGCTTTCTGCAAACAAAATACTTTTCCAAACCAATATGCTCAGACTCACAATATTGTACAATCAAAGCAACTAAGTCGCCTTATCAAAGTTTAGATGTAAAATCATAACCAATATCAAGATCATCATATTATCACAGTATCAGATTCTTTAGACCACGCGACAGGTAGAGCTCTCATCAAGTCATGACTTCATCTATTAGCATGCCAAAAAGTTTTCATAATAAATATCAATCCAAATTTCATTAAGTCATCCTCATGATCATAATATAAGTCACTAGATGAAAATGCATACATCAAGTATAAGACATGAAGGTTCCATCCATTCATGGAGATAACTTCATATTGAATCACAACTATCAATACTTCAACCAATTTGCTAATAATGAGGAGGCCAATACAAAACCATTATCGAATACTAATATTAGTCATTGGAAGTTCATATATCATTCTCATCAAGGCAAATCGTCAATTGTCAAATCAAATCATTAGTCATCAAGTCAAATCCCAAATTTTCTATCATAGAGAGATCTATAGTCCAGTACACATCTCAACGTCAAGTCAAAGTTCTAATTCATTATCAAGCATCATGTCAAAAATCCAAACATTGCTCATCTATATTAATTAGCCAAATCATTTCAAACTCTTGTAGCACAAACTTTAAACATAATGAACTATCTGTATGCATGTCCTAGTCACCTGCAAACACAAGTTAACTATATATATTCATATTATAGAAAACATTCAAAATTTCTAACTCACATACCTCCCTGATGTCTGCTCCACATCTGTAGGACTGACATCCTTCAGGTGATCATCTGATTTCATGCACAAAACTTCATTTTTGTGTCCATCAGACATAGTTGCACCCATAGGTCTTCCCTGCAAGCGGTTGGGAGACTATAGTCGCATCCTTGACCTTAATTTTGTGTGGCTGAAAGGATACAGTCTCACATGTGAACCTAATTCCATGTGACTGAGGCTTAGATCAAGGGAAAACTCTCTCTTCTCAAATCAAAACTTTGCTAAGATCAACAATGTTATATATTTGTCTATTCATGCCCATAAATCATACTTCAAAAATAAAGAATATACATATAATTTAAATGACAATAGGAGAAGAGATATTATGGAGAGATTCTCCCTTTGAATGGGAATCCACTTCAGTCATCTTCATTCATGCCATTAACTTGTCTATAATACTATCATGCATCAACAAATCTGTTAGATCATAAAGTCAGACTATATCCACATATTCATCATGGTCATATATGTTAGCATCAACTACTTCACCATGACATCATGACATCAATCTTTCATCAACGGTTAATGTCAAATAGCTAATAGGAGCATACTTCAAGAGTCTCGATCACAACATTACTTCTTTGTCACGTAACTCAATTCATCAAGTCAAGGAATTCAATTCTACCATATTCCAGAATCACTAAGCACATCAAAACATAACCATGGTCAACAAAACATCATGGATATCAATCTTATCGTTACATTTCTATCATCATGGCTACCATTCTTTTCACAAAAAATATCAATAGTACCAAGTTACCATCTACTAGAATCAAGGTGCTAGCTTTCTAAGGAATCAAGATATCCAAAGATGATAGATGATAAAGTGTACCAATATATCAAAGATTAATATTAAGTAGCCTTATAGAATCAAGAAGTTCATCATGATCAAGAAGTAAGATACATTTTCAATACCAAGCACACCATTTCAATAATAAGAATCATGAATTCAAATCGCTTTCATATGCATGCATGAATCATTTGAGAAGGAGGCATTCTCATCATACCTTAGGGATTACCTTGCCATAACATTGAAACAATATACCTGTGCATCATTTTATTTGACATAGGAATCATGTAGGACTTAGTCATATTTTCATCAGGTGCCTCCTTATCTTTTCCAACTCTAGCTTTTCTTTCCTGCATCTCAAATGACCCTCAAGAAGGATCCTCTTATTACCTCTCATCAAGGAGGTTAGAAACATCCAAATACTAAAAAATACATGCAGGAAGTATAAGTAATGATCAAAAAAATAATCAGATCTATAATGGTAAACAAAAGTAAAGACATAATAGAGCATCATAAATCAAGAGATACTTATCTTCAATGAGAGGTGATCTTCTCCCTCTTGAACCAACATTCAAGAGCCTCCATTGTCCATTGTCCATATAAGAATGTTGCCTCCAATATTTCAACCAATTTTATCAAAAACCAGGCCTACTAGAGACTATCCCATCTGGGGCATCATCAAATCTATCACAAGTTCTTGAGAATCTACACATTCACCATTCTTGATTTCATATCTCATATCTTTTCCATAAACCAGGGTTTCTCTCAAACCCTAACCTCATAATACCCATCAAACCCTAACACACAAATTGCCTAACGTTTTCTTCAAACCTTAGAATTATTTTAGGTCTCCTCCATCTTCTCTTCCTTCCATCAAAGATGTCTCCATGGGGGTGATATCCATGACTTTTCTTCAGCCCAGCTATGATAACATGTTAATTTTTCACAGGGATATATTGTTCTTTGCTTTGATAATTGCATTTCTTCGTTAACACATTAAGTTCACCCGAAAAAATCATAACATTATTCATATTTACATCATTAATCATCATATGCAATTATGTAGAAAGAACAATATCATCATCATCAATGCAACATAACATAAAGGAACAATAGAAGAAAAGCATTCACACATAGAGACACGAGGATTGATAGGAGACTAGGGAAAAACCCACTATGGGGAAAACCCTTGAAAATTATTCTTCGTAGATTGTCATCAAATAATTTAGAAAAAGAGAATACAATGATCCATATCTTCATCTATGAAACTTACCACCAAAACAACTACAACATCCATGAAATGAACCCAAAAATGTATATGCTCAAAACTCTGATTCTGAAGACTATGATGACTTGTCACTGTTTGCAGTCAACTGTCAAACCCTACGAATCACTAAGAAAATCTTTGGAAGGCTAAGATTTCATATTTAAGGTATTTGTTGCAGAAAGGATATGTCATGCGAGCAACTAGGGTACGATATGGACTATGGAAACCCTAAAACCCCAGTCGCGTGGATGGAGAGTTGTCCATGCAACTAAAATACTTTATTCACATAGATGAGCTTCTGTGAAAGCAACCACATTCAAAATCCTTCTTATTTTGTGTCTGCGACTTGGGCCAAAAACCCTAAATCAAAGATGCGAGATTCACCCTGCAACTTCACCTCAGAGTGAACCAGATCCTCTGCAAACGAACCTCAGACTTGTGCGAGCCAAAAAAAGATATAAGAGTGTCTCATTTTTGTTTCCAAATGAGTTAGAGGGCACTTATATTTATAGCCTTTCAAGGTGGTCCACTTTGCTTTAGGTCCGACCTTATCAAATGTGCACATGTGGTCTTTTCTTCATAAGTACAGTTTCCCTTATCTGATTTGAGTTATATTTAGGTCAATTTTGGTCCTCTTGAAAAGAGGAATTCAATGAAATCATTATCTCTATTAGGTGAGCTATGAAATTTGACCGCATTTTCATATTTTTAACAAATCTCAAGATAACAATCTCTACTCAAAATGTTGTAAGGAAACCATTCAGAAGATTGTAGAGAAAGTCCAAGCAGAGACAGAGTAGTGGTCTCAAGAGTAAGAGATATTGCATCATGTTTGTGAATAAATGGAAGATATGCAAAAATAAAGATACTTTTGGGGAGATCACGCCCTTCATGTTGATGAGAAGGTGGCAACCTTGCATGTAATGGTATATTTTCTTCCAATTAGTTTACTAAAAATTGTTTATCTAAAGATTTGTCTTCATATTCACCTTTCAATAATATTCTCCAAAATAATTCTTCCCTCTGGGTATCCTCATCTAGTTACCATGGTTGTATTTTAAATTTTTGATATCATAGCTCAAGTGAGACCTTTGAGAGCCTATTTATTAGTGGCCCCATAATATTCCCTTTACCCCATTCCTTGTGCAATTCTAACTGAAATCATTTCACAATAATGACCTTTTGTTATTATTGTCTCTAGAAAAACATATGCAAGATTGGAGAAGAAAGGCATGCTTTTCTGATCAATATCACAGAGTTACAATCACAGGTTACTCAGCTCAAAAATGAAATTGAACTAATGAGACATAGACATGTCATTGAGAAAACTGGATGTCTTCATGACTGCAATGGACACACAAGAGATTTGTCATCTTCAAATACAATAAGGAGCTCAATTCATCTTATAAGCAATAAAGATCTGGAGAGTTTGAATCATCGCGACGCTGAGAATAGTAGGAGAAAGATCGAAGACCTATGCTCAAATTCAAATGTCTTGTAACACATTTCAAAGATATGAAAATGATAAGTTTATGTGAAATTCTTTGAAGGTGATCTAGTTACTAGTTAAACTCATCTTTTGTTGACTAGAGGTAGTCCTAATAGGAAGCAAGGAAACTACTTTTAAGAAGGACCAAGACCGAACTATATAGAGGCATTGTAGACTCATTTGGAATTTCTAATCCAAATTTCAATCACCCTAAAGGCCCACATTTATCTTCAAAAATTCTGAGATTTATAAAATTATTTCCACGCAGAAACCTCACTCCATCGAGTAGTGACACTTTGAAGGAAGATCAATTTCACATCCTTTTAGGACTATTGAAAGCCTTAAGAGGAAAAAATTGCAATAGAATGCTACAGATATATCAAGGGACTAGACCTATTGTTAAAGGTAGAAAAAGGAGAAATTATGTGTAAGTGTTGAGCAACTACAGAACTCTAACCTGAACTCAAGAAGAGGATCAGTCTATCACCTTGAGTAGAGATTTTTAACTTAACACCTTGGAAGCTTCTATTGCAAAAAATATTATACAAAGTATCACACTTGTGAAAGAAGATATCATCATCATCAGAAAGGAAATAGCAATCCACTGTAAGGCATGTTTCAAAGGTATCTTAGGGATATATTGAAGGGACAAGTGCATAGATGTAGTTATATGTGCCAATTAGAAGAAGATGCCTAGGAGAGGATCTAGGATGACTTAAAAAAATAATACCTTATAGGTATGTTTTATAATGATATATTAACCCCAAGCTAGTGGGCATGGCTTGAGGAGCCTTGCTACTAGATATTTTGATTGGACTTGAGGAGACCGACAGAGCCCATAGGTCATAGCTCGAAGCCTTACCTTAGAGATTTTCCTATCAAACTAGGATTGTCATTGAATCAAGACTAACTTTCCTCATGACTTTTCATACGAGAAGGAAGGAAAATTAGTGTCAATACATTTTTTTCTATGTTTTATATACATAATTAACCCCAATGTGGTAAACCGTTTCACCCCTTTCTATTCATCATCAATTCCTTAAGGGCATGGAAGATGGTATAAATTCTTGTTGGATCGGATGAGACGAGGAGGTGAGGTATGAACCATCTAGCGAGTGAAAATGGGAAGCCCTAACTAGAGGGCAGGATACCGATATTAGCACTTGGATTTAAAAAATACAAGAATAAGTATGCTTGCTTCATTATTTAAATGACATTAAACCCTTAAACAAATTGTTACCATGCGCAATTGAAAATTTTATTACAAGTTTCATTTTAAAAGATGTGGCATTACTTTTATGGTGCAAATAGTTTCAATCTTACCTCCATACTGACACTAAATCCTTAAATAAATTGTTACCATGTGCAATTGAAAATTTCATTACAGGTCTCTTCTTAAAAGATGTGGCAATACTAAAATTATACCCTTAAACAAACTATTTCCATGTGCAATCGAAAATTTCATTACAGGTTTCGTTTTGAAATATGTGTCCATACTTTATGGTGCAAATAGTTTCAATCTTACTGCCATATTTGTTTCCCGTGCACCTGTGAACTCAATGTTGCACCACCTCCTCACATCTTCTCAATTGACCTTGTGCCCACTTATCGAATGCCCTCATGCCCACTTATAGAATGCCCTCGACCCTACTTGTATGCCCACTTATCGAAGTCCCTCATACCCACTTATCGAACACCCCCATGCCCACTTAACGACTACCCTTGTTCCCACCTAACGAATTCCGTCAACCCTGCTCAAATTCCCTACTCTCATGCCCACTTAATGAATTCCCTCAGCCTTTCTCGAATGCCCTGTTCACTCTGTGTTAACCCGGTCTTCTCTATTCTTAATGTTCTAATATTACTCCACCATTGCATTATATAAACTATTATATAATATATAATATATAATATATATTTTATATATAATCATAGAGTATATATTTTATATATAATATATATTTTATATATAATATATAATATATATTATATATTATATGATTAGGTGATTAGGAGATACTCTTATACGATTATAGGATAGTATGAGAAGTTGCACCCCTAGGTTGGGGATGATGAATGTGCGAAAATCTATTAACCATCCCTAAAGATAAGGAAATGAAATATGGTACTATAGAGAAGCCCAACATAGTTTCAATGGGAGATTGCTAGGATGTGAATATCATTTCATAAGTTGCAACCTTGCTTAGAGAATATGAGGATTTTTCCATGGATTTTATAGAGATGAATGGAATAAAAAGAGAATTAGGGGAGAGGAAAATCAACTTGAATCAAATGTCAAACTTATCAAGAAGTAGTCCTACAAGATGTATTCTCAAGTGAGGAAGAACATAAAGGGGAAATAAACAAGATGATATTTATGGAGATATTTTTTTCCAAAATATTAAGAGTGGATTACACTGATTGTAATTATGGATAAGAAAATAAGAGAAATGATATGTGTTTATGTGGATGTCTATGGATTAAATGGTTCTTATATCCATGACACTTTCTTGATCACATTCAATGTTTAGGTGCTTGACCATGTTGCAAAAAGGAAACTTGTTCTTTCATCAAAAGGTAATTATGATATTATCAAGTAGTAGAAGAAGACAAATTTTGCTACAAAATGGGGTTTAGACAATGTCATGTATTTTGGACTTAAGTATTCCCTTGCAATGTTTTCTAATATGGTCATTGTAGCATTCAAATAATACATTCACAAGTTTTTGGAGGTCTATCTAGAACCTTGGACAATGTAAAACATACTCAAAGACCATGTAGCCATTAGGGCTTATGTTTTAACAATATTCATTGTCACATATTTCTTTCAATTTGAGTGCATTTTTTGGATTCCTTTTAGCACATTATTAGGGTATATTGTATATGGAGATGGTGATCTCATTGCTTTTGGTAAAATTGTTTTTTTGTGAACGTATTAGTTTCTACTAACATGCTTACAATGTGGTCCACACTAGGTCATATATACCGAGTGTTGGGTATATAAAACCCATCTTACTTTAAATGAATGTAACTTTGGTTAAATTAACATAGAAAGAGAGGTTGTGATTGTTGAAGAATCTAGGGTAGTGATTTCATGAGATTATTCTTAGCATGATAACTATTAATGTTTGCCTTATTAGCATATTCAGTAATCTTAGTGTGTCTTCTTTAGTTCATTAAATATCTATCATAACAAAGAAACAAGAACACAAGATGTTGGCTTTCTGCCAGGGCCAAAACCTCTCCCTCTTCAAGAGGAAAACCCGCACAAAATTCTTCTTAAAGAGATTCTAATTGATGAACACCAAGACCATGACCCTTGACTAACTGAGCCACTCCAAGACCAAGACACCGATACGCTTCTTCATATTATTGAGATCATCATCATTATTGCACCAGAGATACATTCATTATTGTTGCAACATCACTAATAATATTACTATGCTTCCACTGCAAGACTCATCATAGTTATGAGCTTCACTGCTGCTGCATCATTACAGAGATCACAGAGATCCTCTTCATTTTGAATACACTGAGACTGTGATACAATGATCATCAAGATAGTGATTGTGTCTATGATATATGTAAGTCAAGACAGAGTTTGATGTAGATCCTTCTGAGGGTGTAGACATTTGTGACTACATTTATCATAGCATTGAGATTTGTATCATCTCTTTCCACCGAGGAGTAGACTACATTAGCAATGCACCAAAACATGTACTGAGGAGGAGTATCCTTACTGTATCCATCCGAGAGTGTATTCCTTCAAAGTAAGCAAGGTTGCAGACCCTGTACCCATCTGAGCTTCTTCAAAGATATGCGAGATTCTCTCTTGCACTTTTGTGGTGATTCTAGCTACCTATTTATAGGTGTTATGTCTCCATATCAAGCCAACATTACCAAGTGCACTGATATGTCTCCTTTGCAAGCTGACATGACTTTAAGTTCATTTTTCTGGCTGACATGACTGTGTTTTTCATTGTTTTGCTTGCTTGTCTTTAAGAGGATTGTGTTGGTCTTGGAGGGTTGTTCTTAGATATTCGGGTGACCCATATACATTACAGAAGGCGCAAGAAGGGATCCTTATATATGAATTTTACTCTTTGACTTTCCTAGACCTATGAAATGAGCAAGAAACTCATTCTTATAATTTACAAAAATAATATTTCTTTTTTTTGACAAGTACAAAGATCCAACTTACATTTGTAAATACTGAACCTAGTTACACTTTCTTCAACAGTGATGACTATGTCTAGAGATTCCTCATATGATGACCGAGGTTCATTTATCAACCTATCCTCTGCCTATAAGTATGGATTATGCATTTGATAGAGGGAATTACTCCCCTAGGGCTTTTTGGGTTGAAACCCTAGCAGACTGAAAGTTATCTATTCAAAGAAACATGCATTCATACAGCCATTATGCTATTATAAGCAAATTCTATGATAAGGGTACGTACCTTTGGTCCTACGTTTGAGAAGGCCTTTAGGGTCCAAACCCTTCTTGGAGTTCCCTTCTTCTCTTTTGTCCTGCAAAACAACCAATTCAAAGAACACAGCAGTATATGGACAAAGACTTATAAAGGAACCATCTTCATGTTATAAAGAAAGGTAGTTAGTTATGAAATCCAAACAACCTTTTGTATATGAATTCTAAACATGAATATCATTAACATAAAGAAGACTCATTTCGGGAACCAAGACATGTGTTTCTTTTATTATAGACAAATAAAGTACATAAAAAGGAATATTTTCACCTGAGTCACCTTCAGTAGGCTCCAAGAAAAGCTTCCTTCCAGATCCGTTCCAGCCTCAAGCCTCTAACAAACTCCTTCCATGACTCTCTCCATGATGTCATAAATGGTGGATGAACATCAACACACAAGGAAACAAAGGTTTCCTGTACAAAATGGGGGAAGTGCAGAAGGCACAAGGGACTTCAGACCTGGTCAAGGGAAAAATCTCAGCATAATAACCTTTCTCTCTCTTCTCCCCTTTAGGCCTTCCCTTTGAGGTCTTTTTATACCATCTCCAAAGTAGTTTTTTAGTTAGGAGTTGGTTGGGAACAATTGAGCCACGGGAACTAGTAGGTGATCAGCAGGTAAAACTCGCGATCTCCACCCGAAAATAAGGAGTGTTATATTTTTTTAAGTGTTTTAATACATACATGCAGGTTGACTATACACATACCCGCGTATACACGCGTTTAACTCAGGGCAATGTCGCATATAAGGGATAAAACACTGTTTTTTAAATTTTAGGACCAGGTCTGGAAGGAGGGGTTGCCCTAGGCCATGAATACAGAATCACAAACCATGAGAGTGAGATTTGGAGATATAATAGATGCCCCCTAATATATGAGGTCAGAAGGGGTACATGATGGCCGAAATATATTATGCGAGTACATGGAAAGGAAGTCTGTCAAAAACCGAGGAGGACTTCACCAGAATTCAGCCTGCCAAGCCACCAAAGGAGATCACAAAGAAACACTGTCTAAGGCAGGCATACCCATGCTCAGAAAAAGTAAAGCATGTCCGCATATCAAGTACAAGCGGATCCACTAAGTATACAAGTATAAATGACTGAAAGATACATAATGGATCATCTAATCATAATGAACAAGTACATGTCTGAATATCACATATAAGACTGTCAATGATGCTGAAAGATGCAACGGATCACTGATATCAAAGACTGATCCCCAAAAGGTACCAACTGAACATGATGGAATAGGATGGTACTACACTGCAAACTCAGGTGCCAGCATATAGAATGTTGCCATGACTGACTGCAACATATAAAGTGGAGTGGTATCAACTAGCAGCAACAGGAGCAACTGTCAAGTGAACCAATGAATGCTGATACAACCTGAGGGCTTCACCGACCGCCGTGGTACATTTCTACACCATGGGAATAAATGATCTGAAGTCGACCATGTGAGAAATCGTTTGATTACCGGTCATTGATGTATACCGTTAACAAACGCGAGACTACTCACCGATAATGATAATGAGCGTCAAGGTACCCAGTACAATCTAACAAGTGTGAATAGATGAGCTGGAGTCGAACACCTGTAAGAATCTATCGATCAGGAGACAATGATGGTTTCCCACTGTCGATAGCGAAGGATCTGCCACTAATGACTGCAAACCCCAAGGTACTGCCAAATGGACTCTAGATCTTTGCCCCAGAGCAATGAGTCGGAGTCGATAGGGAAAGATCCGCTAGAAGGAAGGCATTAAGGCATCATTCATCAATCTAGCGCGAGTGTAACCCGTAGGCCAATAATGTGGAAGGAATCGGACGAAAACGATGTAGTGACCCAACCGAAGTACGTTTCCGGCGTACACAAGAAGTGGCTAGCGCACGGCAGAAACCCTCTGAACCAACCAATAATGAAAGCTGACACAGAGGCGAGGTATCCACCAATAGGGTCAAATGGAAACCAAGGTACTGCACGAATCCCAATGTGTGATAATGTAAGATGATGTCAAACACAAGGGAAACCACTCAGTCAAAGACCCATGATACTGATCGATGCTGAGCACAAGGTAACCTATCAATAATGAAAATAGGGCCAGGGTGCAGCTCTATGCCTGTCCTCAGAGCAAGATGTCGTCGTCGATAAGGACAAGACCCGCCAGCAAGAAGTCAATGGGGACCTTCTCAAACCGACACGAGTAAAGGACCAATATAACTGATGTGATGATAGACATGACACTGACAGCCAGGGATGGCCGACTGAAAAATGAGTCAAGAGACACCGCAGAGAGGCCGACTCAGGCTAACTTCCCTTGAACAAAAGCATGACTCAATGTGACTATGTGGCAGCATATGATGACTCTGTATAAGTTCGCCATGCAGGAGGCACGAACAAACCCTCCATATGATTGGAAGAGATAACCAATCGGTGGAGAACTGACTTAATAACAAGGTTATGGCGTACCTAAGTCAAACTAAATCCCACCCATACAGAGGAGACTTTGTTTTGAGTGCTTTGTTCAAGGGCGACACGACTGACTCTAGCTGCCAACAATAAATGGAAATAATGTCCCGTTCCCGCTCTTTTTGGAATATTTAATTTTTTTGTTTTTTTCTGTTAAGCCGGAAAAAGAATAAAAGAATGCTATGGTACAGTGGAAAGAACGAGTGTCGGTGAAACAGATAATCTAGTTCTTGGGAAAGGAACGTTCCTATGCTCAATGCAGGGAGGTGAAAACTGGTCAGTGACACTCAAAGATATGTTCTTTCCACGGGTCAAGGTGTGTCAAGCTGCAGAAGTCAAGGGAATGCAAGGTTGATTTTGCAGATGTCATGATCAAAAGTTGGCTTAAACACGAGTCCAAGTGAAGCCGGCTCTAGGCCAAAAGGTGCTAGTGGTCAACATGCAATGCAGTAGTACAACTCAACACAAAGGAGCTTCTAGGGTATATGGCCAAAACAAAGCGGAGAAGCTAAGAGGAATGAGTCTTCAACGCATAAGTCATGGCGGGACTACAGAGGACTCCCGAGCCTACTCAAAACGGAGCAGCATGGGCAACAAATGTCAGTGAGGTGCTAACTAGGATGCCCATGTAAAGGATGGCTCTACCATTGTGTCATGATTTAAAGAATCGGCGAGTGAAGATGGCTTACGAACCATAACACGATGGGATCGACCCTATGGCATATGTATCGGTCAAATGGAGGCTAGTATGCATAATGCAACGGAAAAAATGGTGTCCCTAACCTATATGCCAGTGAGAACACGATACCTGCCATGACGGGTCAGCAGTCATGGAACCGTCTCGAAACTGAAAATCGTCCAAAATGTCCTGAAAAACAGACCAATCTCAACATTCCAGGCTCCCAAGTTAAAAGTCACATGAGGCCAAACAAAATAAAATTTTGAAAAAATTTTGCATTTTCAAAACTTATAAAAAGCATTTTGGACTTACCATTTTTACCATTTGAGCTTGAGAGCAAAGGATTTGGAGCAAAAGGAGCAAACTTCCCACAGCCAGATTCAACCATTCAAATTCGTCGAAAACCTCCAGGTAACTCTTATACTTAGCTTGCAATTAATTGTGACAGGTTTTAGGATTTTTGGTTGATGTTTCACCGTTGAACTTTTGTCCAAAATTTCCTCGTGGCGTATACGCGGGTTGGTAATATCGAACCCGCGTACACGCGGGCCCTATACGCGACTGTGTGCACAGGAACCCGCGTATACGCCGTGAACCATTTTAAATGAAAACTAACGGTTTTGAATCAATTTTTTCTCAGGATGCCTGTCACGTGGCGTGAAAGAGAGCACGCAGCGGTAGACAATGAAGTTATGAATAGTCCAGAAGCATTAGATGCCCTACGGGGATGCGGTTTGCTTAAATTTTTCAAATTGCCAAATATGAAAGCGAACACGCGTCTGCTTGAGATGCTCATTGATTATTGGGATGTCGATGAGGAAGCTTTTATGATCGATCAGATGCCACTCAGGGTAGAAGTGGAGGATATCTATTTTATCACGGGCCTTTCCCGAAGGGGAGAGGTAGTACAGTCCCAGGGCAGGACACGAAGTGCCCTTTCGATAGAGGACTATGTACAGATATACTGCCCGGGGCATCCCAAGAAGGTTGGGAGCCAGATTTCCATCACACATGTGGCGAGTTTATCACTTAGGATAATCCTGTTTACCATGGCTCGGGTGAACGGATCATCCTCTCTGCATCAGGCATCACGGCAAAACATAAGCGTGGCAGTTGACTGTCTCACTACCGTGTTCGACTGGTGTGCTCCTCTTCTGGCCAACATGAAGAGCCAGCTCACTTCTATCAGGAGGGGTCAGACTAAAAACTTTGGATATGGGAGCATCTTGTGTACTTTATTTTTTGAGAAGGTTCCCGCACTCCGTCCCAGGGTAGTAGTTTCCATCAGCACCCCACGCGATCCACGCATGGGCCAGTGGGCTGATCTGATGAAACGTCTGGGGGGTGGGGAGGTCCCAAGGACTGCCTTTGACGATGACTTCTTCACCTGGTGGGATCAGCAGATCATCGCCGTGGATGACTACCCCTATGCTGGGCTGGATTTCCGAGGAGATCCTGATCTAGTGTTACCACCGAATGCAGCATGGGGCGAGATTGGTAAGATTTTTTGATTTTATGATTTTTTTGGATTTTTCAAATATGATGAATTTTGAAAAATATTTTTGATGAGATTCAAATGACTGATATGATGATCATGTTCCAGACATCGGGCCGGTACGACCAGATGGATTCCCGCGGCATGGACGGCGCGGCCGAGGAGCCGAAGAGGCGGCTGCTGATACAGAACGGACTCTGAACAACGTCCAGCGACACTTGGCGAGATTGGGTTGACGAGTATCGATGGCCGTCATAAAGGACCTTCCTGAGGATATGTAGCGTCATGTGGTTGGCATGCCACGTGACTGGGTTCGCATTTTTCAGCGTGTGGCCAATGCTATAGTGACATACTTAGACGCTCATCCTGAGCCGAGGCATTAGATATGCCAGACATGATTATGGGCATTTGAGTCCCAATTTTGTATATTTTTTGGACACACATATATACACCCGAGATGTTTTACGATATATATATATATATATATATATATATATATATATATATATATATATATATATATATATATATATATATATACAGTTTGACTTTTTGATACTTGCTTTTATTGTGATGAATGATTGATATGCCAGTCTAATGCTTGATTAGCGATAGAATCAGCTAACCAATTATGAGATCTTGGAATATGCAAATAATTAATATAAGTAAATGATCTTTGCAACAACCTCACCCTTAAATACTGGCGATATAAAGATGGATCCCGTACCCGATAAATGTTATTTAATTGAGACACTATCAATTGAGAATCAAGATAGACTACCAACGAGTCAATCCCATGAGAGATTGCCTCGGATAATAAATTAATAACAACAGTATACTCGACCATATTGTTTGAAGCAGGACCGATGCACACGCCTCTTGATGCCATCAATTAACCAGTTGGATAATAGAGTACCCAGGCTGCGGAAGCAAGATTCCTAGTGTGCCGACTAGCACCATCGGCGAACCCAAAATAGACCAAATCATCCATCAACACCTGCCACAGCAGACCAAAAAGTGTTGATATCAGAAAACTCTCGATGATATATGTAAAAATATACATAAAATACAAAGAAGCCATTGCCTGGTCAAAACTAAGCAAAGTACTTCTTTAGGTAGAGCCCGTTGCGGGGCTCCGCCAGCTTGTTTCCTTCGAAATCAATTAACTCATACGATCCTTTTTCTAAAACTCGTTTAATAATGAAAGGACCGTACCACATAGGCTTAAATTTTCCTGCCCCCAAGGCATCCTTATCTTGGTCATAGACCAAGACAAGGTCGCCTTCAGAAAAGACTCGAGGACAGACAGACTTATCATACTGCGTTTTAACCCTTTTCTTATGGGCCTCATTCATTGTGGCGGCATCTCGACGCTGCTCATCGAGATGTTCCAAGTGAACTAGGTGCTCCTCGAGACTCGAAGTCTCCGGAAGAAGCTCAACAGCCAACTTAAGAGATGGAATTTCACATTCAACCGGAAAGATAGATTCCATCCCATAAACCAACTGAAAAGGAGTAAAACCGGTAGCCGTTTTGATGGAGGTTCAGTATGCCCAAAGAGCCGAATACAACATAATGTGCCAGTTGGACCGATTTGTATCGATTGTCCGTTGGAGTATGGTATTAAGAGTTTTATTGACTGCCTCGACTTGTCCATTGGCCTGAGGATAATAAGGGGACGAATGCTCTTGGCGGAAACCTAATTTAAGAGCCGATTCGGACATCAGTTGATTCTGGAAATGACTGCCATGGTCAGTGACAATCTCTCTTGGGATACCGAATCTTAAGATAACCTGATTGAAAAGAAACAAAGTTGTCGTGTCACTATCGTTCTTATAAGTAGGCATGGCCTCAGCCCACTTCGTAAAGTAGTCTACAGCCATGATAATGTACTTGTGATTTGCCGCTGAAGGCGGATTACAAGTTGTAAAATCAATACCCCACTTGGTAAAGGGACCGACGGTGACAACGGGAAAAAGGGGAGCTGGATGCGCGCGCATCTTCCGAGTAAAAATTTGACATGAGTGACAACGTTTGACCGCTTCCACACAGTCTTTAAAGAGTGGAGGCCAAAAATAGCCGGCACGTAAGATGCGCTGGGCTGTAGCAAGCCCTGATAAATGACCACCACAAGCTCCACTGTGGCAGTCATTGAGCACAAACTCTGCTTCCTCTAAGGTTAAACAGCGCCGAAGGATGGAATCAACCCCTCGACGGTATAATGTGTCACTAATGATAACATAGTTTTTAGCCAGGTGACGTAATTTTCGACGTTCATCCTTGGAGAAAGTAGAGGGAAACTTCGAAGTCTGGAGATAGACAATGATATCTCCATACCAAGGGTCGAGTGAAGAGATGAGGAATAAATGTTTGTCGGGAAAACTTTCCTCATAAACAGTATCCTCTCCACAAGGAAGCTCATAAATTAGCTCCGCGAAAACCATGGATTTCTTAGACTTGGCAGACAAGAACTCGAGATCGAATTCTTGCAAAATGACTATCCATCTATTATATTTGCCCCCAATCACTCGCCTACTAAGGACAAATTGAAATGGATTGACCGCTGCTAAGACAAAAGTTTTGCGAAGCAATATATAATGACGGAGCCTCTGGACAGCATGGACAGCTGCCAAGGCCAACTTCTCAACCGGAGAATAGCGAAGTTCAGGACCTATTAAGCCTTGATTCAAATAATAAATCACATGCTCGGCGAGAGCATCGTCCTCCTGAACTAGAACCATACCAATGGTTGATTCTGTTGCGGCGAGATATAAAAGGAAGTCTCTACCATAATCCAGTGGACTCAAAAGCGGGGCAGAGACTAATGCCTTTTTCAAAGCATCAAACGACCGCTGCGCAAAGTCATCCCACACAAATGGAACTCCTTTTCGTAGCAAACGCATGAACCCTTTAGTGATCTCGGCATAGTTTGCTATAAACCATCTTAATAAATTAGCCTTCCCTTGAAGACTTTGAAGTTGTCGAATTGAGGACGGGGGAGGCAACTGAACTATTGCCTCAACCTTGAAGGGATCAACCCGAATCCCTTCATTAGACACAATGAACCCTAACAACCGACCAGACGTAACCACGAAAACGCACTTGTTGGGATTCAACCGGATTTTATAAAAACGACATCATTCAAAAACCAATCGAAGATGACTAGGATGATCGGTTCTCTTTTGAGAACAAGCAGCGAGATCATCCAAGTATGCCTCAATGACATATTTGATGTCGTGGAAAGCATATGACATGGCCCGCTGAAAAGTGGCTCCAGCATTTTTAAGACCAAAAGGCATCTTTCTATATGCAAAGGTACCCCAGGGACATATAAAAGCTGTCTTATGTTGATCTTCAGGACGGATAGAGATTTGATTATAACCTGAAAAACCATCCATGAAGGAAAAAATTTCATTACCCGCACACTCGTCGATAATCTGATCAATGAATGGCGTGGGGTAATTATCTTTCGGACAAGCCTTGTTTAGGTCCCTAAAATCGATGCATACTCGGATTGTTCCTTGCTTTTTGTCCATAGGGACTGGATTAGAAACCTAATCAGTAAGAGGAACAGGGTATATAAAACCCGCCTTTAGCAGCTTCTCAACCTCATCTTTGATAGCTGCAGCTTTCCTAGGGTTAACCGGCCGAAGCCTCTGATGAACTGGTTTCGCGTTTTCATATGTCTTGATCTCATGTTGAACTATAGAAGGATCAATGCCAGGCATTTCTTCATAAGACCAAGCAAATACATAACGATATTCCTTGAACAGGTCGGTGTAGATTTGAATTTCTTCAGGGGAACACTCAACTCTGATGAAGATATTCTCGATGACGCTAGGGTCCCTAGAGATGTTTATAGGTATCGTTTTTGAAATTACCGACATATTACCTTCGGCACGAATGTGTACTAGAGCCAAAGGGTTTGACACCGTACAAACATCACTAGTGAGGAGCTCGGAGAATCTAGATTCTACTTCCTGCAATGGAGGAAGAAAGTATGAACGATGGTGTAAGTCTTCCCAAGGTTGATCTATACCCATCATTACTTCGAGGATTGCTTCTTCAAAAGGTAAAACCGAATCTAAGCAGTCCAAGGCAGAGGTAGAATCAAGGCTCCAAGCCGGGGCCACATGACCATCTAACTCCTCTTCGGAAAAAGGAGTAGAATGGTTGTCTGCAGAGTCTACGATAGACTGATATCTAAGCTCAGCTGCAGATATAGGGAATGCCATTCCATTTACTTGTCCTTCAACTAATGTGGTCGTAGGTGAAGGCAAGGTCCAAGGGTCTGAAAAATAATGAGTTCGAAAGAACTCTTCTCGAGGAGACTCCTTTGATGATGAAATAGCATTGATTTTAGCGAAAGGAGAGGGAAGATCAAATGTACCCATCAATGAGGAATACATCCCTACTCCTAAATTCTCAGTTGGCGGGCGAGGGTTATCCACTAAAGGGACAGTAGAGTCAGAGCTTGCTTGAGGATTGACTGGACAATAGTCCAATTGGTCCACCTTAACGATTTTCCCCTCATGAGGAAAGAAAATGACACGAAATAGAGTCGAAACAACGACATCCATCTCGTATACCCAGTTCCTTCCTAATAGGAGATTATAGTATAGGTTAGCATCTACGACCTCTACTTCAATATTGACGACCTTTCCCCCAACACATATAGGAAAGGCCGGGATAATCCCATGCGGCTTATGAGAATGACCATCAAATGCAGTCAAAATGGTGGGTGAAGGAACAGCCGAGGGTGATCTAATAGCCTTCCAGCATGACATCAACATAACACATGTGGAAGCTCCTTCATCTATCACGGTGCGAATCGGTATGTAGACTTTATTTGGAAGTCATATGATGAGGGAGTCGCTTTTTGACATTTAACATGTCAAAAGTGAGCACTAAAGAGTTAGTTGGATCGACTGCTCCAATTGCGGAGAGTAAAGCACTTCTCTGAGCCGGACACGACTGGAGAACCTCTAAAGCGGACATAGCGCACGGACTTTGAGCCAAATCCTCCACAATGGAGTAATTCTGGGCGGCCCTAGCATTAGGATTAATCATCGCGCGTTTAGCGGAACCTTTCGGTATCCGTGGTATAGTCTCGACAGGGGGTCGCTCAATATGAAGGTCAGTACTTCTGGGAACAGTCTTGTCCTTGGAAGTTTCGGCTTCACCATAATCACGTGACCGAGTAGCCACATGGACATTAGAACCCATCATGAAAACATTTGACGATTTTTCCCCTTCCTGGTTGCCCCCAGCGGAGGTTCCAGGGTTTGAACTCGCGCCAGCAAGAAGTTGCTGCCCTTGGGGAAACGGGTTGGTTAACACAGCTTGAGAACTAGAAGTCCCTTGCTGTCCTAACAAGCGCTGAGCATCTTCAATCTTAGGGCAGAGATGAGTTAGATGGTCTCCACTGCACAATTTGCATGGAAACTTAACTTTCTTTCTTGACTCATTTCTACCACCACCAGCATTGTTGCCGGATTTATTTGCATCAGGCTTCCCATCCTGGTTCTTTTTCTTACCTCGTCCTTTCTTTTTCCCATTGGAATTTTGATTTCCTTTGGGGTTATCAGATTGGATGGCATTTATTGAAGAAGTTTGGGAAGCGGGGGGATTAGACGATGTGACTTGGTTGTTAGAAGCAGCTTGCAAGGACAACTGCTGCAATTGATTCAACAAGTTCACTGTAGTTGTGTCTACTGACCCAATGATACCATCCGCGTGCGGACCTGGCTTCGACTTAGCTACGTCAACCGTAGATCCAGGAGCATCTGGCAAGTATTTATGTAGGATCCCAGACTGAGAGTAGATCAATTCTAATTGCTGGGCCCTAAAAATGGCTTGCTCCTCAAAATAGACTCCAGACATGGAGACATCCTTGGAGATCTCGGGTTGTAAAGACTTCAAAAACCACTCGAGATGGTACTCCGGAGGCATTTCGGCTTTAATGAGCCTCTTTCTCCGTCTCCATTCCTAAATATGGTCAGAAATGTGGGTTGCCTTATCTTGACGAAAGGTGGCCAGAAGTTCAGTTCCGGCATCATAGCGAACAGGCAACTGAAAATGATTTAAGAAGATATTGGCTAAGTCAGCAAACGATGTAAAGCTGCTCCCTGGCAACTCTATATACCATTTGGCCGCATTACCAGTCAAGGTTCGCTGAAAGAGTCTCAACCTAATCGAGTCATCGATAAGGGAGTTAGATGAGCACCACAAATGGAATGTGGTTACATGGTCGCCTAGGTCTTCACCACTCTTCCCTTCGAATTTTGGAATGTCCGAAGGGAGTTTGGTTGGGACCGAAGGCCAGGCCGGATTGTACTTGATTGGGTCATTTGTTAACTTAGTGAGATCTGGCAAGTTCAACGTTGCCAGAAACGGAAGCCTAGGAGGACCTTGGGGATTCCACCCAGACTGGGCAGAACTCCCAAAGCTCTGAAAAGATTGTCCTGGAATTTGGGAGGCACCAGGCTGCCCAAAGTAACCAGTAGAACCGGCTGAACCAAAAGGCAAGCCTTGTGGTCCAGCAAAATTCGGAGTTTGACCAACTCCGACCGTATAACCTCCATAACCAGCAAAGTTTCCTCCTAAAGGATTGTAAGGAGTTGATAACCCCTGATACGGATTCCAAGCCGAAGCTAGAGGAGGAATAGTTTGAAACGAGCTAACCGTGGAGTACGACCTATTCCCTTGTTGGCCGATAAACGGATTCCCAATTCCCGCGCTACTAACCCCAGGGTTATTCCAACCTTGGAAAGGATTGCTACTTTGTCCTACAGAAGAAAAAGGCATGGATCCTACCGTCGGGTTGGAATGTGGTATATGACCACTTCCAAAAGGAAAACCCTGGAATGAAGCCGATCCGCCCATCATGGACGTAGCGGCACTAAACGGAACCGATGGAATACCCTGTGAGTGGGTGCCAAATGGGAAGAATCCAGTACCAAAATCATTGGTTTGGGAATTTCCACTCATGGACAGAATGGAGGTAGACCCAACTAAAGATGTGCTAGCAAAAGATCCAAACAAGGAAGCAGAGGAGATGGAAATGGTTCCTCCCCCTTGCACCGATGTTGGGGTTTGCATAGTCGTAGCACTTGTAGAAGCCATGCTTCCAGTAGTGGTCATCGATGGTAAGTGCGTAGTGTAACCTGGACTTGATGGTCTATGCGTCGGAGTCCCAACGTATTGCAGTACGTCTGGATGACTAGATGGTAGAGGAGAATTTGGAGCTGCTAACGACTCTGAAAGTTCTTCTACCTCTATGTTATTCTCCGCTTGAAAGAGAACTCGAGAAAGGACTGGAGTGTCCCTCTCTTGTTCAGAAGTTCCAGGCCTTGCTTGGCCGCTAATGCCCCCGAAAGGAGGATCAATCCCCGATGCGTCAATCGGCGTGGGACGGAACCCACCGGTAGTATTGCCTCTGCGCCTTCTAGGAGAAGGTTCTAAACTTGGTGGCAAAAGACCACGAAGTCTTCAAGACCGTCTTGGAGATCAGTCAGCCACTTTGAATTTTTTGTTATGATCTAATTAAAGACTCAAAAAATTGAAAGCTAGGCCAACTAGGAGCACAGAGCACACACTATAAAGTCCCTAAAGATACAGCTAGTCAAACAACTTCGAAGTATTTCCGCTCCGGGTGATTAAGACCGGACATCAAAATATGAGAAAGTGAATTAAGGGGCCTTCCGAAGATAGTCTGGGATGATGAGGGCCCAGTCCTATCAGCGAAGGTATCAGAGGAAGTTACGCTGACCTCCTAACAATAGCCTGCACCGGTGCAAGCCCCCAAGCTTCGCAAGGGTGCCCTCCAGTAGTACTATCGAGAGTGATGCAACGTCAACCTCAGGTGCCACGGGATTCCCCTCCACAGCCACCTGTGTAGTTCTCTAGGAGTAGCAACTATGGATACCAACTCGTCGCAGAAGCCAGGCGGAACAGTCGTGAGGTAAGTTCGGACAAGTAGGAGAGGGGGTATCTCTCTTCCCTGTGTTCACAGACCCTCGTGCTTAACTCCCAGATCCGGAGCTTTCTTGGTCTTCCTAATGCTATTGGATTTTCTCTTGTTATTCAGACTCCTACGTTTGACGTTTATATGGCCTTGGAGAGTTAACTCTCCACTCGCCTAATCCAAGGCCCTAAAATCCTAATCTTGTTGGTGTAACTGACTAAAACAAAAAGTTCTAGTGAATTTTAGTTAGTGCTTGATTTTATTAGGCTGTTCTTTAAGTCACAAGGTAACGGAAGTGAAACTAGTGGTGTTTTTTGACGCAAAAGAAATTAATAAAAACTTAACTACATGCACATGCACTTTTTCGTTTTTCGATGAAGAGCAATTTCTATAGGGTTCAGAGGTACTTCTAATAAAAAAAAAAACTCTTTTCTTTTCGTTAATTCATACTTCACACTCACAAAAGCTAACAAAGCTATATATGCCTAAAAAAAAAGGATGCAAATCTATCCTAATGCAACAACTATATGTGGATGCAAGATTTAAAACTACTCTAAAAACAAAAATGAAAGTTGCTTGCTTATCAATCTTTATCTTGCCACTTACAATGTCTAGATGGAATATGAGATGCTACCATTCATTTCGTCTAAACACTAAAAACAAGTTCTAAGACAAACATAAAGCACTTTCACTTCACTAAAAGGAAACCAAATGAAAAGCAAGTTCAAGAAAGCAAAACTAGGATTTTCAAAAGATTTTCTTCAAAGCAACCAGCAAAAAAGTCTTTTCAAAAATGCTCTCAACAACACTGAAACTTGTGATTGAAGAATAGGCAATTTAAACACTTTTGCGAATCAACACCACTCAATGGATGAAAACTCAACAAAAATAAATGTGCTTGAAATCGCTCTTAACAATCAAAAGCAGTAATGAAAGCTTTGGCAATGAAAACCAAAAGATCCAAAAAGACAAATTCCAAGAAAGTGTCAATCAACAACTTTCATGAAACAAAGAAGTGGATGGTCACAAAAAGCGGTTTTTTCAAGCAAACAAAAAGTCACCAAAAGCAAGATTAACACAAAGATTGAATTCAATCTCCCTACCCTGATGAAACAGAGCAGCGAAGATTCCTAGCAAGAAATCTTGCGTGCTTTAGCCAAAAACGATGACGCTTGCAATCAACAAAAACAAGACCAATACTCCTTATAATCAGAAAGAATTCAGAATGAGATGCTCGCTATAAAACAAATAAATGATACTGGAAAATGATTGTTTCAGACTGACTCAAACCACCAGACAAACCTTCAGAGACTAAAAAGATTTATAAATCTTGAAAATTGCAATGTATACGTGACTGTACTAAAGTACAGATTGCATGTATACGCGACTGTGTTTGAGGAAACCTGCGTATACATGGGTTTACTCAAAGAAACAAGCGTATATACGCCTCTGTATCTAAGAAAAACAGCGTATATGAAAAGCTTCAAGAAAAATAAAAAAAACAAACTGAAGAAACTGGCAAAGCTTAAAGTTCAAGAACAGACCAGACAGTAACAACAAGCAGACAAGACAGCTGAGGCCTGATTGGCTTGAAAAACACCCAAACTAGGAACAACAAGAGTGTTGTCCCCAGTGGAGTCACCAATTCTGATAGAGGGAATTACTCCCCTAGGGCTTTTTGGGTTGAAACCCTAGCAGACTGAAAGTTATCTATTCAAAGAAACATGCATTCATACAGCCATTATGCTATTATAAGCAAATTCTATGATAAGGGTATGTACCTTTGGTCCTACGTTTGAGAAGGCCTTTAGGGTCCAAACCCTTCTTGGAGTTCCCTTCTCTTTTGTCCTGCAAAACAACCAATTCAAAGAACACAGCAGTATATGGACAAAGACTTATAAAGGAACCATCTTCATGTTATAAAGAAAGGTAGTTAGTTATGAAATCCAAACAACCTTTTGTATATGAATTCTAAATATGAATATCATTAACATAAAGAAGACTCATTTCGGGAACCAAGACATGTGTTTCTTTTATTATAGACAAATAAAGTACATAAAAAGGAATATTTTCACCTGAGTCACCTTCAGCAGGCTCCAAGCAAAGCTTCGTTCCGGATCCGTTCCAGCCTCAAGCCTCTAACAAACTCCTTCCATGACTCTCTCCATGATGTCATAAATGGTGGATGAACATCAACACACAAGGAAACAAAGGTTTCCTGTACAAAATGGGGGAAGTGCAGAAGGCACAAGGGACTTCAGACCTGGTCAAGGGAAAAATCTCAGCATAATAACCTTTCTCTCTCTTCTCCCCTTTAGGCCTTCCCTTTGAGGTCTTTTTATACCATCTCCAAAGTAGTTTTTTAGTTAGGAGTTGGTTGGGAACAGTTGGGCCACGGGCACTAACAGGTGATCAGCAGGTAAAACCCGCGATCTCCGCCTGAAAATAAGGAGTGTTATATTTTTTTAAGTGTTTTAATACATACACGCGGGTTGGCTATACACATACCCACGTATACACGCGTTTAACTCAGGGAAATGTCGCGTATAAGGGATAAAACACTGTTTTTTAAATTTTAGGACCAGGTCTGGAAGGAGGGGTTGCCCTAGGCCATGAATACAGCGTCACAAACCATGAGAGTGAGATTTGAAGCTATAACAACATTAATGAAATGAATTCATTTATTCATTCATCATTATTATTCCATATATCATTTGTAAAGAAGGAACATGAATTTGTGATAAAAGAACGGAGCATCATGGATTGAAAAATATTTTTTGATTGATAAGATAAGCCTTATAGTGTTTCTATGGTGACTTTTCCTCCCAAATTAATGTGTTCATCATTTATGGCTATTTAATTAATTATATTTATGCTTACATTTGTATATGAATTATAAGGCTATATTAATAATTTAATTTTTGAATGGATATCAATTGTTAAATCAGCTATCATAGGCTTGGAATAAACCACGTCTTCGTGATCGTCATGTTGCCTAATCCACCCATCGCCCAACTCAACTAGTACAAAGATGATGGTGTTGATGACGATGTTGATGATGCTGATGATGAAAATACGATGACGAAGGGTAAGAAGTTTTCTCGAATGGAAGGGTAAGGATTTTTCTCAACCCTTGACTATGAATGATCTAGAAGGATCCTCAAAATGCTCAAAATTTATCAGTCTCATATGCTCATGAAACCAGTGCCAAGTCGAAGAGCTCGTCGCGCTGATTCCAGTGGTAAATTTGGTTTTCAAAATTATCTCTATATGAGGTAGAAAATGAACTCTGAAGTTTTGACAAAAAATGGGCCTAAGTAGGCCAAGTGGCAATGCCAAAGACAAGCATGTGGCAGCAGGGTCATCGCACCAAAAAAATCAAACCAAGCAGAGCAAGTTGTGGGTCGAACCGCGACCACTAGGTCGACACCACAAAACTTTGCCAAGAGACCACGCATGTCATTTGTTATAATATAGTTTCACGATTATATTTAAAGTTTTTATTAATGATATGATGGGGGAAGGGTTGGCAGAGCCTGCCAAACCCACGGTTTGTTTATCGGTGGCACCAAACAACACTAATAGAGTCTCCAAACTCGGCGGAAACTAAACCATATATATCACCGTTAAAACCATAATAAAACGTTGATTCCTATGTTTAAACAATTGTTATATACCAAGGTTGGAATGAGATTATGTCCGTTGAAAACATTACAAAATAACCTATGGTTATAACCAAACACCACGGGGAGCGACATATGTATCTGTCGGTTCAACGATATAACAAAGTTGTTAACCATTTGTTATATATGGTCAAAGGTTTATCACCGTCAAGCTTTGTATGTTATGTTATAACTATGGTTTCAACCATACATTAAATATGGCGCATGCATAATATTTTGAATATGTATATTTGTAATGTTGTTACAATCCAATACCAGGAGGCCCGTGGGTTTGACCCCGGGACCTCCCATGGGCATTATGAAAAATTTGTCCACTGTGCCAGAACCAAGGGAGATATAGTGTAAAGTTTAGAATATTCTTTTAACAGTGCCTGTAAATGCCTTTTGAGGCATATCTCGGCCAATATTGGGCCTTTTTGTAATCTAAAAGTTGTGTTGGAAAGCTGAGGCCGAGGCCTATCAATTGACCGTAGTCATTGAAGCCTGTGAGCAGATTCCAGAATGGAGAATTTTTATATAAAGAGACTTTATGAGCATTTTCAATACATCGGACATCCATTGGAAGCGGACCAGAGATGTAGTCTAGGAGGGACGAATTCTGTCATAAAAATTGTTGTGTTTGCTTCTTATTTATGTTGTTAGTGGTTGATTTCATGTTTCAAGTTTTTAAGTTTAAGGCACATAAAAATCCATTTTCCTTATTAATTCACTTAAAAAGAAACCTTAGTTAATATTGGTATAAATTGAGCAAATAGTCAATTATGTTGTTTTTGGATCATATATTGGTATTAGAGTGAGGTTAATCATGTATAAGCAGGATATTTACCAATGTGAATGTTGACTAGATCCAGGTTGCAACGTGGAGAAGGGAAACTTGAGAAGATAAATCCAGAGATTGGAAAAAGGAAAGTCTCTCAAAAGTTGAAGATGAGAGAGTCAAATGAAGGAGAAGCTCTTGAAACAAAGGTCATTGGCAAGGAGAAATATCATCAAATATTCCTTAATATGCAAAGGATGATTGTAGAACTTTTATGAAGACAAGAAGACTAAATATGCAACTTCATCTTCTAAAGGCAAGAAAGAGAAAATGGGCAAGGAAAAAGTTGATGGTAATGAAACTCCTTCTCCTCCATATTCATCTTCTTCAATCTCTTATTATTCAAGTTCAGATTTAGATTCACAAAAGAAGCAAAAGAAATGTCCTTTTTTGAAGCTTGATGTTAAGTTTGAGTTGCCAATATATGATGGTCAAATGAATCCTAAAAATTTAGATAACTGGATAAAGAAACTTGAGGTGTATTGTAGAATTCAAAATGTTGTTGATGATGCTACAAAAATTCAGTTAGCTACACTTAGAATGGGGGGAACAACTTTGATTTGGTCGGAAAGTTAAACTCAATCAGATTTGAAGCAAAAAGGTAAATTATCTCTTCATGGTCTAATTTTGTTCAATATCTTAGAAAGAAATTCTATCCTTTAGGATATATTCAATAGGCTATGATGGATTGGTAGCATTTAAAGCAAGGTAAAGGACAAAGTGTGCAAGAGTTTACGTAGAAATTCAAGAAAAATGCATTAGAAATTAATGTTCCATTAGACACACGAGAAACTTTGTTAAATTATATTGGAAGTTTACATTCTTATTTGCCACATACTTTACTTATATTTAATCCAACTAAATTTGATGAAGTGTGTGTACAAGACATTCATATTGAATCAAGTGGTAAACCTTTTCAGTCAAACTTTTCAAAGAAACCATTCAATAATTGAGAGAAAAAATATTCCAAAGAAGGCAAGGGAAAGAGTAATTTGAAAGGGAAGAAATCGACAATAGCTAAGAAGGAAGGAGAAATACTTGTACTCATTGTCAGGGTTGGACGTGATGACTCCAAGTGTTGGAAGCTTCATCCTGAACTTAAGCCCAAGAAGTTCCTTAAGAAGAAGGGTGAGATGAAAGCCAATGTTGCAGTCCAACAAGATTTGGGATCTGACTCCGGTGATGAAAATAAGATTATTGCTATGGGTCTGACAGGTAATCCTTCTAAAACTAGTTCTAGTTCTACTTGTTCTACATCTTCTTCAAAATCTAATAGTGTGATTGAAGAAAATAAGAGAGTTGAATTGTTTCACATAAGGATCATATCCAAGCACACTAAGATAGACACATTATTCGATAGTGGATCACAAGAAAATCTAATTTCTGAGGAACTAGTAAGGAAATTGGGATTGGAAACTAAGAATCATCCAAAACCATACCCTTTAGGATGGTTGAAATAAAATACTCAGATGCAAGTCACAAAACAGTGTCGATTAAGGTTTGCAATTACAACTAATTTTGTTGATGAAGTTGAATTAGATGTGATTCCTTTGGATATATGTGGAGTTGTGTTGGGTAGTCTATATCTTTATGATAGAGATGCCATATTTCATAGAAAGGAGAATAAGTATCATCTCTTTAAAGATGGAATTGAATACATTGTTAGGGCACACAAAATTAAGACAAACTTGGATTTAATCAATGTCATTCAGATGAAAATGTTAATAAATTCAAGTAAAAAGATTATTCTCATGATTGTTAAAGAACAACCTAAAGATAAGTATGATTCTTTTCAAGGGTGTGATTCTTAGTTTAAGGACAAATTGGTTTAAATACTAGATTCTTATTAAGAATTGTTTAAACAACCAAAAAGTTTACCTCCAAAATGAGAAATACAACATGAGATTCAATTATAATCGAATGACCCTCTCCTGAACATTGGCATGTATTGTATGTCAGTCATAGAGAATGAAGAGATTAAGAAAAAAATTCAGAAATTGGTTGATAAAGGATTTATTTGACCTAGTTCATCTCCATGTGGATCACCGATCATATTAGTCCCAAAGAAAGCCGAGACTTGGAGAATGTGTGTTGATTTTAGAGCCTTAAACAAAATCACCATCAAGAACGGGTATCCTCTTCCTAGAATTGATGATTTCCTTGATCAGCTAAAAAATGATGTTTACTTTACAAAACTGGATTTAAGAAGTGGTTATCATCAGATTCGTATTGCAGAGAATGGTGTATGGAAAACTGCATTTAAGATTAGACCATGGCTTTTTGAATGGTTGGTTATGTCATTTGGGTTATGCAATTCTCCATAAAAATTTATGAGAGTGATGAATGATGTTTTTCGTCCTTTTATTGATAAGTTTGTCATATTCTATCTGGATGATATTCTTATTTTCAATTCAAGTTGGGAAGAACACGTAAAGCATGTTAAACAAGTTTTTGATGTGTTGCAAAAACAGAAACTGTATCTCAAACTCTCTAAATGTGAATTTGGAAAAACTTCCTTAGTATATCTTGGTTACATAGTTGGAGGTGGTAATTTAAAAATAGACCCAACTAAAATAAATGTAATTATTAAGTGGCCAAGACCTCAAAATGTGACGGAAGTTAGAAGTTTCTTGGGTGTAGTTCAGTATTGGAGGAATTTTATTTCTCATTTCTCTTTTATTGCATCACCACTTCATGATTAAATAAGTTCTAAAGTCTCTTTTCAGTGGCGAGGAAAAAAAAAAAAAAATTATACTTTAAAGCAGAAAATTGTTATAGCTCCAATCTTGGCTTTGCGAGATCTTCAACAACCATTTGAAATAGAAACCAATTCTAGTGGGTATGCAATGGGTGCAGTATTATTACAAAAAGGAAATCCTATTTGTTTTTATTCAGAAACATTTTCTAAATCATTTGATAACAATCCAACCTATGATAAAGAATTGTATGCATACCCACATCAGCCACTTCACTACCTTCAATCACAAACTAAGTTGCAACAGTCTCGACATTCTATATGGATGGGGTTTTTGCATCAATTTCATTTAGTAATAAAATATAAGAAAGGTACCACCAATAAATTAGTCGATATGTTATCAAGACCTTCTTTGAATGCTTCAGTTATTCTGCAAAACAATTCTTTAGCACATGAACATTATATAAAACAATATGTTGTAGATATTGATTTTAAGGATGTTTATGAATCACTAACTGATGGTGCTCAAGTGGAAGAAGTGAATTATCATATTCATGATAGGTTATTGTACCATCTTTGCAAGTTGTGCATACCACAAGGACAAAGAATGCATGTGGCCAGGGAAGCACATTTTTCTCGTGTTTCAAAGAATTTTGGTGTAGGTTCTTCTACTAGAAGATCTCCTTTTGAAACATGTTATGGGTACCTGCCAAAATCACCAATGGAATTTATGTTTGGTGAAGAAACTAGGGAGGATGGACATGGAGATTCTGAAAAGTCAATCAAGTTCATTCAAATAATCCGAAAGATTCATGAAGCAGTGCAGGATCAATTGGATAAAATTCAAGCCAAGTACAAAATGCGCCATGACAAGAATCAGATGGATCATCACTTCTAGGTTGGTGATAAATTATGGCTATACATCAGCAAAGAAAATATGAAAGTTGAAGGTAAAAAGTTGAAACCTATAAGGTATGGTCCTTTTATAATTGTTGAAAAGATTGGGCATAACGCATTTAGGTCGAATTTGCCTCCATACATGCACATATTCAGTTGTGAATGTTGAAAATTTGAAGTTGTATGAACCTCTTATTATCATGGATCGAGAGGAAAATTCTCAAATTCCAACTGTAAATGATTTTGCACCTGAATGTATGACTGAGTTATAGGAAGATACTGTTGGATACCTATAGTAATAGGTTTCATATTTCATGATTGGCAAGAGAAAAGCCAAATATGCTCTGCTCTGGTATAACCAAAGATCCCATATTTCCTAGAAAGCAAGAGCTGGGTATAGTGTTTCAAGTATTGAGCACCTTAATTCAAATTTTGTGGATGATTCAACAGTTTAATCTGGATCATGCCATGTTTCAATTTTGAGTTGTAGAATAGAGAAAGAGGTCTGTCCAAACAGCTTAATCTTGGCAGACAAGTAGTTCAGGTAGAGAAGCAAAGGTTCCCAAAAGTTTAATCTGGGACCTTGGAAGACATAAGGGTAGAAGTAGATAGAGAGAAAAGGAAAAAAGCCAAAGAAAAGAAAAGGCAATTGAGGGTTGCAAGTTCAAGTGCCCCTCCAAGAAGAAACAAAAAATGCTAGGCAAAATAGTTGGGTAGGCAGTTGTGGTTGCAGAAAGAATATGATCACCATTACACAAGTATCAATAGGTCTCTTGCCAAGGCAATTAATCTATCAGCAAACAAAGTGGTGAATTCCATGAAATTACAGCAAAGAGCATCACTAACTTCTTCTCTTTCCCTCTCTACTCCATCACTAACACCCCCTTTCTAAATTCCCCTCCTTCATTCATATTAACTCCTAATTCTACTATATAACCTCCCTTGTCTTACCCCACCCCTAATATTATTAACACTAAGGTGTATAAAACCCCAAATCTTATGTATATTCCCTCCCCTAGGCATAATAGCCGTGTATTTTTCAAAAGGGACCAAATGGCATCTGGCCACTTTGGTGAACCTATTCCACCCTACTTCCCCTTTGCTGCAAGTCAATTTGCCCTCAAATCACCTCTGCATTGCTAAAACCCCCTTTCCAAACCCATTTTGCCCATAAAACCTTTGCAAAGGTTAATGCCCGCCTCTGGCACGTTTCCCAATCCTACCGCATTGTGGTTGAGCCAAAACATTGAAAAAACCCACAAAAACCCACAAATTTTGATTTTTCCGCCCACAATATTGAACGCGCATGTTTCCCCTCCGCCAGCCGTCGGATCAAGCCCATCAGATCCGACGGCCCACAGCAATATCGGAGCGCTTCCTGTGGCTGCACGTTAACTTCCGGGAAAGTGATGTTGCGCCTTGTCACGCCTCCTCCACGCGTCGAGCGTTGAACCATCTCGGAGCCCGCTCTGACATCCTCCGCGCCGTACCTAAACCGCCCCGAGAAACCGCGGCGGTTAAGGCCTTAACCGTGACCGCTGCACTTTAACCGCCACCTACCCGCCGCTGACTCGCCGCCACGTCATTGCCCGCTCGTACCTGCCTCTCTTATTGGCCCACCTCACTGCTGACTGGGCTGCCACCTCGCCGCCCCTTTGACCAGTCGCCCACTGCCACGTCGCCCGATGACGTCAGCTGACGTCACATCACCATGACCCACCAATGACGTCATGCTGACGTCAGCAGAAAAAAGCGCCAAATTGGTAAAATAACCCATATTTACCAATTTTACCCGTGTTTTTATCATTTTTACTGTAATCTCTGCTGAACGCTCTGCACGACCGTTTGAACTCAAATTTTCGCCAACCAGTCGATTAGCCCGGGCGACCTCCTCAAAAAGCAACTGTGCACCTGTGTTTCAACCTCTGCTCGTCGAATTACAGGTATTTAGACCATTTCGCCCTCCATACGACCTTCATTAAGCTTAAATTTGCTCAGAGGGATCACAGAACCATAAAAACTATATTTACACCGTTCATTCCCCTTCATTCATCCAGCATTGTCATTGTGAGGGCCAAGAAGTACCTGCAGAGCTCTAGAAACCTGCAATTCCCATTAAACCTCTGTAATTCTGCGTTTTCCCGGCAGAATTGCTAATAGACATAATTCACCCTGTTATAGAGTTCAGTTACACCACAGAGAGGTTCTATCACTAGACTCCAGTAGTATTTCAATTGCTATTGAGAGAATTCCCCTTGAATACTCAAAACCTCAACTGTTTCTACAGAGGACTGCCTCCAGACTGTGTTTTCACCATTCCACCTGTCTATTTACAATTCTTGCAACCTGGAGAGCTATGGAGACCCCTATTGCACTAAATATTAAGCCCATCAATGCACCTCACCAGGAAATAGCATGGAAAGCCCTGGGAGACATGGACTACCAAATGCTGGATTGGTTCCCCATGGGAACCAAGTATAATGTGCTAATGTTGAATGAACTAAGAGCCCAGCACCTCAGTGGAGCAGATATCTTGGGGATTTGGGAGTCAAATTTGCCCATATACAACCTTCCCCAAGTCAATCCTATGCCAGAGCTCATTTATAGCTGCCAGGAATGCTATGACCCCAGCCAAAGAGCAGTCATAAGCCCCACAGGCCTAGTCCTGTTCCAGATCACCCCAGAGAGCATAAACCAGATGCTGCACTTCAATACAGCCAAGACATTGACCCCTCTGTCCATGCAGAATCTGATTAACACAGGGATCAAGCTGTCCAGTGACCAGATTATCAAAATCAACCAACTGTTTGTCACACCAGGCTCTGAAACAGTCAGAACCCCTCCTATTGGGTACCATTATCTGAATGAGTTGGGCAGAATGCTGGTGGATCTAATTGGCTATGTCCTAGGATTCAGGGGGCTGGAAGATGTAGATGAAAGCATAATGGCAATGCTGTCCATATTTGCCCCTAGTAAGCCTCCAGCTGTGCAGTATGATTATGCAACTTACATAGCAGAGAAAATCCATGATCAGTTTATGAATCTGAAAAGGGAGAGACTGTTCAGGTACTCCTCATATATATATCATTTATTCCTTTTCTATCAGCCAGCTACCTTCTCTGTTCCTTTGAGGCCACTCAATGCCCATGGAAGCCCAAGATCAGTTGTTTTCTGGACCTCTGTGTTTCATTTTACCTCAGTATCACCCTATACATACTGTGAGTTTATTGATTTATTTGTTCATCCGGCCCTAACAGTTCTGCAAGGTACTCCTCCTCCTAGATTAACCGATGAAATGAAGAGGATTCTACATCTGAACAAATCCTACAATATTGGCAACTGGTACTTCTACCAGAACCACACAGTCATTAGGATATATGGCTGTGAATTGAACCCATTTAGGTTGCCAAGATATGTCCCCATGAGGCTTTTTGCCTTAGAGTATTTCAGGCAGTTTGGGAACTCAGATTACCTTCATTTTCAGAGTAGAAACAAGAAGTCACAACTGAAGGTAAGAAGTCAGCTAGGTTCCTTCCTTTACAACAAGAAAGAGGAAGGGTGGAAAGAGGCACACAGCATCCTGGAAGGCCTCAGATTGCAGACCAGTTTTGAATGGATTCCCTATGACCCCAATCATTCTATCTCCCTCAGGAGAATTAGATACAGACTGGGCAACTATGCACATAAAAGACAACCTGAAATAGAAAAGTATGCCAATGCACTAGATTGGGAAGAGGGTACACTAATAGAACAACTCACTGAGGTAGAACTACTTGAGAAAGAAGCTAGGAATGTGCAAAAAGAAACTGACTTGGAAACTTGTGGACAGGTGCCCTCCTCCTACAGAAAGCAAATTGGAACAGCTGCTAGATCTTCAGCAGCACAGCAGCAAACCACTGAGAAGACATCCCAGGCAGCAAGCAAAGACAAAGGTAAACAGGTGGAACAGCCACCTGTATTGACAGAGGAACAAGTTGACACCTTGCTACAGCAGCAAGAAGAAATGGAACAGCAAGAACTGGGGCAGCAACAAGAAAAAGCACAGTCCAGTGAACAGCCATTGCAGCAGGAAAAAGGGACAGATGTACCTAGTAACGCTGAGCAGCAGCCCCAAACAGAGGTGCCTCCCAGGACAGACACCAATATAGACACATCAGTCCTCCAAACACCACAGAAGGAGGATGTGACCAGGAAAAGGGAGAGAGAGACCCCCCACACCTCATCATTCATCAGAGGAGAGAAGAGACAAAGACTGAATGACTCCCAAGAGGAGGACATAGCAGTAAGGGAAGCCATGGGCATGGGCCCACCCAGTGGAGAACTTTTGGCCAGCTCATCCCAGCGAGGACATGACATGACTATGGGAGGAGAGGTCAGCTCCTCCGGTCAAACTAGAAAGGGGCAGTCAAGTATAAAACAGCAATTCATTGACATAAAAAGGAGGAGTGATCCCATAAAGGTGCAGCTGTATGATCACTTGTTGAACCTAGCTCCTAGCAACCAGCAGAGACTCATGTCTGCCTTCGATGTGAGCGAAGGCAAAATGATAATGAGCCACTTCATGCCTACAACTTTGCAGCCTCAGTCCACCTCGGACTATCTAAGAACCAACATGGAGGTTCTTGCCAAAGACATACACCCCATGGACAAGATTGAATTACATAAGCAGACTGGTGAAATGGTGTATGCCTCCCTGGCAGATGAGACATTGGAGAATTATAAACTAAAGAGCAGCCTGGACAACACAGCTTCTCAGCTGGAGTTAGAAAGAGCATCATCACAAGCCAAGGACAATAGGATCAAGTCCTTGGAAGAGGTAATTATAGAAATAGGGCATGATCCTAAAGATGTCAAAGGCATCCAAGAGCTCCTGAAGATAAGGGATGCAGACATGGCAGCCCTAAGAAAGAAAATCAAACTCCCGGCCACCATCCATCCACAAACAGATGAAGTTGCCCAGCAAAGGCAAGAGAAGGATGCTACAGATCTGCTGGTATCCCTATACAAAGAGCTGGTTAGGACTCAAGACCAGCTGGGACAAACTGAAGCTGCAAAGGCAGCACTACAGGAAACACTGAAGCAAAGAGAAGAGGGCCAACCCTCCCAGCCTCCTCCTGTGATAATAAATCTTGAGGAAATCCCTCCAAAGACCACTCCTCCTCCTCAGCAAACAGAAACTACAGCGCCATCCACAGCAACAACTACAACATCAGAACAGGCTACTAGTTTGGACATGCAAAAGCTGCAAGCTGAGATCCAAGCCATGGAATCTCAAATGAAAGAGCTGGATGAACTTAAGAAAACCTTGACTAAGGTAAATGAAAGGTTTGACAAGAGCAAACAGAATGAGGCAGCCAAGGAGAGAGAGGTAAAAGCTCTTAAGAGGAGAATTGCTGAACTAGAGAAAGAGCTTGCACTAGAAAAAGTGACAGCTGAAATGAAAGCAGTGCTATGGAGCAACATTGGGCGGTCCATTGCCAACCAGTGGCAATACATTGAGACCATGGATGAGCAAATGGTGCTCATCACTAAAGCAAACAGAGAAATACAGAGGGCCAGGGCAAGCCTTGGACACATGCCAGAAGCTGCTACTAGGATAATCAACACTCTGAACTATAAGACTAGCTCTCAATTGGCTGTCATGGGAATCACCAACAGGACAGAAGCAATTGCTGTAGCCAAGAGAGTCATAACATTGAGGAACCTGGTTGGAACACTGGAGAGGAGGACACAGGATATGCAGACTGAAATCAACAGATTCCTGGAAAAATTCGTGGCACTACAGAACAGAGGCCTCCCCAGCATTTTAAGCAGTGTAGGAAGACTGCTCACCCTAGAGAATTACAATAAGAGAATTGATGCCCAGGCAGTAGCAGAGATTGCACAACCACCAAGCACTTCAGCAGAGCCAGGGCTAGCCACCGGGCAGAGTATGTATGACAGGGTGGAAAACCTGTTTTTCCTCATGAATGAAGTTGACCATCTGTTTGATACACCACCTAACTTCTTCAAATTCACAGAAGCAGATGAAACTCTAGGGGCAATCTTAGCACACCAACTGCCCACACAGGATGCCTGGAGAAATTTGACACAGACAGTTTTCTCAGGCCAGAATCAGTAGCGCAAATGAGTATACATGCGCAGGCACAATTTTGAAGAAAGATATCTACAGGGAAGAGACAGAGGCTGAGCCAACTCAGCAGGACCATTGACTCACCACAAGCAGCAGTCACAATCACAGCTGACAAATCCAGGATACAGCGTACAAAGCCTTAAAGACAGGTCCTCCAGCATTTATTCAGAATATCTCGACCGACTTAGCTGTTCCCAAAGGCTAAAATATCTTCTGACAGAGCATTAAAATGCCTGTACTCTGTAATCAATGCTGCATTAAATTTTGGCCATAATATCTTAAGTAGTTGGTAAGAAAGTAAAATCTGAGATAACTCAGGACTCAGATATTTTGTAAATCACCGCAAATATATATTCACCCTTCACAGCAGTGAAAGTTGTTGTTGCAATTTTCTTTTGAAGAGCTCTCGCTCGTTGTAATATTTTCAGAGAAGTAATACAAAGGAAGAATGGAATTTCCAAGGCTTGGTGTTCTTTGATGTATTGTGGTGAAAGATGAATGTTACAGGATTCCAGGGTGTTGCATAAAACAGCAAGTATTCTCAAATCTCTTTGTTATATGTCTTTGAGTCTTTTGTTCTCTTTTGTTGTTCAAATGTATTACACTTGATAGCAAGGTAAAAGGATAGTTCCAGGATTTAACCATGTTTACCCTGGACTCAAACTGAGCTATTATACATGTTTTCCTCAGATACAGTGACAGAATTGTAATTCTTAATTGCTGCATTTCAAAACTGTGTCTTTTACTGCGACAGTCATTCTCAGGGATTCAATCTTTGCCCCTAAGACCTCTGTCTTCTCCTCTTAAAGCTGTCTGTTGGGAACATATAGACAATAAGTGAAAATTCTTAAATGCTTTCACTGTTTGTGTTACCTGTTTCCAGTCATTTAATCAAAAAACCTGTTCTATTAAGCACTCAAATGGCCCTGTAAGTTCCATCTTTCATCTCAAAGTTTCAAACACATATAGCCACAGACTCCATTGCCCAATGGTACTCAACCTCTCCGAAAACTACTTCACTAGAACCTAAAAGGAGTTTCATCAACCAAAACATAAACAAAAACCAGTGCATAATAGCTAGCCTAAAACCCTATCATAAACAGTTACAAATCATAAAGAGAGAGCCCTCTCTGATCACAGTTTGGCTAGAAATAGTGATCCAAAGATTGGTTAGTGGTTACCCCGGCCGTATTCCCTTGGGAGTCATAGGGAACAACCTGGGTGTTAACAGATACCATCTTGGATACGAAGGTCCACACTTCCAGACGAGGAGATGTAGAGTATTTTTGAGTGGGATTCAAAGGTATGAATCCAAGTAAATCAAGGTGGATGGAGATCAGAAGGGTGAGGGAGTTGTACCCTCACCTCATATCTTCTTAAAACCAAACTTTTGGTGGTCCAAAAGCTTCCAGTGGAGAGGAATGATCTAGGAGGGTCCTAAAAATTCTCAAAATTTATTACTCTCAGATGCTCATGAAACTAATGCCAAGTCAAATATCTCTCGCACTGCTTCTGGTTGTATATTTATTTTTCAAAATGGCCTCTGTATGAGGGAGAAAATGCATTTTGTTCAAATAGGAAAAAAATGGGCCAGAACAGGCCAAGTGGAAACTCCAAAGAAGGCCAAGTGGTAGTGAAAGAGACATGCACATGGCAGCAGGGTCAACGCACCACACAAGTCAAACCAAGTAGAGCAAGTTGTGGTTGAACCCGCGAACACTAAGTCGACACCACAAAACTTTACCAACAGACTACGCATGTCATTTGTTATAACATAGCCACACGGTTATCTTTAAATTTTGTATAAATGCTATGATGGGGGACGGGTTGGCAGAGCCCACCATATCTGGCAGGCCTGCTAAACCCTTGGTTTTTTTATCGGCACCACCAAACAACACTACCGGAGTCTCCAAACTCAACAAAGAACAAACCATATATATGACTGTTGAAACCATAATACAAAGCCGATTCCTATGTTTAAACATTTGTTATATACCACAGTTGGCATAGGATTATGTCCATTGAAAACATTACAATATAACCTATGGTTATAACCAAACACCACAGGGAGTGACATATGTATCCGTCGATTCAATGATATAACAAAGTTGGTAACCATATGTTATATATAGTTGAAGGTTTTTCACCATCGGGCTTTGTATGTTATGTTAAAACTATGGTTTCAACCATATGTTAAATATGGCGTATGCATAATAATTCAAATATGTATATTTGTAATTTTGTTACAATTCCATCCCGGGAGACTCGCGGGTTTGACCCTGGGACCTCCTGTGGGCATTATCAAAGAATTTTCCACTGCACTAGAGCCAAGGTAGATGTAATTTTAAGTTTAGAATATTGTTTTAAAAATGCATGTAAATTCCTTTTGAGGCATATCTTGGCGAATATTGCGCCTTTTTGTAATCTAAAAGTTGCGTTGGAAAGCTAATGCCAAGGTCTATCAGTTGACAGTGGCCATCGAAGCCTGTGAGCAGATTCCAGAATGGAGGATTTTGATGTAAAGAGACTTTATGAGCATCTTCAATACATCGAACACCCATTGGAAGCGAACCCGAAGATGTAGTCCAGGAGGGACGAATTCTGTCATCAGATTTGTTTTGTTTGCTTCTTATTTTTGCACTTCATGGTTGATTTCAGATTTCAAGTTTTTAAGTTTAAGTCACATAAAAATCCATTTTCCTTATTAATTCTCTTAAAAATAAACCTTAATTAATATTTGAATAAATTGAGCAAATAGTCAATTCTGTTATTTTTGGATCAATGAAGTACATTATAAGCCCGCAACTTGTAAATAGTGACAAATAATTTCATATCCTTGGCATTTATATATGTTATAATTATGTTGTTTGATTGACGAATTCTTCCTGTGAGTTGTATTTGAGTCTCAAAACCCTCCCATATCATCAATGCATGCATCTACCATAACCATGTCAAATTTCAATGTATATGAGCACAAACTGGAAAAAATTCACCGTTCGCCCCATTCTCAAGTCATGGGCAGTCATAGGCTGACATTACTTCTTTTGCGTGGGCAACCCTTGCCAAGTCAAGCTGACCCACCAACTAATTGCATGGGAACCCCTTCCAGGCAGGGGCCCTCACATGCCCAACATGTGACACCCTCATGGGTGCATGGGCACCCCACCTTCGTGTGGGCATGCTCAAGGTGCGGGAATTTGCCCTGTTGTGAAAATCAGTGAGCACAAATCATTATCTCATCAATGACAACAAAATATTATCATTTTTTATTTCCATGTTGCATGATAAATATTCAATTATAAACTGACTTTTAACACCTAAACAATAATTTAGTTAATTTTCTAAAAATCATTATGACACCCCCTTGTGGGAACTCTGTTCATGGAAATCCATGGACTGACCTTACATATTTTTTGTGGGCTCCCCTTGCCAATTACAGCCAACACACCAACTCATAGCATGGGCATCCTTATCATGTGGGTGCCCTAGCATTCCCAACACACGATGCCCCCATGGGCACCTAGGCGCCCCGCCTTCATGTGGCCACACCTAGGGCACAGGTGTTCGCCCTGTTGTGCAAATAATTGAACACAAATCATTAGCTCATTAATGACATCATTTGTTATTTCCATGTTGCATGATCAATATTCAATCATAAACCAGATTTTAACACCTAAATATTAATTTAGTTAATTTTCTAGAAATCATCATGAGACCCCTTGTGGGAACTCTATTAATGGGAATTCATGGGAAAACATTACTTCTTCTGTGTGGAATCGCCTTGCCAATTCGAGCTAACCCACCAACCTGTCATACATGTGTCCCTTCCAGGCGAGCACCCTAGCATGCCCAACACATGACGCCACCATGGGCACCTAGAAGCTCTGCATTCGTGCAGGCGCGAGCATTTTCCGTTTTATGCAAATAAATCAACACAAATCATTAGCTCATCAATGACAAAAAAATATTATCATTTTTTATTTCCATATTTCATGATTAATCAATTATAAATCGACTTTTAACACCCAAACATTAATTTAGTCAATGTTCTAAAAATCATTGTGAGACCCCCTTATGGGAACTCCTTTCATGAGTAGTCATGGGCCGACATTACTTATTTTTTGCAAGCACCCCCTTGCAACTTGGTTTGACCCACCAACTCGTCACACAGGCACCCTTGCCGACAAGCACCCTAGTGTTTCCAGCACACGATGCCCCCATGGGTGCCCAGGTGCCTTACATTCGTTTGGGCGTACCCAGAGTGCAGGAATTCTTCCTGCCATGAAAATCAATGAACACAAATCATTATCTCATCAATGACAATAAATTATTATTATTTTTTATTTCTATGTTGCATGATCAATATTTAATTATAGACCAAATTTTAACACCTAACCATTAATTTAGTTAATTTTCTAAAATTGAATATGAGACCCCCATATCGGAACTTTGTTCACAGGTAGTCATGGACTGACATTACTTCTTTTTTTTGGGTGCCCATTTCTAATTTGGGTTGAAAAACCAACTCGTCACATGGCCTCCACTATAGAGCGGGTGCCTTGGCGTGCCCAGCACATGACGCCCCCATGGGTACCTGAGAACGCCTGTGCATGGGCGTTCACCCTACTGTGCAAATCAGTGAACACAAATCATTAGCTCATCAATGACAAAAAATATTATCATTTGTTTTTTCCATGTTGCATGATCACTTAATTATAAACTAACTTTTAATACCCAAACATTAAATTAGTCAATTTTCTAAAAATCATTATGAGACCCCCTTGTGGGAACTTTGTTCATGGGCTAACATTACTTCTTTTGTGCGGGCACCCCTTGCTAAGTCAGGCTGACCCACCAACTCATCACAGGGGCGCCCTGCCGTGCCCAACATGTGATGCCCCGCCTTCATGCAGTCATGCCCAGGTCCTGGGCATTCACCCTGTTGTGTGAATCAATGAACACAAATCATTAGCTCATCAATGACAAGAACATATTATCTTTTTTTTTTCCATGTTGCATTATCAATATTCAATTATAAACTAGATTTTAACACCTAAACATTAATTTAGTCAATTTTCTAAAATTCATTACGAGACCCCCTTTTGGGAACTTTGTTCATGGGAAGTCATGGACCGAAGTTACTTATTTTTTGTCAGTACCCCTATCCAAGTTAGGTCAACCCACCAACTCGTCACATGGGTGAACCTACGGGGTAGGCACCCTAGCGTGCCCAGCACGCAACGCCCCCATGTGCCCTAGGTGCCTTGTTATTGTGAAAGCACGCCCAAGGCGCGAACATTCACCCTGCTGTTTAAATTAGTGAACACAAATCATTAGATCATCAATGGAAACAAAATATTATCATTTTTTATTTCCATGTTGCATGATCAATCAATTATAAACTAATTTTTAACATCTAAACATTAATAGTCAATTTTCTAAAAATCATTATGGGACCCCCTTGTGGGAAATTTGTTCATGGGAAGTCATGGGCCGACATTAATTCTTTTGTACAGGTGCCCCTTTCCAAGTCGAGCTGACCCACCAACTCGTTGCACAGTCACACCTGCCAGGCGAGCGCCCTGGGATGCCCAACACACGATACCCCCATAGGTGCCCCGCCTTCGTGCGAGTGCGCCCAATGGCATGTTTGTTCACCCTATTGTGCAAATCAGTGAACACAAATCATTAACTCATCAATGACAACAAAATATTATCATTTGTTATTTCCATGTTGCATGACCAATATTCAATTATAAATCGACTTTTAACACCTAAACATTAATTTAGTTAATTTTCTAAAAATCGTTATGACACCCATTGTGGGAACTCTCTTCATGGGAACACATGGGCCACCATTAATTCTTTTGTTTGGGCATTCATTTCCAAGCCGGGTTGACGCACCAACTTGTCGTGCGGACACCCCTATCGGGCAGGCGCACTGACGTGCCCAGCACGCGACACCCCCATGAGTGCCAAGGTGTGCACGTTCACCTTACTGTGCAACTCGGTGAACACAAATCATTAACTCATCAATGACAACAAAATATTATCATTTGTTAGTACCATTCTACATACTCAATCAATTATAAACTGACTTTTAACACCCAAACCTTAATTTAGTCAATTCTCTAAAAATCATTATGAGACCGACCTTACTTATTTCTTGTGGGTGCCCCTTTCCAAGTCGTGCTAACCCACCAACTCGTTGCACGAGTGCCCCTACCGAGCGGGCACCTTGGCATGCCCAACGCGTGATGCCCCTTAGGCGCATAGGTGCCCCAACTTTGTGCAAGTGCACTCAGGGAACAAGTGTCCGCCTTGCTATGGAAATTAGTGAACATAAATCATTAGCTCATCAATGACAACAAGATATTAACATTTTCTATTTCCATGTTGCATTATCAATATTCAATTATAAATCAAATTTTAACACCTAAACATTAATTTAGTTAATTTTTTAAAAATCATTATGAAACCTCATTGTGGGAACTTTTTCATGGAAACTCATAGGCCAACATTACTTCTTTTGTTTGGGCGTCCCTTGCCAAGTCAGGTTGACCCACCAACTCATCGCACAGGCACCCTTGTCGAGCAGGCACCTTGGCGTGCGCAACACACGATGTCCCCATGGGTGTTAGCGCATGCGTGCTTGCCTTACTATGCAACTTAGTGAACACAAATCATTAGCTCATCAATGACAACAAAATATTATCATTTTTTAGTACCATTCTGCATAATCAATCAATTATAAATTGACTTTTAACACCCAAACATTAATTTAGACAATTTTCTAAAAATCATTGTGAGACCCCTTTGTGGGAACTCTATTCATGAGAATTCATGGGTCGACCTTACTTATTTTTTGTGGGTGCCCCTTTCCAAGTCAGGTTGAACCACCAACTCGTTGCACGGGTGCCCCTACCAAGCAAGCACCCTAGTGTGCCTATCACACGATGCCCCTTGGGTGTCCAAGCGCCCCGCCTTTGTGCAGGCACATCCAAGGCGCACGCATTCACCTTGCTATGAAAATTAGTGAACATAAATCATTAGATCATCAATGACAACAAAATATTATCCTTTGTTAGTACCATACTACATATCAATCAATTATAAACCGAATTTTAACACCCAAACATTAATTTAGCTAATATTATAAAAATCATTATGAGACCCCTTAGTTGGAACTTTGTTCATCGGAAGTCTTAGGTTGACCTTATTTCTTTTTTGCGTGCACCCCTTTCCAAGTTGGACCGAACCACCAAAACGTTGCAAGGGCACCCCTACCCAGGCGAGCGCCCTGGCGTTCCCAGCACGCGACGCCCCCATGGACGCTCAGGTGGGCACCCTGGAGTGCCCAACATATGATGCCCCCATGGGCGCCTGAGTGCCCCTACTTCGTGCGAGCGTGCCCAGGGCATGGGAATTTTCCTTGTTGTGCAAATTAGTGGACACAAATCATTAACTCATCAATGACAACAAAATATTATCATTTATTAGTCCCACGCCGCATAATCAATCAATTATAAACCAACTTTTAATAGCCAAACATTAATTTAGTCAATTTTCTAAAAATCATTATTAGTCCCCTTGGTGGGAACTTTGTTCATGGTAAATCATGGGTCGGCCTTACTTCTTTAATTTAGGCGCACTTACTAGGCAAGCATCTTGGTGTGCCTAGCACGCAATGCCCCCAAGGGCATCCTGGCATTCCACCTTCGTGTGGGTGCACCTACGGTGTTTATGTTTTCCCTTATGGTGCAAATCATTCAACGCAAATCATTAGTTGATCAATGAAAACAAATATTATCATTTGTTAGTACGTCCATGTTGCATAATCAATTAATTATAAACTGGATTTTAACACCTAAACATTAATTTAATCAATTTTCTAAAAATCATTATGAGACACCCTGGTGGGAACTCAGTTCATGGGAAGTCATGGTCCGACCTTACTTCGCACATCTTCCCAATCCCCATGTTTTCTAGTTCACCCATAGCCCAACTCGCTTGGTACGTCTGCTTAACGAACTAAAGTCAAAATTGGAAATGATTGTATAAATATACATGAGCTTCTCTTTGTTTCAATAATAATATATTCTCTACTTAACAAGGCCAACCACGTGATGGTGGAACCTCATATGGCCCCTCCCCCCCCAACGATACCCAATCTATCTACTATAATATATTTGAAAGAAACACAGTAACATTCAAACATAAAAACTAGGAAAATAAAAATTTAAGGTGAAAGAAAGAGAAAAACCAACTCAAAACATAAAAATACATACCTCACACTTTTCAACATTTTGATATCATTAGTATTATTCCTCATCCAACTCATCATTTGTATCATCTAGTTCAGAATTCATGTACAAAGAATTCACCATATCAGCTATCATCATCATCGTCTATATCACCATCTGGAACATGCTCTTCTACATTTGGTCCAACTTCTTAGTTCATCCAAATTAGCATTGTCTCGATTAACATATATTCCTTGAATTTCTTCGACATCTTCCTTTGACACTGCATGAACTCCCTACTCCTCTACATCTTCTTCTTCTTCAATTTCATCTTCTTCCACTACATTATACTTTACGGGCCTTCCTCTGGGATCATATCTAATAGCATATGACCAACCCACTTTACCTTGAACGTCTACGTAAAATACCTATTCATATTTTATTGGAAGAACATATCACTCTAATCCTAGCTTGAGACTCCTTGTATCAACCATGGTGAATCCATTAGCATTCTCAATAACAGTTCTATCAAGATCACATTCATGGATTCATAGCCTAAACCATTTAACATCGAACACAAATACTTTGAAGGATTCAAACTCACACAGAAAATATATAATGCAGATATCCATAGTATCTATTGTCATAGATTTCTTGATGTCTATCATCTCTAGAGGAAACATTGATAACTTGATATATTGCATTTATCCCACTATCATAATTTTTCATCTTTTCATCCAACCTTTTGATGCGAAATTTGTGGTCATTGCACCACATTTTGTTGTGGTGTTTTAACTGCAATACGTCAAACACATAAAAAATATCCATTTTCAATTGATAAGCATGCATATTTATAATTGCAAAATTTAAAAATTAAGAAAAAAGCATGCCATATGCATCAACATAATTGTAAAAAAACTTAGTATGGGTAAATATGCTTGCCTGATAATATTTTAAATCATATGCTAAATCAATTTCCCTTTGTGTAATATTGTTATCTCTACTACATGAGCTTCTTTGACCAATGTTGACACACCATACCATGATAACCTACCATTATTAGTTTTTTTTCATTATTCAATCCATACCTTCATCCAATCTTGATTGTTCGCAATGTATAAATGTATTGCATCCCACTCTCGATTGGCTATATTAATTTAAATCAATTCACATATATATAATCAGTTACCATGTTATACCTTCATAATAATGGATTATGCAGGAAGACGAAAAATTAAATAAGTACGATATACATAAACACAAAAAATTCAAATGTGTTATAAATCCCCACTATCTACTTACATCTCACTTTTCTCATTATACCTTTCCCCAATAGGTTTTCCCCTTCAAAATCGTCCACAGAGTTGACATCCCAAATGTGATCCAATATATTAATACTTTTCCCTACTTCATCATTATATTGATGAATATAAACCATGGTTAGATATGCCATATACCATAGAACCCTCAAGACATTCTCTTTTGTTGACCAAAGCCTTCAATGATTTAAAGTTCCTCTCAACCATCCACATTGATCTTGTGTGTATAGGTCCACACTTTTCAATCTCCTCGCCTTGGTGTATGAGGTAGTGTTCTTGTGCACTGAAAAATGTTGGAGGTAGATACTTTTGCATTTCACACATTAAACAAGGAATTTGTTTCCTTTGATACTTTATATATTCTTTATCGATTTCTTTAGATGAAAACCATATACAAATGAAGCAAGCAAATCACAAGTCTAAAAAAAAAAAATTGTATGGTACATGATGACAAGAAAAACACATGTAGTAAAAAATATGTGACACAACAACTTATTGAACAAATCACACTTTGCACATAACTCTCCATTTACCTCATATATTTTCCAAAATCATATATAATTTTTTTGACATTGTTGTCAAATTTTTTTGGGAGAGATAAAGGTAGAAAATAATGTAACAAAAGTAATGATCGATCATTATTTTTTCCCAAATTAGTAGAAAAAAAAAAATCTAATTAACAAGATGTTTCACCAATTTATAAAAAATATATATACCAAAATAATTACCTTAATGAACGCATGCCAATGATGACTTTTTACCCCACCTAATTCACCTTTCTTTGTTAGGATATTCTTTATGTTTGTTATTAAACTAGCTCACAAAAAGATAGAAAAGATAGATGAACGCCTTAGAAATAAGCCTCTTCGAGGGGGCAACCTCCTTTACATTACACAAATGAACAATGTTTGGATGACACAAATGACAAGACCTCCTTTCTATATATAGGAGTCTATGGGGTCATAATATAATCAGAGCCAACATAACAATAATAGTGTAAGGGCACAATAATAACAATAGTGGGCTTCTATGGGGCACAATAATAACAATATGGGGACTACATGGGCACAACAATATAATAAGGGGGTTGTACTAATAACAATAAGGGGTTACACTAGTAGTATAGGGATCTAACATGCCCCTCTCCTTCAAAAAGTGTTGTCCTCAACGCTTGAGTAATTCTTGATGCTTCTGTACAAAATTGTTGTCCTCCCATGTGGAATCTTCAGCGGGTAATTTCTTCCACTTGATGAGATACTTTGAAATTGATCGATTTCGTAGCTATTGGGTTCTTGTTTCTGAGAATGCTCCAGGTTCCAATATGATTTTTCCTTCCTCGTAAAGTTCTGGCAACATTGTTTGAACTGGGATCTTCTGCAACTTTTGAATGAGTGGCCACACTTCTTCGTCCTTTTTCGATTCATCCCTTGCTTCATGTATTCAATCTAGTTGGATAATAGAAATAGCACAAAGCAATGCTTCCACATCCTCATCCTTTCTTAAGAGTGCATCTGCAACAACATTTTTCTTCCCTTTTTTGTAGATGATTTCAAAGTCATAACCCAACATATTCTGTTGAAAATGGCAATAAGAAATGCTAAAAATAGCACTTTTGGTACTAGTGCTGTATTGGGAAACAGGGAATGAAAAAATGGAAGTGCTAAAAATAGAAGTTTTGGTACCAGTGCTGGATTGGGCAACAGGGAACGAAAAAATGGAAGTGCTAAAAATAGCATTCTACTTTTAACAGTTCAAGATGGATTCTTATTTTAGTCAGTCCTTAGACAAAAAATAGGAAGTAAAATTCGAATTTGATATTAACAACAGTTTGTAAATTAATAAATTAATTCATCTTGAGTTAATTAGTTAAGGAAAAATAAACTTGAAGTCTATGTGAGGACATGCAACAGTTTATCTATTAATTGAGGAATTTATCCATCAGTTAAAGAGATAAGGATGAGTTGTAATATTGAGTTGTAATTAGTTGGCTCAATTAACTAAGTCAAGTCCAGTTAGATTAATTTAACAGTTTGTTAAATTAATGAGAGTTCAGTTAGTTAATGCTTGCATGCATGTAACTACTGTATTTTAGATAACTAAGTATTCACTCATGGATAACTCATGCATGTCAGTTCAGATAGAGACCCAGTTGAGATCAGAGAAGGGACAATGTACTATCAATTGGATGAATATTTTTCCTATAAAGGAAGCTCATCCATGATGAGGATTTATCTCCTTCAAGACTGTGCAGTTGGATCAAAGGTTGGTGAGTGTGTGAAGAGGCCAATTCACATAAGTGGATACACTGGACCCCAATCAGAATTGCGCAAAGAAATAGGAGGCTTGGAGGGCAGACCAGAGGTTGGATAGAGGACTTTGACTGTTTATGAGTAGCAGAGGTATTACAGAGAGAGCAGGATAGCTTTTGAGCTGATTCTTTTTGTAATACTGGCTATATTTCCACTTGTATGATAATACAGAGATGGGGTTTTAGGTTGGTGCTTTCCCCTAGTTATATCTTCTGTGTTATGTGTGATTGATTTCTCCATATCAGTTATATGTGTTCTTATTGATGTTGCTCAAATTGATTAAGCTTCCGCTAAATTGATTGTAGAAGTAGATCAAGTATTTTGCTTTAGTATATTACATTATCAGGTGATCTACAGGTGGGAATTTCTACATGGTATCAGAGCGAGGTTTTGTAGAAAAAATTCTACATGGTATCAGAGCACAGGTGATCAAGGAAGAACAATATACAAGAAGGGAGAAGTTGAAGTTTTTGATTCCTGAATATAGAAATCAAGTTCTTATCACATCTCTATTTCACCTATGGCGTTCTATGGTTTGAGACTCAAATATGCCCTTGATGGTAGTTCGAATTATATAGCCTAGAAGGATCACATGGAAGCAGTACTGGAGGATAAAGGTCTAAAGGACTTCATTGATCAAGGAGTCCACAAGCCAACTGGTGTTGTTGAATTGGCTGAATGGAAGAAATGTGTGGCTAGAGTAAGGAGAATCCTTCTGGAAGGAGTTCGAGATCACATAGTCTCGAGTCTCCATGGGAAGAAGACACCATTTTCAATGTGGAAAACATTGAAAGATCTATATCAGAATAGCAGTGATCAGAGGAAGCTGGAATTGAAGGACAAACTTCGAAAGATCAAGTGTGAAAAGGGTGACACGATCTCTATGTATCTAAACAAGCTCACCACATGCAGAGATGAGCTTGGAAGTGTAGGGATCATGACAGCTGATGATGACATGGTGAGTCTTTCACTCCTCAGTCTTCCTAAGAGCTGGCATAGCTACCAGGACTCAGTTAATGGAAGAGAGAAACTGCCAAATTGGGAACAACTTTGGTCAGATCTGATGCAGGAGGAGATAAGAAGAAGCACCAGAGACGATTCTTCATCAATGGAGAATGAAGAAAAATGCACCTTAGCGAGTAAGGCGAAGAAGGGGAAGGAGAAGGTTTCTCTTTCCGAATCCAGTTCTTCCCATGGTTGGAAGAAGTTTGAAAAATCAAAAGTGCGATGCGTTTGTTGTCATGAGGTGGTCCATTTTGCTACAAATTGTCCACAGAGGAAATCCAAGAAGGGATCCAGGGAAGGATCAGAAGGTGAGGCACTTGCTTCACAGTTCAAGTTGGATTTCACACTCTTCGCATGCATGGTTTCATCCATGGTGGGAAGTGGCTGGTTTCTTGATAGTGGAGCTTCTTTCCACATGACTGGCAACAAGAGCTTGTTCAGTACTTTGGAGGAGAAAGATCTCTAGATACTCATAGTAATGGGTAATGATGAAAAGTATAGTGTCTCAGGTGTAGGCATAATTGGTTTTCAGAGGGAGCATGGAGCTCGCCTTACCTTGACCGATGTCAAGTATGTACCAGGACTGAAGAGAAACTTGGTGTCGATCACGATGCTAGAAGACATAGGCTATGATGTAGTCTTCAGTAAGGGAAAGGTTTTCCTTAGACACATCATCACTAAACAGGTGAAGTAGATCGGTTCGCGGGTCAAGAACCTGTATGCTCTTGAGGTTCAAGATGCATGCAAAGCCTTGAGCAATAAGGCAACTGATGGAGACTTGGTGGTTGAGAGGGAGAGTATATTACCTCTCAACATGCAGTGCCATAAGAAGTCTCAGACGATTGTGGAGGAGCCACGATTGGTGTCGTAGCTTCAGGAGGTTGTGGAGCAGCCACAACAGGGGAAGTTGAGTGGAGATCGAATAGAGACATATACTCATGCAGAGACCTCCACTAGGGGGAAACTTCGAGCCAGGTGGATTAAGGGATCACATGCAGCCATACCTCTAGATAAGAGGTGGGGAGATGTGGAGTGATCGTCCCAAGGAGAAGGGGAAGGATCCTTGAGGTACCCAACCTCTTTGATTCGACTTTGTTACAAGAGACTCGATGAGGAGTAGCAGGACTGACTGATTGGGTAGAGACAGATGCGGATGGAGCGACAGAGAGAGCTACAATGCAGGAATCCCAAGACAGTGCAGAGCTAGCAGGTTGCAGCAATGCGAGTGGCACAAGTGTGTTGCACCAGTGCAGGATGGTACAGAGAGGTGTGCAACGGTGTGAGATGCATGGAGATGTTGCAGTAGCGTAGAGGTCAAAAAGGGAGCACTTGTCAGCCGCAGGTAGAGCTTCAACATCAGAGTATGTTTCTAGCCCAACAGAGAGGTCAGTTGGGAGTTTTTTTTTTTGTTCCGAGAGTTGCTAGAGCAACCACACTTGGTAGAAGTGTTGCATGCAGAACATTCCGAAGGTACAAGATCAGGTTCGAGAGGAATCCTTCTTGTTGAGAGGGAGTGCTAAAAATGGCAACAAGAAATGCTAAAAATAGAAGTGCTAAAAATAGCAGTTTGGGTACCAGTGCTAGATTGGGCAACAGGGAATGAAAAAATGGAAGTGCTAAAAATAGCATTCTATTTTTAGCAGTTAATGATGGATTCCTATTTTAGTCAGTCCCTAGACAAAAAATAGGAAGTAAAATTCGAATTTGATATTAACAGCAGTTTGTAAATTAATTAATTAATTCATCTTGAGTTAGTTAGTTAAGGAAAAACAAACTTGAAGTCTATGTGAGGACATGCAACAGTTTATCTATTAATTGAGGAATTTATCCATTAGTTAAAGAGATAAGGATGAGTTGTAATATTGAGTTGTAATTAGTTGGCTCGGTTAACTAAGTCAAGTCCAGTTAGATTAATTTAACAGTTTGTTAAATTAGTGAGAGTTCAGTTAGTTAATGCTTGCATGCATGTAACTACTGTATTTCAGATAACTAAGTATTCACTCATGGATAACTCATGCATGTCAGTTCAGATAAAGACCCAGTTGAGATCAAAGAAGGGACAGTGTACTATCATTTGGATGAATATTTTTCCTATAAAGGAAGCTCATCCATGATGAGGATTTATCTCCTTCAGGACTGCGCAGTTGGATCAGAGGTTGGTGAGTGTGTGAAGAGGCCAATTCACACAAGTGGCTACATTGGACCCCAATCAAAATTGCACAAAGAAATAGGAGGCTTGGAGGGCAGACCAAAGGTTGGATAGAGGCCTTTGACTACCTATGAGCAACAGAGGTATTACAAAGAGAGCAGGATATCTTTTGAGCTGATTCTTTTTGTAATATTAGCTATATTTCCACTTGTATGATAATACAGAGATGGGGTTTTAGACTAGTGCTTTCCCCTAGTTATATCTTCTGTGTTATGTGTGATTGATTTCTCCATATTAGTAATATGTGTTCTTATTGATGTTGCTCAAATTGATTAAGGTTCCATTGAATTGATTGTAGAAGTAGATCAAGTATTTTTCTTTAGTATATTGCATTATCAGGTGATCTACAGGTGGGAATTTCTACATATTTGTGACTTATTTTTTATGTTCTTCTAAAGATAATCTTTGTTCTAAGAAGTATTTAAGACTATCATGATGCATTTTTACTTTAAAGTGTCTTCCCATTGGGTAAGGTTGCCATTTCTTAAGTGCATGTAGTATTGCCAACATTTCCTTCTCATAAATAACTTGCTTGAGATGTAGCCGTAAAAATATCCAATCACCAACATTAAAACTTTTTTCACTGTGATGTTGATTTACCTGTTGTTTCATTCGTTTTTGCACCAAAGTGGCGTTATCCTTTAAAAGTTGGAGAACTTGTTGTTGATGCTCGATGTGATCTTTCACTACTTGAACCCTTTTCTTCTTGATATGTCCTTCTCTCTTGAGAGTTGGAGGAGTGGCACTTTCTTCCAATGCTTTACAAGATATGATCGGATTCATTTCTTGATGCTCGATGTGATCTTTCACTTCTTGAACATTTTTCTTCTTGATATGTCCTTCTATCTTGATAGTTTTAGGAGTGTTAATTCTAGCCAATGCATTATAAGATATGGTTGGATTCATTTCTTCTTTCTCGATGTGATCTTTCACTTCTTGAACCTTTTTCTTTTTGATATGTCCTTCTATCTTAAGAGTTTGAGGAGTGGTAATTCTTTCCAATGCTTTACAAGATATGGTCGGATTCATTTCTTCTTTCTCTGGGGTTGGTTCCTGGTGTATATCCTCTTCTTTTGATGTTTCTTGATCCTTTTCTTCCTCCTCTTCATAATCTAGGTAAAATAATTTCTTCTCAGCACACTTATGACCTTTAGTGCATTTGTTATCACAATTGTAACAAAGCCCTTTTTCTCTTTTTTCTTCCAATCATTGTGGTGTCAACCTTACAGGTTGTGGAAGGCTTGGAGAAAAAACACTTCCATAATTATAGTTGTGAGTGATGGGATTCCTTGTTTCCAATATTTCGCTTTCAATTTTTCTTGCCCACCTAAATGACTTCTCCAATGAATCAGGTTCCCAAAGATGAACCTCATGTTGAATGTTAAACTTTAAAGTACCTATGAAGACCTCAATCCTTTGCTTCTCTAGAATATCATTTACCCTTATATTCAATTTTTGAAAGTCCTAAATGTGCTCTGCCATTGAACCCTTTTTCTTGAGATTTATCAATTGGCTAAAGAAGGTGTTTCTCTTTGTATCCTCATAATGTGCTATCATTTCCTCCGTGAAAATTGACCACGTGACCAGTGGTTTACGAGAACAGATCCCTTTATACCATAAAAATTGATTCAGTTCCAAATGATTAGATGTAATATGTACCTTTTTTAATAGTGGTACACCATGTAGATCAAAATATTTCTCCATTTGTAGTATCCAATTTACTGAATCCTTGGCATCAAACTTCCTTAGGTCGCCTTGTCTTGATTTTAGGAGCTCGATCTTGAAACAACTATAAATCTGTAGTTTCGACTCTTCCACTTCTAAAATTGCAACCTTTAGTAGCCCTCTATGTCCTCTTTCCATTGCCGCCAGTTTTATCAAAATTGGATTCTCAAAGAAAGAGTTATGCACAATCTCCCAAGACGACCTGATTATATACCTTTTCAGAAGAGCGAAATTGTATCAAGTGCCACATGTCAATGTTTTGACATTTGGATCTGAAAAATATATACAAGAAACTACAATCTGTCCTTTTTATGTAACTTCCTACGAAATTTCAATTTGTTTCTTAGAGAGAAAGTTATGATGATTTTCCCAAGGTCACCTATTTGGAATGTAATTCGAGGGTCTGCAAAATCCCTAAATTCCTCAGACTATATCTCCAAAACTATAGCGATACAGGATCTGAAATTTGGAACTGAGGTTCAGACTGATTTCTTCTCAAATGGGTTTTTTGTTTAGGTTCTGACACTTCGTAGCAAAATCGTTATAGCGAAAATCCCATGATGACCTGTTTTAGTTGAAATTCTGGAGCTTAAAAAAACCCTAACTTCCTCAGATCATATCTCCACAAATATAGAGAGAAAAACTCTGAAATTTGAACCCAAGGTTCAGAACGAGTTCGTCTCAAATGGGTTTTTTTTTTTTTGCTTCTGAGACATCATAGATAAAAATTTATAGCGAAACTTTCATGATGACCTATTTGGTGCAGCGAAACCCTAGAATCCAAAGCTCCGATACCAAATGTTATAAAACCAGCTCACAAAAAGATAGAAAAGATAGATGAATGCCTTGGAAATAAGCCTCTTCGAGGGGGCGACCTCCTTTACATTACACAAATGAATAATTCTTGGATGTACAAATGACAAGACCTCCTTTCTATATATAGGAGTATGGGGTCATAATATAATTAGAGCTGACATAACAATAATAATGTAAGGGCACAATAATAACAATAGTGGGCTTCTATGAGGCACAATTAACAATATGGGGACTACATGGGCACAAAAATATAATAAGGGGGTTGTACTAATAACAATAAGGGGTTACACTAGTATTATAGGGACCTAACAATGTTCGAAAAAAGTCAAGCTGAAAATTCAAATTTTTTAATACCCTCTTTAACATTCTTGCTTTGTTTCTATGTCAATAACCATAGAAGGGTGCTTATATTTTGGCCATATCCATCGCTATTTGAATGAATCACACTTTGCAATTCATGGTTGGCCTCCTTAATCTCATTACAAATATTGACAATTTTTTCTTTATCTCTTCTTCCATTTCATATTCACCATAAGGTTTTTGTTACATTTTTTCCAATCTGCATTGTATCAAACAAATGAAAAATTTCTAGGTGCTCATAGTAGGGGAGTCTATTGAATTGCTCAAAATAACTTTTCATTCCTCGTGGAAATTCCCTAATATTAATGCCATGATGACTTACAACGTGAATCATAGTTAAATATAGTATAACAAAAATATAACTTATCAATTAGGATAGTGAAGAAAATTCCATAAAAATATAAAATAATCCAAACATATCATGTATATTGATACATATACAATTTGATCCATACCATGAGTGACTCTATTATATTGCAACTTCTATGCACGAAGTGTCATTCTCTGTGGTCTTAATCCAGATTCTTATTCCCCATTGAAAATATGTTTTTTGGTACTTTAGTACGTATGGTTCTTAGAAAGGAAGTGCTAATACTCATCAAAAACCTCCCTTTGTAAGCTTCTTGAACGATGATATTTCATCTTCGAGAAACAAATTGGACAAGAAAATTTTCCCTTTGTTTGAAGACCTGCCAGAAATGGAATAATTTTTATATCAATTATTTTAAGTATGTACAATGAAGGTCAAACTATTTAAAAGACATACTTGAAATGAACTTCATAAAATAAACACTATCGTAGTGCAAGGTAACATTATAACATACCACATAAATGTGTTAGCCCTAGGACATCATGAATTGTCGATGCAATCATTACATGGAATTCAAATTCCCTTTGTGCAACTATTGGTCTAGATATATCATATACAGTGACATTATTACATAACTCCACTAACTCTTCGATAAGAGGCTTGATATATACATTCATATCTTAGACCTAGTACTTACCTAATTGATTGAACATACAATACATAATTTCTACATATATGAGTAAATAAAAAAAATTATAAGCATAATTATAAGGCATAATTGAGCATATATGAGTAAACAAAAATGATGGAACGTAATTAAGAAACAAATAAGACAAATGAGATGTTATTGTGCTAAAAAAAATTATTCTAAACAAATTAATACTTGGAACAATCATTGTCAACATTATGTGCTCCCTCTTTATTGACTTCCATAGAGGAATGGTATTGTTGTGTTGATGGCATTGGACCCACTAACATTCAAGGGATATCCTCAATATGAAGTCCCAAATATACCTCACACCATTTGGAGTAGGAGTCCCAGAAGTGGGTGGTAATGTTATGCCTTGACTATGAAAACGCATAGAGTGAAGTATGGTAACTCTGGGTAAGAGCAAGTGTGTGACCCTACGGAGAGTCAATTGTGATGCATAAAGGTTCCAACACATGAAGGGAAAAGGAAGTGCACCCCTTGGAAGCATGTAATAGATGCAACTTGAAAGGAACACACTAGCGTAATGACATCACAGGCTAAGATGCAGAATAGTACACAAGTTACAGTGATGAATTAACACAACAACACACATTCAACAAGATTCATACAAATGGAAATGAAATATTTCATAATCATAAGCATAATTTAAATAACATACATTGCAAATACAATAAGAATAGTTCTACTCTATTCACAACATATGCATGAAAATATGTTCGCTTTGATTTTATTATTATAAGTAAAAATTGAATTCATGCATACACCATTGACAGACCACTAGCCCCAATAGTGGAACATTAAAATCAAGAACACATGCTCCTCCAAAGAAGTATACTCACTCAATGCTACGGAGAAGCCAATGCTCTTCACAATACTCCCTGGCTACTTCTAATCCTAAGCCTAGCCAAAATCTTGGCTCCCAAAAGCCCCTTACATGAGTTATGAGGTTTTATTTATAACAAGATGGGGTGAATCTTCAACTCCCCTTTGTGACCATTGGACTACCCTAATGACTCTTCAACTTCTTTAAAAAATGACTCATTACATTACGTCATGACTCTTCATATTCCAATATTGACACTTATAATTTCACTTACAACATAATTACAAATGATATTACATTTTACACTTGTACCCATATAAGACAAAATAACGTAGAGACAACTTGATAACCTAACAAGACACAACACTATGATTCTTGAGTTTGGGAGAAGTTTAGCTCAGCAATCTCCACTTGCAGCTTCTCAGTCACATATTAGTGCCAAGCTTGGTACTGTGTGACCATGTCCCCAAATTGCATGATGGTTTCTAGTTTGAAGTAGACTCTAGCCTCCATGGCATCTTGGTACAATGTCTTGGAACCAGTTTCAAGTTTGTTCTAAAGCATGAGCAACATTGTTTCGATTTGGATAGGATCACCAATGTAATTCTACATGTTTTTTTTTTTCAACTCCAAATCTTCCTTGGTGGCAATCTATCTCAGCTGCTCCAAGTACTCTTTGATCTCCTTCAGGACTTGGTTTCTCCGTTTGGCTTTGGTGAGTGAACCGACTAATGGGATCTGGTGTGTTTTCACCAATACATCCAAACTACTGAACAAATGTACATATGAGGCCTTAATGCTACCAATAAATGAGGCGAGCTGCTTATTGTTTCGAATCAACATTAGAACTTTCACTTTCTCCAACTCTGCTGTGGCTTCATTCTCTTCACTAAGTCAAGCGGTACCCCTTTGTATCACATTGTCCATTCTTACACATAGGTGATGGAAGCTTGTATATTCTGAGATTTTTAACAAACTCTTTATTCTGCTACTGTGGACCATGCAACAGGATAGCTTATTTATGTGTGGTCAAAAACCCCTCATAGAGCTTCTGCATGGTTTCTCCTAGTGTTGGTACTTTAGCAAGTATTGTTGCTTTCATCTCCACCAAGTAAACCTATGCGGAAGTTGCACGTTGTGCTGCTACTGGAAGTTGTTTTGCCTCTTGCCTGGCAGCCAACAAGTTTTGTGCCAATTTCTTATGCTTGGTTGTCAAATACTGAATGTTTGATCTAGTTGCTCCTCCAAAGGACAAGTTGGCTTCAACAATGGTATTTGGATGCTCCCTGGTGTCCACCACTATCCCCTTTCTCTGATGAATGCAGGTGATGTAGATCATCCAGAAAATGCTTTCTTCATGCATGTACAATCCACTTTTGGAACTCATCAAATGATAGATTATACACATCAATACCGTATCATCATCAAGGGGAACAACATCCCCTTACTCGCTCAGGGTGGCTCTGCTACTAGATGTGGTGGCGATTGAATGGTGACATGTGGTGCAATCAGCATTAGATCAAAATCTTAATTATGTGGCTCCTGTTCCATTTCCATATCTATTACTTCAATCAAGTGCTCAATCTTCTAATAAAGCTCCTGATCCTGCACTTGTTCACCTTCTTCCTCAGTTGTTGATCAGTTTTTTTCCTTCTCTTCAACATGTATCAATGTTGTTTCTTCTATCAGTTAGGTCCCTATAATACTAGTGTATTCCCTTATTATTATTGTCATCGTAGCCCCTTATTGTTATTGTTGTGCCCATGTTTTCCCCATACTATTATTATTGTGCCCCATTGAAGCCCACTATTGTTATTGTTGTGCCCTTACATTATTATTGTTATGTTGGATATAATTATATTGTGACCCCATAGACTCTTATATATAGAAAGGAGGTATCTTCATTGGTATCATCCAAGAATTTTTCATTTTTGTAATGAAAAGGAGGTTTCACCTTCGAAGAGGCTACTTTTGAAGTCGTTGATCTATCTCTTTCTTCTATTTTGTGAGTTGGTTACATAACACTTTCATTGCGCCTTGCCTTTATTGATCCAAATTGGATCTATGAAATTTATCAAGGTTATATGACTATATCAAATTATGACAGACTTCAAAAACTTGTGGACAATGAGCTATCAGGAATACATCTGGACAGTGGCAGTTTGTAGCCAAGAAGGAACGACGAGGACCTCGATCAAAGCGCGTTGACCGAAGCCCATGGAGACCGTGCAGGATGAAAACTAGCAGTTAGGAAGTCCGGATCGAAAAACAGAGGCCATTTCTGATGCGCGATTAGCATTAAGGCCCCTCGAGAAGGAAAGGCCCTGGGCGCTCGGTCACAAGGAAAGTCGAAAACCGTGGGAAAAGCGCTAAAGCGAAATGTGGGTCCTGCGCTCCAAAACCGGTGGAATATCAGAGGCATTTTGGGTGGTAAGTGGAATTGTTAGGAGACCCAGCGATTCCATACAGAAAATGATGTGTGTCCGGTGGATGAGAGAGAAAACTGCCTCTCATTGCAGGCTAAAATCTGAGCAAGTCAACTGCGCGATAAGAGTGAACACCGTAGGATCTGGAGGCTCCAGATCTAACGACGGAGATTGCACCCGATGGGAAACTGGATCTGGAGGGAGAATTAAGCTGCGGCATATAAAGTTTGAAGTCTGATTTGACCGCTGAGTTGGCAGATGAATCATTTTGCAACATAACCGAAAATACTGAACCATTTAAGGAAGAGCTGGCGCAGTTCGTGAGAGGACAAGTGGCCACTTCCCTATGAGATGTTACACGGTGGCAATAACGCAAAGGCAGGGAATTCCAAGCGAACAACAGCAGGCGAATTGAAGAGGCAGAAGAGGAAGTGAACAGTCATGAGTCGTATTGACTTTAAGCCATGAACACACAAACAGAGAAAGAAGAGGAGAAGGAAGCATTGTCAGAAAGAAGAGAGCAGTGAAGAAGGAGATAGAAGAGACAGAAGCAGATGTAGAGAGCCAAGCTAACCTGCAGAGCTGAGGCAACATCGAGCAGACAGAAGGCTTGAGAGGTTCAAGCAATCCCTGTGAGGATATATGTCGGGAACTGAGTACCAAATTGGACTCATCCCATTCAAACCTGTTGAGGTAAAGACTTGGTAAGGAAGAGTCTGTGCACTCTAGTGGCTTGGGGAATCCAAGAACCACCCTACTAAGAATTATCTATTTCAGGAGACTCAAATTGAGCTCCCATTGTAAAAACTCTACTTTAAAGACACAATAAAATAAGGCCACCACTAAAATCTGGACCAGAGACGTAGCCCAGGAGGATTGGGTGAACTCCTTATTAAAGATTGTTGTGTTCTTGTATTTGCTTACTGTGTTTCTCTTACTGTTTTCCATTTTCCAGTGTTTGTGTATTTTGCAATCTGATCGATCCATTTCCTAAGATAACATAGACACACACCAACACATGAGTCTGTAATACCTTCATTCATTAATTAATTACCTGAGATCACTCACAAGTGATTTTCAGATCAAGTGGTATCAGAGCATCTGGCTGATAAGGTTAGACAAGCTTGTGTTGGATTTAGCTATTGAATGCTAACTAGATCAAAGCTCAAATTAGGAGAAGAAGAGTTGGTCGAAACTAACTCTGAAATTGGGAGAGTCTGTCCTTGGAAGACAATGTCAACGGAAGGTTCCATGGGGCCAGACCCTCAATTCATAAATAGTTTCCTATCCATAAAGTCCATGGTAGAGGAAATGTATAGGGATTTTAGGAAACATAAGGATGAAGATTCATTAGGCTCCAAACAAGACAAAGGAGAAGATGAGTCTCTCTTCCATGACCACTCCAAAGGCAAAGGGAAAGAAGAAAGCTTTCTCACACCTCGTAATAGCCCTGAACATAAAAAGAAGGCATATTTGATTAAACTAGATGTTAAATTTGATTTACCTATATATGATGGAGAGTTGAATACAGAAAAAATGGACAATTGGATTAGACAAATTGATGTTTATTGAAGAGTACAAAGTATTGATTCAGACAAGAGCAAGATTTAGCTAGCAAGCCTACGCCTTGGAGGCACTACCTTGGTCTGGTGGGAAGGCAGGACCTAAGCTGACATGAAAAGACATGGTAAGACCATTTCTGTCTGGAGTGAATTTTTTTCTACAATCAAAAAATAGTTCTATCGATTGGCCTACATGAAGCAAGCCATGATGAGCTGGGAAACTCTTCGATAGTTGAAAGGGAAAAGTGTACAGGGATACACTCAAGAATTCAAAAAAACAGCCTTGATTCTAGGAATCTCATTAGGCACACCTGAGACTTTTTTGAAGTACATTGGTGGTCTACACAGCTACATGAGGCACACTATCCTCATGTTTAATCCCACTAGTATAGATGAGGTATCTATACAAGCTACTCATCTAGAAGCTAGAGGAAAGAATGGAAGTCCAGAAGTTGGGGGATCATACCAACCCACAGCAAGAAAGAATAAGGAGAAAAGAAATCAGAAATGGAAAGCAAGGAAGGCTAACACTGCACAGAAAAGCAAGTCCTCATGCACTCACTGTAAGAAGGATGGGCATGATGATGAGCATTGTTGGATTCTGCATCCAGAGCTGAGACCTAAGAATTTTGAGGGAAAGAAGAAGAAGATTGCTACAACTATTCAAAAAGATTTGGGGTCAGACTCATGAGATGAAACAACTATTGTAGCCACAAGCATAAGAGGTAAGAATTCTGAAGCATCTACTAGTAATTCTACAAAATCTACTATTGATGAAGAAAATGAGAGAAAAAGACATGAGCTTTTCCATATTCGAGTTATTTCCAAACATCAAAAGATTGATACTTTGTTTGATAGTGGCTCACAAGTAAATTTAATTTCTGAAGCAATTGTAAAGAAGTTGGGATTAGTGACTACACCTCACAAGAAACCATACCCATTAGGATGGTTAAATGATAAAGCACAACTACAAGTTACTAAACAATGAAAACTCAGGTTTTCTTTTGGGTCAGCATTTGTAGATGAGGTTGAGTTAGACATAATTCCTTTGGATATATATGGAATTGTTTTAGGAAGTCCTTACTTGTATGACAAAAAAGCTATTTTCTATAGAGCTGAGAACAATTATCTACTTGTTAAAGATGGAATCGAATACTTTGTAAGATCTCATAAGCTCAAGAATAATTATACTCTCATAAACTCAGGGCAGATGAAATGAATGATAAATTCATGCAAACAATTCTTACTGATGGTGGTAAAGGAAAAGAAGCCTGATAAAACCAATGTATTTTAGGGCTGTGATGCTAAACAACAAGCTGATTCAGAAAAAGTTGTTTCAGAGTATGATATCTTGTTTCAAGAACCTAAAGGTCTGCCACCCAAAAAGAAAATAGTGCATGATATTATTTTGCAGCAAGATGCTCCATTGCCTAACATTGGAATGTACAGGTTGTCTGCTTTAGAGAACGCAGAAATCAAGAAGCAGGTGTAGGAGTTGCTTAAGAAAGGGTTCATCAGACCTAGCACATCACCATGTGGGTCACCAATCGTTTTTGTGAGAAAGAAAGATGGCTCGTGGAGAATGTGCATTCATTACCGAGCACTGAATAAGATAACAATTAAAAATCATTATCCCCTTCCTCGCATAGATGATCTTTTAGATCAATTGATAGAAGTTGTTTATTTTTCCAAGTTAGAATTGCATAGTGGATACCATCAGGTCAGAGTTGCAGAACAAGATGCATGGAATACTGCTTTCAAAACAAAGCAGGGATTGTATGAGTGGCAAGTTATGCCTTTTGGCTTAACTAATTCTCCTGCTACTTTCATGAGATTAACGAATGATGTACTCAGACCTTTTCTTGACGATTTTGTTATTGTGTATCTGGATGAAATTCTGGTATTTAGCAAAATATGGGAAAAACATTTAAAGCATGTTAGACACTAGATGTTTTGAAAAGAGAAAAACTGTATGTTAAACTCTCAAAATGTGAATTTGGCAAAACATCTCTGAATTATTTGGGACATATAGTAGGGAGTGGTGAATTGAAGATAGATCCCTCTAAGGTGGTAGTCATTGTGAACTGGAATAAACCCAAGTCTGCTATAGAAGTTAGAAGCTTCTTAGGGGCAACACAATATTGGAGAAAGTTTATTTCTTATTTTTCCTTAATTGCAGCTCCCTTACATGCTTTAATATGATTGAACAAGGTGTTTCAGTTGGGAGGAAAACAGCAGAAAGCCTTCGACACCTTGAAATAAAAGATTAGTACAGCACCTGTACTAGCACTGCCTGATCTTCAAAGACCATTTGAGAACCAAACGGATGCCAGTGACTATGCCATGGGAGCAATGTTGACACAACACGATAAACCCATATGTTATCAATTTGAGACATTTAATTCTGTAGTAGTTAACTATCCTACATATGATAAAGAATTGTATGCATTAGTACAAGGTGTGAAAAAGTGGAAACATTACTTAATGGGCAAAGAGACAGTAATACATACTGATCATCAACCGCTTCAATATCTACACTCCCAAACTAAGTTGCAACAATCAAGACACTATAGATGGATGGGTTTTCTACAATAGTTTCATTTGGTCATCAAATATAAGAAGGGAATACACAATAAAGTTGCAAATATGTTATCTAGACCCATTATAAATGCATCTACTATACTTAAGCATAATTCTATGTTACATGAGAGCTACATTGAACAATATGCTCAAGATATAGACTTTAAAGATGTATATGCAACTTTAAGTCAAGGAAAATGAGTAGAAGAGTTGGATTATCATGTAAAGGACCAGATCTTATATCATTGTGGGAAGCTATGCATTCCACAAACTGAAAGAGTAAAGATAATTCAACAAGCACACACTTCTCTAATATCATATCACTTTGGGATAAGTAAAATAGTTGCACAGCTGCAAAGATTTTGTTTTTGGCCAAAAATGAATGAGACAATTTCTAGATATGTAAGAGGGTGTACTATGTGTGCTAAATGCAAGCCCATCAACAGAAAACTAGGCTTGTACACTCCATTACCAATTCCTTCTCACCCTTGGGAAAGTGTTTCCATGGATTTTGTTGGAGGACTGCCTAAATCTAGGAAAGGTCATGATTATCTATATGTTGTTGTGGATAGGTTCAGCAAAGTGTGTATTTTGATACCTTGTAATAAATAGATTACAGTTGAACAAACTACAAAACTGTTCTGTCAACATGTATGGGTTCATTTTAGATTACCCACTTCCATTGTATTTGATCGAGACACTCGATCTGTGGGAAAGTTTTGGTCAAGTCTATGGGAACTGATGGACACCAAACTGAAGAAAAGCATAGCTTTTCATCCACAAACTGATGGCCAGACAGAAGTAGTTAACAGGACAATGATCCAGTTGCTCAGAGAATATTGCAGTAAACATCCTAAGCTTTGGGATGAACATTTGTGTTATGTGTAGCATGCTTACAATAGAACAAAACATTCTTCTACAAAGAGATCTCCTTTTGAGACATGTTTTGGTTTCACACAAAGGTCTCCTTTGGATTTTGTCTTTGGTAAAGACACCATAGTTGAGGGACACAGCGATGTGGACAGGGCAACTAGGTTCATTGCACAAATCCAAGAGATCCAACAGGCAGTACAAGAACAGCTGGAAAAGAGCCAATCCAAATACAAGGCAAGGAATGACAAGCATCGGATGGAGCATAGTTTCCAAGTTGGTGACCAAGTCTGGCTGTATATCAGTAAGGACAGGATGCAAGGTGAAGGTAAGAAGCTAAATCCTATCAGGTATGGACCTTTCAAGATACTTGAGAAGATTGGTGAGAATGATTTTCGCCTTGATCTACCAGCTTAAATGCACATCTACTCAGTCGTGAATGCAGATTGCTTGAGACTATTTGAACCTTCACTAATTGAGGATCCCGAAGAGCAGAGTCAATTGCCTTCTATTGATGACCTATTACCTGAATATCTTAATGAATTGCCGGAAGACACAGTTCTGGACAAGAAGATGAGAACGATGCGCAGGGGAGATGTTGAGTACCTCAGAGTTGGGCTCAAGGGTTCAAAGCCGAGCAGTGCAAAATGGATCGCGATTGGACAAGTGAGACAGTTGTACCCTCACTTAGTTGATGCTTGAAAACCAACTTTTGGTGGTCCAAAATCATTTTCAGTGGGAAGGCCATGATCCGAATTAGATCTATGAAATTTATCAAAGTTCTAACTATATCAAATCATGACAGACTTCAAAAACTTGTGGATAATGAGCTATCAAGAAGACCTCTAGACAGTGGCAGTTTGTAGCCAGCAAGTAACGACGAGGACCTCGGTCAAAGCGCATTGACTGAGGCCCATGGAGACCATGCAGGATGCAAACTTGCAGTTAGGAAGTCCAAATCGGAAAATGGATGCTGTTTTTGATGCACGATTAGCACTAAGGTGTTAATCACGCATCGTTGGGAAAAACCCCTCGAAAAGGAAAGGCCTCGAGCTCTCGGTCACAAGGAAATCCGAAAACTGTGGGAAAAGTGCTAAAGTGAAAGGTGGGTCCTGCGCTCCAAAACAGGCGAAATATCAGAGGCCTTTTGGGCAGTAAGCGGAATTGTCAGGAGACCCAGCGATTCCATATAGTAAATGACATGTGTCTGGCGGATGAGAGAGAAAAGCGCCTCTCATCGTGGGCTAACGTCCAAGCAAGTCAACCGCACAATAAGAATGAACACGGTAGGATCTGGGGGCTCTAGATCTAACAGCGGAGATTGCACCTGATGGGAAACCGGATCTAGAGGGAGAATTAAGCTGTGGCATATAAAGTTTGAAGTCTAATTTGACCACTAAGTTGGCAGATGAGTCATTTCACAACGTAACTGAAAATACTGAACCATTTGAGGAAGACCTGGCGCAGTTTGTGAGAGGACAAGTGGCCACTTCCCTGTGAGACGTTACACAGTGGCAATGAGGTAGAGGCAGGGAATTCCAAGTGAACAACAACAGGTAAACTAAAGAGGTGGAAGAGGAAGCGAACAGTCATGAGACATATTGGCTTTAAGCCATGAATGCACAGACAGAAAGAAGAGGAGAAGGAAGCACTGTCAGAAAGAAGGGAGCAGTGAAGAAGGAGACAGAAGCAGACGCAGAGAGTCGAGCTGACCTGCAGAGATGAGGCACCATCGAGCAGATAGAAGGCTTGAGAAGTTCAAGCAATCCCTATGAGGATATCTGTCGGGAAATGAGAACCAAATTTGACTCATCCCATCTAGACTCGTTGAGGTCAAGACTTGGTAAGGAAGAGTCTGTGCACTCTAGTAGCTTGGGGAATCCAAGAACCACCCTACTAAGAATTATTTGTTTCAGGAGACTCAAATTGAGCTCCCACTGTAAAAACTCTGCTTTAAAGACACAATAAAAGAAGGCCACCACTGAAAGTTGGACCAGAGACATAGCCTAGGTGTTATAGACATTTTTGTGCCTTACAGCATAGAGCATGAAATGTCAATAATCTAAGGGATCCAAAGTCCCTAAACATGTTGTTCCTACCCCTAGAGGAACAAGGTCAGCAAACCACAGCACTTCAGATCAGTTCTCCACTGAAAAACACTCAAAAACAGGTCAATTTTGGATCAAAGCAGCTGCTCCACTAAGCATCTGCGCTGAATGTCAAAAGCTCTATGGTGTACCTGCGCTATATAGCAAGTGCAACAAAGGCTACCTGCGTTGGGCGTACTTTGACATGTGGAGGAATCTTTTCTCAATGTGCCAGTGCCCAGGAAGCTTCCAAAATGACACTTGGATCAGAAGATTTGCCTAATGATGAGTTAAGAGCTTCTAAAACTCCAAGTGGAAGGTAGAAACTCCGAGTGGACTCAAGGACTGAAGAACAACTGGAGTTGAAGAGGACAACAAGTCACACATCAAGCTGACTTATCTTCACTCCAAAACTCTATATAAGGATCTCATCCCATGGGATCTGGAGGCCGGAATTGAGTGCAAAGAATTGCTGTTGGTTTACAGTTGTGAGTATTGGGTGATTGCTTGAGGGAGGTGAAGAGGAGATTTCTTTCCGTCGGGAAGGTGATGCTGGATTGGACCTCTTACGGTTGTATCACCGCCTGAACCTTACTTCCTTATATTAATAAAGCATTTGAGGTTCTTCTATTCGCATGTGTTTCAATGGTGTATTGTCTTACTTGCGTATTTGATTTATGCTAATCCTTGAATCAATTATGAATGCATGCTTCTTGTAGTTTCCTTTTCTTGTCTTGTTCGCAGGATCTCGTGTAGCTGGGCCCGTGAGAAGACTTGGAGCTGGGAGCAAGCGGCAAATAGAGGAGATTGGATCGACCATTTGCGCAAGACATCGGTAAGTGGATCTCTTCCTTTCATCTCTTGCATGTCATAAAGAAGTAACTTTAGATAGCTTTGCTTCAGCTGTTGCTAAGGAACTATCACCCTTAGAGTGGGATAGGGTCATTCCGTGTTGGATACTTTTCCCCACAACAGACTGGCGACTCCGCTGGGGATCGTGTCTTGTTGGTAGCTTGTGTTTCTTGCTATTCATATCTTAAACAAAGGGAGTACCGAATCGAACTGCATTCGAATCCTTCGAATGCAAAGTAGAGGGCAGCTACTCTAGCCCAGTGCTGGGCATGTTTATGATTTGAAGAGCTGATCCACAAGGACTCTTTTAAGCTCTTTGTGATAGTGTTCATCTTCCTTAATCATCCTCTAGTGTATACTTGACTGATAGCTTCTGATTTGGCCAAAAACCATTGATTTTTGAGCAAACTGTGACCCGGAATCTGAGAGAGACGATAGTTGTCTCATCAGTGCAGCTGCAGCAAAGGCTACCTACGCTGCAACGCAGGTCCCGAAGGGGCTACCTGCGCTACATGTCAAATTGACAGTGCAATACCTGCGCTGATCCAGTTTTGCCTTGTGCAACTGGGGTTCCCTCCTGTCTGTTGCCCAGTTTTCAATATTGTTTTTGCAGCCTGTTGTCAACCTGTATACCCAGCTGAAACTACCTTTCTTTGCCTTCATTCCGCCTCAGTTGTATGAAGAAACCGTGATTGTTCTTATTGTATTTCTTGCTTTCATTCACAGTTTCCCATAGCGAAAGTGAACTAGTCTTGCTGTGACCTCTTGGATCTAGACCTATGAGAAAGTGTCGTTGTGATTCTAAGAGCTAGTTTATTGTTGTTCATAGCTACTTGAGCATTTGCTTTCATTATATGGTTCAGATTTCAGTATTTCTCGTGTTCGAAACGAGTGAATCTTAAGGTGTTATTTTGATTATTGGAAAAAAACTTTTTTGCTTTCGCTTGAAATTGAATTCGAAATTATACAACAGCTTTCTTTTTGTAATACATCAACATTAAGGAAGAAGAAAAGAAATACTTGCATTGTGCATGTGCATTTTGACAGTTTGCATGTCGATTTAGGAAAGTGCATCAGTGTGTGCTCTATGATCTGTTTGAAAAGATGATGTCTTTCTTTTCCTTCAGTAGTTAAGATTTTCATAAGTTGAAAGAATTGAAAAAGCTTGCTTATCATTCTCAGACTGCATTTAGGAGCTGTATCATACATCACGTGGTGATCCATAAAGGCAAACTGCTAAGCAAGATCAACCTAAAAAGAACTGAATTTATCTAACAACGCTTTGAAACATAACGAAACACAGTAGAGGTCTAGGTAGAGACGAGAACCGGCGTCGTTAAACATAGTGACTGTCGATCTCTACGAAGGTGGGTGATTCCTCCTGAGGGACAATAGCACTAATACGGATTTGTGCTCCTGCGTACCGTCGCGTATATTGGGAGACCCCTATAGGAACAAAGCCTTTATCCATAGGAAGCCGTGTCGGCCACCCTACTGATCGCGATGCAGTGAACACAGCATTCACGAAGATCGACCACTCGTACCGTAAAACGTATTCTGTGGTTTCGCGAAAGGTTTGGCACACCCTCTGCCTAGAACTCCAGAGTAGTTTCTTTTGGCCTTTTTCAAACTCTATAACTGAAAAAGTCCATCCGAGCATTTGTCACTTCGGGCTCGTTAATACATCGAAGGAGACTAGAGTCATCTTTAGCTTTTTCTCGACTCTTAAAAATTGAAAAAGCAAGTTGTGTCTAAAGCGTCGTCATATAAAATTCATTCTAAACGGAACATAATCACCCCTTATTCCTACGTTGATCTTTAGGTTGAGAACATGGAACACACCAACCAAGGGATTCCACATGATGGAAACCCTAGCCCTTTCTCCTCTTGGGGAGAAGTTGGTGCGCCCCACATGGCCACGTTGTCGCTTCCAGGACTGACAATTGGCCTGCCAGTTTGGCTATTCTCAACCACTGTAGTTCAGACCACCACGGTTCCTGAACAGTCGAGTCAACAGTTAGACCAGTCTAGAGCTACCCTCCAGCCTTCCACTTCTTATAAGCCTTCCTCCAATCCTTCTTCTTCGAAAGGTCAAGCCGCCGAAAGCGGAGCTCCCATAGAAAAGAAGAAGGAAAAGAAGAAGAAAGAAAAGAAGCAGAAGGAGCCAAAGGCGCCTGGGGGCAAGCAAAAGGCATCTAACAAAAATCCACACACAACACGGACCGGGCCCAAATCGCCATGTGTCATATGTAGAGGGGACCACCTCCACCGTGATTGTCCCAGTATTCCCCGGATACTAAGGGACTGGTCCCCTCGTTTGCACAGTTCGGAAGCGTCAACCTCTGACAACCAGGTTGAATGCTTACCGTCGACCAACGAAAGTGAAGGTTCTAGACGACGAAGGGGAATGAGATTCCCCTGCGAACTGTGTGAAGGCAATCACACCCTCCACCGTTGTACCTTTTTAGACGAAGCAAAGAGAGTTTTGGAAGATCAACAGGTTGCACCGTTGTTACTTCCTCCTGGATATCAAAAACTCGCGCCAAGTCCTTCGTTGGTTGAAAATACAGCTGCCCCGCTCATAGGGCCAGCTGAAGTGTCAGTCACTGAAAGTGAACCTACTGAATCCGGACCGGACGAAAGTCCAAAGGTCGAAACGGCAGTTGACCCGGTTCTCCCTTCAGAAGTTTCATCTTCAAATACCACAGTCACTGAGGATTCATCTCCAGCTGACACCCCTACCGGAGTAAGGATGACACCGTCCAGATTCTTTTCATCAACACCGATTCTGATGAACATCAGGGCAATGTGCCCACTCCTTTATCGCAGGAAGGAGCATCGTCAGGATCATACCCGGCTGTATATTCGGTCCCACCACCAAGCAACCTGGTTGTGTCCTTTGATTGGAACCAACTAGGCAGACCCCGGTTGCCAGCCAGTATACCATTTAGAATTATAGTCCAAATATACAAAATGGTGATGGCTGGAACTATCATTGATGAAGGGGCATCTGTGAGTATCCTGTCCTCTATTGCTTGGAAAGCACTGGGTTGCCCAGCGCTTTTGCCTGAGATAAGGAATCTCTCGGGTTTTGACAAAGGAACCAGTCAACCATTAGGGATTCTACCTAATGTGCCTATTACATTGAAAGGGAAGGCTGTCAAGATGAATTTGATGGTCGTCCAAGGACCCTTGGATTATAACCTACTCCTTGGACGAGACTACATATATTGCATGGAAGCAATAGTCTCCTCACTCTTTCGAATAATGTGTTTTCCATACGAAGGAAGAATGGTCAAGCTCGTAGACCAACTTTCATTTCCGGGATCACGCATCGCAAATAGTCACATACCTATCCTGAATGGTCTATTTGATCAAGAAAGGTCTCTACCTCCGGTTCTTCTTCCTGATGAGTGCGAGTGATTCGGGAAAGTAGGGCCGGAACCCAGGGGGCATGCATCCTGGTCTGCTGGGGTCAGAGAAAACCTTGGGTGTAAAGTAGAATTTCCGCGGGAGAATATGACTAGTCCGTACCCCGTCCCCTCCTTCATCTTCGTAAAACAGAAGAGTCGGCAAGAGCTCTCATGCAGAAGAAGGGGCAGTTAGGAATGGGGTTGTTCTGGAAAAGGATTCTTTTGTCAAGGTTACTTGTTTGACAAAGGTCATTCACCTTTGTCTAAATAAGTAGGCTCTGCCATAGAAGGGGATCCGTTTGCGGCAGCAAGTAGTAACCATCTTTGGGTAAAAGGCAAGCCTCACCCATTAAAACAAATGTTTTAAAGGATAAGTAGGGGCAGCCTCCAAAGAAAGAGATTCTATTGCTGCAACAAATTGTAACCATCTTTGAGTAACCTAATGATAGACATCGCCGAAGAAAGTTTCTGTTTGAAAGGATTAGCAGAACGATCTTTGGGTAACCAGAAAGAGGCAAGCCTCACCCGTTGAAAACAAAAGTTTTTAAACGGAAAAGTAGGGGCGACCTTGAAATTAGACTTTACACCTGGGGGCATGCAAACCTCTTGGAATGCAAGCACGGGCGGCTATTTTGTTTTTTAGTTTTTTAGGTCCTCCCTTTAAACCTGTAGGTCTAACCCGTTAAACTCGTAGGATTAGCCGATACCCAGCTTGCATAAAGAGAGGATATGGAGCAAAGCGTAGGGAGATGAAGCTCCTTAAAAAATAGCAATCTTCCAGGAGACCTTCCTACTTTATGACTGGTAAAAACGAGCAGTTTTGGCAGAGTTCATGCTCGTTAAAAAATAAACGCAAAACCGAGCAGTTTTAACGCGGACTTCATGCTCGTTAAAAAATAAACATAAGCATGTGAGCAAGCTTCCCCCCAGAGTTCAAGCTCATCCAGAAAAAATGAACTGGTAAATAACCATTTGAGACCGTAAATTCATCAGCCATAAAAGCCTTGGTCGTGTTTGTGCACCGTCACCTCCACTTTTCATTTGGCCAATCATTCACATCCACTTGATTGTTTACCTATTTTGAGGAACAGCTGCGAAGAGTGATTTCACTTAGCCATCCTTGTAATACTGCCGTGATTGGAAAATTCCAACCTGTACCTGGAATCTGCTGCTATCCCTGTTTATCACTTGTTCCTCAAAAGACGAGTCTTCTTTGAGCTCTTTTCACTGACTCGTAAAATATGAAAAGTTTGCCGAGTTTTGGCCTTCCAGCTCGTTAAAAGGACCGGAAGAGCTATCCCTCCTCTAGATTTTAATCTTTTTGGACCTGAGGGATTATTGCACAAAAAGATCGAGCGCTTGTCTAGTTCGGCTCGATAAAGATATCGAACATTCATCCCTTCTGTATTGTTTTATACTTTTTCGGACTTAAGGGATTAGATGACGAAAAAGGACCCCTGGAGTCCACTTTATGTACGCTTTTCAGACTCTCTAAAAATGAAAAGGACCGAGTTGTCTTTGTCGCTAGGCTCGTTAAAAATATTGAATAGCGACAAACTTGTCTTTAGATGAGAACGAGTTTCCCTATCGCTAGGCTCGTTAAAACATAGCGATGGGCTTGCCCGAAGGGCAGGTTATAGAACAAGCATATGTTATCCTCCTCAAGCTTGACAAAAATAAAGAGGTACTGGTCAGAAATGACTGGGGAAAAATTGGGAGAACCTCAAAGCTTAATGGTAGCAAGTCGCTCTTGAACATGACACTTTTGCCTCCGTAAATATCGGGTTGGGTTATTATCATTCACCGGTCCCTTCACCATGGTCTCGCCATACCATCCATACATGGGGTAATGCTACCGATCCATCACATCAGTGTCGTTATATGTTCAAGAGATGTCATTCAGAAAGTGTCAACCGGGTCCCATCCACTACCATACATCATCTTTCATCCTTCCATGACCGCCACCTTGAATCATATTTCACAGATCGTTTTCACCATCATCACTAGCTCCGTTCCGTGTCACTGATGTGGGATTCATTAAGGCCCTCCTTTGACGGATCACTTCTTGTCGACATCAGCTCATTATCCAAGAAGTTGATCTAGGAACACCCCCTCAGTACTTTGAAGCTTGCATGCCTCAATGGCAAGTTTCTCACTTCCGGCGATAGGTATACATTAATGACCTTCGACCAGGAGACTTTGCGTGGTGTTCGACGTCAGATCCTATATTCACGCCACGTGAATTGTGCTGCAGGACCTTGAGGGTCATCATCATTATCGGTGATTCCTCTCGCGCTTGTTAAAAGTTTACATTATTGACTGGTAATCAAGCGATGTCTTTCCATGTTCGACTTCAAGAAATTCTCACATGGATCGACTTGTACTAGAGTGAAGATCGGACAAGTTTGAAGACCCCGGATCTAGTTTCATCCATCCGGGCTACGATATATATTCAGGAGATAAAAAACATAGACATGTGCAGCAGATGATCATCATACTAAAAGGATGATAATTAAAAGCAGAGAATTATCAGTCTATTATCAGACGATCGTCTGTCTATGTACAGCAAATGTATTTATAAAGCTGAGCATGGGAAATTCCCGCATCAGCTAGATCATGAAAAGAAAGTATGAAAAGATAATGTATTGTATTGTATTTTGTTACAGGTCACCTCCCGACGATTGAATGAACTTCGGATCCTCCTAATAAAGCATTTCACCCGATAAACGACCTCATACTTTAGGGGGCAACTGTTATAGACATTTTTGTGCCTTACAGCATAGAGCATGAAATGTCAATAATCTAAGGGATCCAAAGTCCCTAAACATGTTGTTCCTACCCCTAGAGGAACAAGGTCAGCAAACCACAGCACTTCAGATCAGTTCTCCACTGAAAAACACTCAAAAACAGGTCAATTTTTTATCAAAGCAGCTGCTCCACTAAGCATCTGCGCTGAATGTCAAAAGCTCTATGGTGTACCTGCGCTGCATAGCAAGTGCAACAAAGGCTACCTGCGCTGGGCGTACTTTGACATGTGGAGGAATCTTTTCTCAATGTGCCAGTGCCCAGGAAGCTTCCAAAATGACACTTGGATCAGAAGATTCGCCTAATGATGAGTTAAGAGCTTCTAAAACTCCAAGTGGAAGGTAGAAACTCCGAGTGGACTCAAGGACTGAAGAAAAACTGGAGTTGAAGAGGACAACAAGTCACACATCAAGCTGACTTATCTTCACTCCAAAACTCTATATAAGGATCTCATCCCATGGGATCTGGAGGCCGGAATTGAGTGCAAAGAATTGCTGTTGGTTTACAGTTGTGAGTATTGGGTGATTGCTTGAGGGAGGTGAAGAGGAGATTTCTTTCCGTCGGGAAGGTGATGCTGGATTGGACCTCTTACGGTTGTATCACCGCCTGAACCTTACTTCCTTATATTAATAAAGCATTTGAGGTTCTTCTATTCGCATGTGTTTCAATGGTGTATTGTCTTACTTGCGTATTTGATTTATGCTAATCCTTGAATCAATTATGAATGCATGCTTCTTGTAGTTTCCTTTTCTTGTCTTGTTTGCAGGATCTCGTGTAGCTGGGCCCGTGAGAAGACTTGGAGCTGGGAGCAAGCGGCAAATAGAGGAGATTGGATCGACCATTTGCGCAAGACATCGGTAAGTGGATCTCTTCCTTTCATCTCTTGCATGTCATAAAGAAGTAACTTTAGATAGCTTTGCTTCAGCTGTTGCTAAGGAACTATCACCCTTAGAGTGGGATAGGGTCATTCCGTGTTGGATACTTTTCCCCACAACACTAGGAGGATTGGGTGAACTCCTTATTAAATCTTGTTGTGTTCTTGTATTTGCTTACTGTGCTTATCTTACTGTTTTCCATTTTCCAGTGTCTATGTATTTTGCAATCTGATCGATCCGTTGCCTAAGATAACATAGACACACACCAGCACATGAGTCTGTAATACCTTCATTCATTAATTAATTACCTGATATCACTCACAAGTGATTTTCAAATCATTTGTTCTTCTTCCTGGTTCCACTTCTCTTCTTGTTCTCTCCTCCTCAACTCTTGTTCTTCCTTCATTTTTTGCTTTGTCTCCTGCAGCTTCAATTATAATTCCTACAACCTATGCTTTTCTCTCTTCTACCACTATGTTTGTTGTACCCTGTGCTTCCTCTTTGCTTCTATTGCTATATAAGGTTTCATGAGAATAGGATCTACTTTCATCTTGCAACTTTGTTCTCCATTTGGATTGTTGGCAATCTTCCTCTTTCCCTTGTCCTGCATAGGATTGTTGCCTTCTTCTTCTGTTGCTTTCGGAATTACTTCCATTTATGGAGCAGCCTATAAAGTCCCTACTAAATTGACCAACTCATGGAGTTTGGAGGCAATGTAGTAATTCCTCCATGGATCCTCCTCTGGCCAATGGAATGCCCCACCAATCCATGGAAAGTAAACTCTCGCAGTGTTTTTTACAAATAGCACAGAGATCATATATATTAAAGTCTCGAGTACCAATTGTAAACTTGAATATTTCCTTTCCTTCGGCATCCATGATTTTCAAGTTCTTTATCTCGTATAATCAAATTTGCAAAAGAAAAGTGTGCCATGTTCCTTTCTACTTCTTGTTAAAATCTTCTAACAACCCTATGGCGAGATGATATGACACTTCTTGCATGAAAATCTTGTTAGTGGCATACCTTGGTAAAACATGTAGATGCTTCTCTCCACTGAACACTCTAAGGAAGGTACCACCTGGTGAGGCATACCAATATGCAATGTATGTTATCGCCTCCATTTCTTCTCGTGAGATGCAAGGTGGATCTTCTTCAAATATAAGCTTGTAAAGCGGGATGATGAAGTGGTATGTTAGTTGTGCCATTACTCCTCGATGACAGCAATCTGAAAGTAACTTGCAATAGATGGGCATGGCAAATTCTTGTGGTGTCCATGTCCAGTTCATTACAAGGAATTGACGTTGTGCACAGATTGCATCTAGTAAATATGTAGACATATATAACCTTTCTTTCTCACCATCAAGAGGACTCCACGCCTGTGCCACATAGGCCCTCAACTGTCGAGCCAATAGATCTGACTAGTTGAATGGCTTCCCCTCATTCACAACATGTTCTTCCTCATTCACAACATGTTCCCGTAAGACTTCCCACCCTTTAGGAAATTTTTTCGTGCTTTGCTAATCATGGATACTGCAAGCTAAGATAACCAAGAGTTGGTAGGCCTTCCTAAGGCACTTTCTCTTGTATACATGGATGGGTTTCTATCGAAACCTTGATGGCTCTTTCACCTAATTTTAAAAATGTCTCGAGTATTCACATAGTTGTGGGTGACATAGAACAATGAGTCCTTAAGCTTCATTAGCTCAAGCAAGTGATACATGTGCTGATAATATTCTACCTAAAAGGTAGCAAGCTTTTATCTATTGGCACTATTCAATGTCGTAATCTTCTCATCAATGTGGGAGGCAATCCAGCTGATGACATCTGCACATGGGAAGGCTGGATAATTGCATGCAGCCTTTTATACTCCTGACTTCTAGATACTGAGATAAAGCTACCGGTCCTCTAAGTCTGCCTCAGAGTCCTTTGCGAAAGCATCTTTAACCTATTTCCATGTCAATGATGATCCCTTTTCTATAAACAACTGAGTGTCTGCATACACTAGCAAGTCTACTGGTGTTTGCTCAACTGCTTCACCAATACTGTTTTTAGTGGTCTCTTTAGAAGAAGCTCTCTTTAGTGCCATGGTAATGGTGACTATTGGGGAGGTGCTCAACAATTGTTGTACCTATGGGAGAGAAAATACACTCATGGGAAGCAAACCTCAGTGTTTAGAAAATCTACTTTCAAGGCATGATCAAGCAACAAACCAAGAATTTCACGGGAAGGATTGCAGAATTTTCATTGGCAAGAGAGATTGGTTGCCTATGGTAATTGTGCATTGTGTCATCCTAGCATCTAGGGTTGAAGCTTGAGGCTTGGGATTGCACAATGCACAGTCCCAACATGGGCAAAGATTGGGAGAGGTTGTGCATTGCGGAGTGTTAGTGGCCAAGATGAAAGGATGACTCCTGGAACTGCACAATGTGTAGTTGGATCCATCCTATATTGCACATTGTGCATTTCTAGAATCCAATCTTGTGGCTTGAGCCTAAGGATCACGCAGTGCCCAGTTGGGCAAGGCAAGATCTGGCCAAGGAGAGTGCAGATCTTCCCAGTGGAAGTGTGAAAAATGAGCAGAAGTGAGTGATGATGTGAGGTTGAGTAAAAAAAAAAAAGAATAATTATGGGTAAATCAATGTATATCAAGTGCAACAACTAATCAAACAGTAGGAAAATCAAGTATATGAGGATAGTCATCACAACGGCGACCATTGGTGCAAAAACAAGAAAAGCAAAGCGACACTTGTGAAAGGAAAATGAAAACTTAAAACCAAACACTTATACAAGTTAAAATAAGTTGAAATGCCAATAAATACAAAGATAAATCAGTTAAACAACACTCACACAAGTGAAACAACAAAAAGTGACAGAAAAAGTAGCAAAAGACAACAAAAGCGAAACTCACCCGAAAAAGTGACGACGACCACACTGAAGGTTCCTTGATATCCTCGCTAATGCTATATATCCAAGATCAAATTTGAAAATTAGCTCTAGAGTCATCGATTAAACAGATATGAGTGAATTAGTGTTTATGATGCGCATGCATAAAATCAAGGAAAAAGCGACACTTGATGGAAGTTTTCAAAAATAGAAAATTGCCTCCTTCAAGATATTATAGATAGATTCTTCTTTTTTAGGGATGCCTTTTTATTTTTTAGCTTTTTTCTTTTTTTTCTTTTTCAGGGAAACTTGGCATGTACACTATTGGGAAAAACTGCACAGTTCCGGGGAACAGGGCAACTTTTTGGCTCAGTGCACTGCGCAGTTTTTCAGCATTAGGGGAATTTTGAGGTCTAAAATGGACCTCCTAAGAAAAATGTACAACCAAAATAAACTTTAGAAGAACTGATAGGATTCAAGATGATGATTTCAACCATGGTGGATGATTCACCATTTTCAGAGAAAAAAAAGTAAAATATTAAAAAACAATATAATAATAAAACTACTTTTTAAAATACTAGTTGAAAAAAATCGTTTTTTTTTTCCCTCTAAAATTTTATGATCTAATCTAATCTTATTTTATTATTTCCACTATTATTTTATAATTTCCTTAAGAGGCCCGTTTTAGACCTCAAAATTCCCTTAATGGCTTAGTGAGGGATTGCATAGTTTTTGGGCTCAGTGTTGGGTTGCCTTCCATGATTGCGCAGTTTTTGAGCTCAAGGTTGACTTCCAGTCAAAACTGCACAATTTCCATCATGAGGGTTGCTTTCCCTCAAGGATTTTACAGTTTCTGGAGGCAACCCCAGAACTGTTGTGAGACCAAGTTGGGAGATCAACTTGTGAGTTATAAAGATCAGTTAGGTGTGAAAATAAGCAAACACAAGCACAAATGAAAATATAATTCTTAGTTGAAGCATGAATACCTGAATTAGTGCAAGATGAGCTCCTATGGATAGGAAGGAAGGCTCCAAAATCAAAACATAGGAAAAATTTTGGAGAGTGGTTGTAGCCACTACAACATTAGAAACATACTGGTAGAACTCTAGCTCTCTGTGTGGAACTTGTCTCATGCAAAATAGGTTTCAATCTTCTGAAAGTATTGTTCATTTCATCGATTAGCATAGCTTCTTCACTTAGCTTGAGTTAAAGATATAGTCCCTACCATTCTCTTCATCAGCAACACACATACCAAGCCAAGTCAAACTTAGTTGTTTCGAGTGGTGATGAGGATTATATAAATGCACAAATAAAATAGATTTTCGGAGTCTTAATTTTCATCTCTGGTGTTGCTCCTCTGTCAGCAGGCCTGTACAGTACCCTGGTGAAGTCACTTCAAGAACACAAACATTGCTCTGCTACTAGCAAGCCTAGACAGCAACCCGAGGGAGTTCCTTGCTTCACCTCTTTGTGTAGGAATCCCTTCTCTTCTTTCACCTTTTATTTCATTTTTCATTTTTTCATTTTTATTTGTTCAAAGAATTGTGCATAGGCACTTATTTATTTCATAGAGCAGAAGAGGGATCCCATCTTATTGAGAGAAGAAGAGCTTGTCCCTTCAAAGAACGATATTTATATACACCTTTGACATATTTTTTAAGGTTTTCCTCCCCTCCTTACTCCACTCAACTTAGTTGATAAGGATTAACCTAAAAATAGAAGACCGATTAGAGGAGGAAGTACTAGTTTAAAACTGCAAGCTTCGTGATTTCACTTGTGACTTTCTCCGAAAGGAACATATTTTCCATTAGAGTATCATCGACTAAAAGAAATGCAAGATTCACATAAAGGGAGGGAATAAACAAATGATCAATCGTTGATAGAAGTACAACTCCCTCTTAGACTTGACCCTGCTTGTCTGAGAAGCTAAACACGGTCTCATGTGGAAGTTGTCTTATGATTGAAAGAAAACAAACAAAAGGAAAGAATTGGAGCAGAAAGTGAAAGAAAGAAATCCAAACAAACAAACAAGAAAAGAAAATAAATATTCCTACTCCTAACCTAAAGGTGAATAGGCCAAACTCACGTGAAGTGATACTTCCAATGTAGCCACTAGTGCATTGGTTGGCCTATGTACACGAGGGAATGCTCGTCAAGAAAGATATACAAGTATAATATCAAACGAAAAAAACAAGACAATGCAAACCAAAATGTTCGAAGCTTGAAAAAACACACAAAAAAGAAAGAAAGAAATGTGCATGCAAGACATTTTGTAGGTGCATGATGAGGTGTAGACACATTGCAACCTGGAGACATGCAAGCACAAAACTTCAAACTATGAAAACGGGTGAACATAAAGAAAGGAAAAAAATTCACTTTACAACCGTTCTCACCACATAAGACTCCTCCAATGAGTGAGTGATAGGATTGTGTGATACAGATGGAGGATGTGAAAATTGTAAAACAAATGGATTTTTAATGTTTACAACGGAGTGATGAGGAGCCTAGAAAGATTCAACACATTTCTAATCAGAAGTGGAACTAACCTCAAGACTATGAGGACCTGACATAACCATCAACACAGGCTAAAGTGCCTCGACAGCTTGGGGAAGTTCCAATTCACTAGAATATGGATCATCAAATATCAGTGGGTTAGAAAGATTGACAGTGGGAAAATCATAATCGTGACCAAATGAATCAATGAAAAGATCGTGAAAGTCACAATCAGAAATCTCAATATTACAAACAGAGGAATCCTCATGATCTGACAAATCATAAAGAGGGGATGATGGAAAACAAGAAATTTCACCCTCTAAATTTTTAGAAAGATAAGATGAGAGATTGGGAGGATCAGGAAAAAAATATTTATCCTCTTCACATTCAGATGAAAAACTGGCATTCCACGTGTTATGAGAATGATTGAAAGTAGTAACATCAACAGAAACTAACTTTTCACAAGATTCAACATGAATGAAAAAATCGTGGAAAATGTTAGGATAATGCAGAAGATGTGCGAGAGGAAGGAGGTCATCCTTCATTGTAGATTCTTGTTCAGATTTAGACTCCCACACATACTCATTGAAAATGATATCACATGTTGGTTTTTCAACACCAACTCCATCTAGAACTTGATCCTCATGAACATCAAAAGAGAGATTTGAAACAGATGAATACTTCACATCACAATCTCGAGGATCATAGGGACCAAAGGATGGAGGATCGGGAGATAACACTTCATCACAACCATCGAACTCATAGTTCAAACCTATGCTAAAATTATGAGTATGTGAAGTGGGAAAAGACAGTAATAGATCAACAGATGAATTCTCAACTTCTCCCACCTCAACCTGTGGAACTAGAGTTGTTTGATGAGAAGGTAACGAAGGGTTACTTGGAACAACAACCTCAACCTTCGCAGGTTTAGGACCTCTATTGCCGAGGTATGTTTGGAGAAGTTCGAAAGATTCAAGCTAGTGTGGATTTTTTGAAATGTGAACAAGATATCGAAATCTCCCTATCAAGAAAGCCCAATCAAATTCACCTTCAGTAAATTCAAAAAAAAATGCATGAAACAATTGTGAAAATGATGCAATGATCCATTAGGTGATTTTAGCAATTGCATAATTTTCTTGCACAGACGTTTACGATCATACATATCAAAATCGTGAAATATTTTTGTGACAATATGTTCGAAAGAGTGTATGGAGGCATCAGGCAATGTGTGACACCATTCCCTTACGCACCCTTCGAACGTGAGAATGAACAACGCACAACCAACATCCTTGTAGTGGATGTTGTGTTCTATGCAAAATCCAAGAAAATGACCAGTATGCTCAAATAAGGTTGTTTCACCCTCGCCATCCAATTTTAGAGTTGACAAGCCATCTATGATACTCACTGGCACTTGCATACTTACATTTCTAGAAAAACATGTCGAGGTTATGATTGAGGAAGAAGTCACTAAAAGAGTGTGAAATTCAAAACAGACTTCAAAGGCTCAGTTTGTCATTTGGCCCTCCTTCTAGCACCGAACATTTTGATGGTGTTGGACTTGCCAACATTCAAGGGATCTCCCCGATATGAAGTCCCGACTAGACCTCGCACCATTTGGGGTAGGATTACCAATAGTGTGTGGTAATGTTATGCCTTGATTGCGAAAATGTGCAAAGTGAAGTGTGGTAACTTTGGGTGAGAGAAAGTGTGTGACCATGCAGAGATTCAAGTGCGATGCATAAAGGTTCCAACACATGAAGGGAAAAGAAAGTCTTCCATTTGGAAGCCTATAATAGTATGAATCTTGAAAGGAACATACGAGCGTAATCAAATCACAAGCTAATATGTGGAATAGTCCACAAGTTAAAGTTATGAATTAACACAATAACATGCATTCAACAAGATTCATACCACAAACCCCTCATAGAGCTTATGCATGGTTTCTCCTAGTGTTGATACTTTAGCAAGTATCTCTACTCTCATCTCCTCCAAGTAAACATGTGCGGAAACTGCACTTTGTGTTGTTATGCGGAGTTTTTTTACCTCTTAACTGACAACCTACAAGTTTTGTGCCAATTTCTCATTCTTGGCCGTCAAATACTGAATGTTTGATCTAGTTTCTCTTGCAAAGGCCAATTTGGATTCGGCAATGGAATTTTCATGGTCCTTGGTTTCCACCACTATCACCCTTTCTCTAACGAATGCAAGTGATGCATGATCATCTAGAAAATGTTTTCTTCATGCCTCTACAATCCTCTTCTTAACTTCATCAAATGATATATTGTAAACATCCATTACCCAATCATCATCAAAGAGAACAACATCCCCTTCCTTACTTGGGGGTGACTCCGCTACTGGAGGTCGTGGCGACAGAATGGTGACCTATGGTCCACTCGACGACATATCAAAATCTTTATTTTGTGCCTCATGTTCCATTTCCATATATGTTACTTCAATCAAGTGCTCAATCTACTGAGTAAGCTCCCATTCGCACATCTATTCACCTTACTCCTTAGCTGCTTCCTAGTTGTGTTCTTGCTCTTCAACCTGTATCAACATTGTTTCTTCTGTCAGTGTGCCTTGCCTTTGTTCTTCTTCATGCTTCCACTTCCCTTCTTTTTCTCTCCTCCTCAACTCCTGTTGTTCCTTCAGCGTCTTCTTTTTCTCCTGTAACTTCAGTTCTACTCCCTGCAACCTCTATTTTTCTCTCTTCTCTACTCTGCTCTCTGTACCCTCTACTTCCATTTTGCTTCTGCTCCTAAAGCTACTTTCATGAGAATAAGATCTTCTTTTATCTTGCAGCTTTGTTCTCCCTCTGGACTGTCGGAAATCTTCTTATTTCCCTTGTCATGCATGGGATTGTTGCCTCCTGCTACTATTTCTTTTGGAATTGTGGCCATTTTTGGAGTATCCTCCAAAGTCCCTACTAAGCTGACCAACTCACGGAGTCTAGAGGCATTGTAGCAATTCCTCCGTAGATCCTCCTCTAGCCAAACGAATGCCATGCCAATCCATGGAAAGTAAACTCTCACACAGTGGTATTTACAAATACCACAGGGATCATATGAATTAAAGTCTTGAGTACTGAATGTAATACTGACTATTTCCTTTCCTTTGACATCTATGATTTTCAAGTTCTTTATCTTGTATAATCCAATGTGCAAAGGAAGAGTGGGCCACGATGCTTTCTTCTTCCTATGCAAAGTTACTGAAAACCCTACGGAAAGATGATATGACACTTCTTGCATGACAATCTTGTCAATGGCATACCTTCGTAAAACATGCAGACGCTTCTCTCATCTGAACACTCTAAGGATGGTGCCACCTGGTGAGGCATACCAATCTGTGATGTATGATATCGCCTCCATTGCTCCTCGTGACATGCAAGGTGGATATTCTTCAAATATAAGCTTCTAAATTGGGATGATCAAGTGGTCAATTAGTTTTTCCATTACTCCTCGATGACTGTAATCTGAAAGAAACTTACAATCGATGTTGATGGAAAATACTCATGGTGTCCATGTCCATTTCACACCAAGGAACTTTTGTTTTGAACAAATTGCATCCAGTAAATATGTAGACATATAGAACCTTTATTGTTCACCATCACGAGGACTCTAAGCCTGTGCTACATGGGCCCCCAACTGTTGATCCAATAGATATGACCAGCTGAGTGACTTCCCCTCATTCAAAACATGCTCCAATGAGACTTCCCACCCTTTAGGAAATATTTTCGTGCTCTATCAACCATGGATCTTGCAAGCTAAGATCACCAAGAGATGGTAGGCCTTCCTGAGGGACTTTGTCTTATATACATGGGTGGGTGTCTATCAACACTTCAATGGCTCTTTCACCTAATGTTTGACAATGTATCGTGTATTCACATAGTTTTGGATGGCATAGAATAATGATTTCATGAGCTTCACTGGCTCAGGAAAGTGATACATGTGCTGATAATCTTCTTCCTGAAAGGTAAAAATCTTTTGTCTTTTGGCACTACTCAATTTCATACTCTTCTCATCAATGTGCGAGATAATCTAGTTGATGACATATGCACACAGAAAGTTTGGATATCTACATGCAACCTTGTGTACTCCTGACTGCTAGATATTGAGATAAACATGTTGGTCTTCTAAGTCTTCCTCAAAGTCCTTTGCAAAAGAATATTTGACCTGCTTCCATGTTAGTGATGATCCCTTTTCTATAAACAATTGAGTGTCTGTATACAATGGCAAGTCTACTGGTGTTTTCTCAACTACTTCCATAGTACTTCTTTCAGTGGTCTCTTTTGAAGAAGATATCTTTGGTGCCATGGTAACAGTGATTGTTGGAGAGGAACTCAACAATTGTTGTACATGTGGGACAGAAAAGACACTTATGGAAAGAAAACATCATTCTTTAGCAAATATACTTTCAAGGCATGATCAAGAAACAAACTGGGCATCTGATTGGAAGGATTACGCAATTTTCATTAGCAAGAGGGACTGGATGCCTGTGGGAACTATGCACTCCATAGTCCCAATAGCCAGGGTTGAAGCTTGAGGCTTGGGAATGCGCAATGTGTAGCCCCAGGATGGGCAGAGACTAGGAGAGACTACGCATTGCACAGTCTCAACGGCCAAGGTGATAGGTTGATTCCTAGAACTACGTAGTTTGTAGTTAGATCCATCTTGTACTGTGCACTATGTAGTTCCATTGGCCAAGCTTGTGGCTTGAGCCTCATGATTGTACAATGCCCAACTGGGCAAGGCAAGATCAAGCCAAAGAGAGTGCAAATCTACTCGGTGGAAGTGTGGAAAATGAGCAGAAGTGACAAATGATGTGAGATTGAGTACAAAACTAACTAAGTATGGGTAAATCCATATAGATAAAGTGCAACAACTAATCAAATAGAAGGAAAATCAAGTATGTCAAGAGATTTGGTGCAACGATGACCATTGGTTCAAAAACAGGAAAACCAATGTGACACTTGTGAAAGGAAAATGAAAACTTAAAACAAAACTTCTACAAGTTAAAATAAGTTGAAACACCAACAACTGCGAAGATAAAAACTGAAGAACAAAAAAAAAAAAGTGAAACTCACTCGAAAAAGTGACAATGACCACACCAAAGTTTCCTTGATCTCATCAGGAATGTTAGGCTCCAAGAAAAAATGTGAAAATGAGCTCTAAAGGCATCGATTAAATATATTTGAGTAAGTTAGGGTTTATGACGTGCAGGCCTAAAATCAAGGAAAAGCGACACTCGATGGAAGTTTCTTAAAATAGAAAAAGTGCCTCCTTCATGATACTAAAAGTGGATCTCTATTTTTTAGGGATGCTTTTTTGTTTTTTTAGCTTTTTTCATTTTTATTTTTCATGGAAACTTTCCATACACACTGCTAGGAAAGACAGTGCAGTTCTAGGGAACTGGGAAACTTTTCAGCTCAATTCATTGTGCCTTTTATGAGCTTAGTGAGGGATTGCATAGTTTCTAAGCTCAGTGCTAGGTTGCCTTCCATGAATGCGTAGTTTCTGACCTCAAGGTTGACTGCTAGTAAGAACTACGTAATTCCCATCATCAAGGCTTCTTTCCCTCAAGGATTGCGTAGTTTCTGGAGGCAAGCCCAAAACTGTTGTGAGACCAAGTTGGGAAATCATATTTTTGAGTTAGAAAGATCAGCTAGGTGTGAAAACAAGAAAACACAAGCGCAAATGAAAAGATAAGTCTCATTCAAAGCATGAATACCTTAATCAATGCAAGATGAGCTCCTCTGGATAGGAAGGAAGGCTCCAAAATCAAAGCATAGGAAACAATTTGGAGGGTGGTTGTAACCACTACAACATGTTGATAAAAATAATGGGCCACACCAAGTAAGTAGATTTGGGCTCTCAAAATGGATTGACACGGTCAGCTACTAATGAAAGCCTAAGATTACAAGGTTATTTTTTAAACTTTGGCCACTTTTCCTCTATATTCCTAAATGCAGATGCATCTGCAGGCATTCAAAGAACACCATCTTCACTTCTATTCATTTCATGGTAATTCATAAGTTCTGATATGCTTTTCCACTTGAAAATTTGTCACATAAATGGAATTATGGGAATATAATGAATAACCTTCTGAGGCAATTTTTTTGTTACTTTATCGGTTTGATATCTACTCTCATCACATTTTGGCCATTTATCTTTGAACACATGTTCTCTATAATAGAGAATATAATCATTAGGGGATATATTAATAGAGTGATACTCCATTCCAATATCTTTCATAATGGCATCTAAATCTTGGTACGTACAAGGTAAAACATTTAACAGTGATAACAAAAATTCACCTAATAATCTACAACATAAAAAATTGCACTGGTTAATGTACTAAACAATATTAATCATACATATTGCATACAAATGCTACAAATTAATAAAATGATGTAGTCAACGTTCTAACATTAAAAATAATGGAAAATATAATTGTGTTATCATGTATATAGTACTAAATGTCACAAGATATATTACATACCTTAGGAGTTGTGTCACGCATGTGTTTGACAAACCATAAACCACCTTTAAGTTGACCAACAATAATACAACAGAAAGAAGAGATGTTTTTGAGCCTTCATAAAGAGGTTTAGTTTCCCTCTCAAGTGTAGGTAAATCAAAAGCATGGTCATCATACTAGTTATCATGATCATTTGTTCCAACATTATTAAATGTCTCCTGATCATTTTATTTGTCCCATCTTCTTCCATAGGATCATTATCTTGATCCTCAATATTAATCACTTCATGTTCTTGAACAGGAACTTGTACTACAGCCACCTCTTCCTCGTCGTGCAATGTCGTAGGGGACCCATACTATACAATTACAATTAATAAAGAATATTAGTATATATAGAAAATATTGAAACATCGATATAACAAGAGTTTACAGATTCTACCCCGATCTCCTCCCACCCGCCTCCTTCCCCCTCGGTAAATTCGACTTCGAGGTATACCACTCGCTCCATAGCCAAGCAGAGAGAGCCGGATGCCATAAGGCTGGATGTTGTTCCTCCCTTTCTCTCCCCCAGACCAGGAAGAGGCAGACCATCCAGCGTTAACAAAGCAAAAGAAAAAGCAGGCGATGAGGTGGTCCAAGGTAAGCAGCAAACCATAGAAAGGGTACTTAGAGCAAAGGACACCCTTCCCCCCCCTCCTCCATGAAGCTTCTGTCTTTCAACTGCAGAGGGTTGGCTAGCCCCGAAAAAAAGTTAGCCATGAAGTGACTTTTACTATCTGAACTGGTTGATGTTATCCTTTTACAAGAAACCCTATGCAAGGTGGAATTGGTCATCCCCCTTCTAAACTCATGGCTGCTGGGCTGGACTTTCCATGCTCTAGATGTCTCGGGTCATTCTGGGGGGGTAGCAGCAGGGTTTAAGAATAGTTCCATTGTACTGAAGAACATCTGGGGGGGTGGGGGGTTCTTGGGTGCGGATATCTACTCCAAGGACCTGGAGGATGAGATGAGGATCATCAATGTCTATGGACCCTGCCACAACAGGGAGCCCTTCTGGCGAAGGCTCCTTAGCTCTTCTCTCCTCCAAGCTGATAATGTGATCCTAGGCGGGGACCTGAACTTCTCTCTGGGCTTCATGGAATCATGGGGACACATGGCGCAGATAGACCCGCTATCTGATTTCTTCGAGCAGATGTTAGAGGATCACCACTGGATTGATATCCCTTCTGCCAAGATTCAGCACACCTGGAAAAACAACCGAACTGGCAGCCAAAGCCTGGCCAGGAGATTGGACCGATTCATTATTAAGGAGGCTTTCCACATCAACCACTCCCGGTCCAGGCAATGGGTAGGCAGCGGGGGAATCTCGGACCATCGGCCTATCTACCTGGAAGTGGGTGATCGATCCCACAAGATCTCAGCCCCCTTCAAATTCAACTCTACCTAGCTTCGGGACCCCTCCTACATCAAGCTCATCTTGGACTTCTGGAAATCCCATCCAATCCCCAAGGAGGAGGACCTAGCAAAAGCCTTTGTCAATAATCTCAAAGAAATTAAGGGCTTATCCAGAGATTGGGTGCAAAAGAAAAGGGAACAGGAAGACTTAATCTTAATCCAAGAAAAGTAGGCCATTACAGAACTTGAAGATAAACCTGAGGATACTTTCACTTCTATGGAACAAAAAGATCATTATGAACACTTAACCAAGCAGAGGACTCAAGTCCTCAAGGACAGAGAAGCAAGCTGGCGCCTAAGAAGCCGAGCGATCTGGCTCAAGGAGGGAGATGAAAACACAAAGTTCTATCACCGCTTTGCCAATGGGCGGAAAGCCATCAACACCATCTGGGAGCTTCAAAATGATCAGGGGCATCAGGTCTATACCTCCAGAGAGCTCACTTCTTTAGCCACCTTACACTTCAAGAATATATACGCGGCCCTGAGGGAAGCCAATATGCTAGAAATCATGTGTGTGGCTGAGCTTTTCCCCAGGTTTGTGGATGCAGAGGAAGGGGAGGAGCTAATCAAGGAGGTAACACTGGGGGAGCTAGAGGCTACCATCCAAGGCTTCCAAAGAGACAAGAGCCCGGGACCTGATGGCTAGTCCATAGAATTCTACCTAGCTTTCTTTGATATCTTGGGTCTGGATCTACTTAAGGTGGTGGAGCATTGTCGCCTTTCCGAAAAAATGTCCCCGGCTATCAAATCCACTTTCATTGCTCTCATCCCCAAATCCGACAAGCCTGCCTCTTTTAATGAATTTCGACCCATCTCACTGTGCAACTGCCTTTACAAGATCATAGCTAAAATCCTAGCTAACAGACTCAAGCCCATTCTCTCGGCTCACATATCCCCTGAACAATTCGCTTTCCTTCAGCACCGCCAGATTCATGAAGCTATTGGAACCGCCCAAGAACTCCTCCACTTGGTGCACTGTAAGAACCTGAAAGGGATGATCTTAAAGGTGGATCTGTCCAAGGCTTTTGATAGAGCAAACTGGCTCTATATCTGCCTACTCCTTACTCATCTGGGCTTCCCTTACATGTATATCAAATGGATTATGAGTTGTATTACCGATGTGTCATACAGTGTCCTTCTCAATGGAGCTCCCACTCCATTTTTCTCGGCCGAGAGGGGTCTTAGGCAGGGATGCCCCCTCTCACCCCTACTATTCCTTCTCATCATGGAGGGGCTCAGCAGATCGATAGGGGCAGAACACAGAAGGGGCAGGATAGTGGGGATAAAAATAATGGACAACTGCTTCCTTACCCACCTACTGTTTGTGGATGATGTGCTCATCTTCTTGAATGGCAGCATTGGAGACACCACAACCTTACAGTATGTTTTTGATCTTTTCCAGAAGGCAACAGGCATGATCATTAACGTTCACAAGTCTACTCTGACGGCAGTAGGTTGTTCTCAGCTTGAAGTACAATTTACTCTCCGCCGCTTCCCCTTTACCTCACAACCTCTGGAGGACGGGCTGAAATATTTAGGTTTCCGGCTGAAACCTTCGGGCTACAAAATTGCAGATTGGACCTAGCTCATCTCTAAGGTGGAAAAGAGACTGAATACTTGGTACAACAGATACCTCTCTCGAGCAGGCAGACTCACCCTCATAAAAGCTGTGCTGGAAGCGACACCGGTATATTGGATGACTCTGGCCTGGATTCCAAGGGGAATTCTAGCCAGGCTACAAAAAATCTGCAGCAGGTTCCTTTGGAAAGGCAACAAGCAGGGGAATCTCTTCGCATGGGTAAAATGGGACACTATTGCAAGGCCCAAGAGATGGGGGGGTTGGGGCATAAAAAGGTTGGATCTATTTGCCAAAGCATTGGCTGCAAAATTAGGATGGCAACTCATTACCTCGCACAGCCTTTGGACAAAAGTAGCTTATGCTAAGTACATCTCCCCTGAAAACACTATGGACTGGATTCGAAGGGATCATAGGGCTAGTGGTAGCCTGTCCATCATCTGGAAAGTAGTCCTAACCTCCCTCCCCCTTATACGGGAAGGATTAACCTGGCAGATTCATCAGGGGAGCGTAGTTCGTATAGGTGTGGATCCCTGGATCGGATGTGGGAATGCCCACAGGCTCCCAGCAGAGTTGATAGAACTACTAGTGGATCACGGACTTTCTCATCTATCCCATATTGCAGACCAGGCAAATACCACTCTTTTCCAGCAGGCCTGGAAGTCGGCCCACGATCTCCACATCCCAGGCCATTGGCATCAGGCTTGGGAGGGCTTCACTGAGGCTCTCACACAAGCTCATATCAGGATAACGGAAGGGGAGGACGAAATTGTGTGGGCATATGCAAAAAATGGGAGATACTCTCCCAAGGAAGGATACCTGAAACTCATGGAGAACGTCAAGCCAGAAAATGTTCAGCAATGGTGGAAAGCACTATGGAAGCTCAAAGCAACCCCCAGAATGCGATTGCTTATGTGGACCATCCTTTTCAACAAAATCCCCACTGGCTCAAACTTGATGAAGCGATCCTTCCATGGTCCTTTTTGGTGTCACCTCTGCAGGAACAATGAGGAAAGCACGGAACACTTATTCTTGCACTGCCCTATTATCTCTGAGCAATGGAACCTCATTCCAGCATCCTCCCCTTCCCTCCAACAATGGCAAGGGAGATCCATCATGGAGGCCTGGCTGGACTGGCTAGAGAGGCACAAGGGTAGAGACAGAAATCTGCCCCTCCTAATGTGCTGGGCTTTTTGGACGGCAAGGAACCGGGCCATTTTTTACCATAAGGACCCCCTATGGCTTTCCATCAGATCACGTATCCTTGCTGACTTTGACTCATTGCCTGAAGACACCTCTCAGACTCCCTCCAGGACCATCCAACCTGAACTCATAGATAAAGCACACCCTTGGGCCTATTTTGATGGTTCAGCCCAAGAAGAGGGATGTGGGGGCGGGGGGCATTCTCTACCTGAGGGAAGGCCACTGCTTCAAGATCCAAATGAACCTGGGAAGAGGCACAAATAACTTTGCTGAGCTAACCACGGCCAAACATCTCATCCACTTTGCTCTTGAGAAACACTGCTCACATCTCCAACTATTTGGGGATTCCAAACTTGTTTGCAATTGGCTCAACAGAACTTCTCATTGCTCTGCTTTTACGTTGAGACATATATTGGATGAGGCTCACAGGCTTACGGCATCTTTTGATAATTTTGTCTGTCATCACATTTACAGGGAGCGCAACTCAGGGGCAGACTACTTATCAAAGGAGGCAGCGCGCAGGTAGGAAGAGGACTGGTTGATTCAGGAAGAAGTTGATGGAACTTTCCATCAATACTACCATAGACCATTCATAGATCTACATTTACATTAGGAGACATAATCACACTGTCATTCCTTACACACTCCTATATATCTTTTTTGGCTTACCATGGTTTTTCGTCAGCTGCTGATTATATTTTCAGTTTTCACGGTGTTACAAGCTATCTTAGAGAATTTTTGACAGTCAAACAGCATGGGTTGTTTTAGGGACTTTATATTTTGTTTCTTGAGATCTACACGGCATCCCTGCGTGGAGAATACAGGTTTTTTTTTTGGTACATTTACCTACCTTGTCGGTTATAGTTGTTTCAGAGACTTTCGTGAACTCCCTGCATGGAGAATGATGCAAAACTTTTATGTATGTTGATGTTACAACAACTGTTTTGTTTTTTTGGGAGGCTACTAGCCTTAATATGCATATGCTTTGGCATCTACAGAATGTAATTTCTCACTGTTAATAGAAATTACAACTTTTTCCATGGGAAAAAAAAGAGTTTACAGATATAATATATAAGGAAAACAAATACAACAAAGACAAAGAGAAATACAACTTAAGTAAGAGCAAGAAACAAAGACAACAAATCTAAGAAAGATCTTACTTTTCTGGACATGTAGGAAGTGAGACACTTTCTGAGATATATAGTCATGACCATAATAAAAAACATATTGATCTAATTTTCCATTCATCATTATAATGTCATATTATTTCTTAATGTCTTATTTTGGATAATATATTGTAAAAAATTACTAATAATACTCCATAAAAACCCTTGATTAACCTCTAAATCCTCTAGGTCCAAATTAACCCCTTGAACATAGATTAACCCCCAACACCTTAACCCCGTTCCTCTAAGCCTTTAAACCCCTAACCCCTAAACCCTTAACCCATAATCCTTAAACTCTTAAACAATAGCCCCTTATCCCTAACATAAAGTAATTAACCCCTAAATCGACCATAATGAATATAATCAAATAATATTTCTAGTCCACATCAAGATGAAAACATAGGTCAAATACCTCCCAAAAGAATATTACAAAATACATTTATAATAAAAAGACAATGAAATTTACAATACAAAAACATACAATATAAAATGCAATATGCATATAAACATTTACAAAAAAAATCTACAATACAAAGACATATAATATATATCTTAGAAATGGATGATATTCATGTTTGCCTTCAACGTGTCCATAGTCTCTACAATGTTTTTTATCTTATTTTATTATAATTCTCCTTGGCCTCAAGCCCTTGCAATTTCTACAAGAGAAATAACATGTTCGATCCTCAGAATCCCTTAATGTTGATCCCACGTATCCTTGGTCTCCTTGAGGAATGTTATGTAACATTTTTTGTCACCAAACTTTTAGTGAAGATTATATTCAAAAATTAACCTCAAAATAAGCCTACAACCTTTCAAAACAATCGTAACTAATATAGATGGCAACTATGTCAAAGTTTTATATATATATATATATCTATATATAATATTATATTAATATTGATATAATATAGATATTACTATTAATATATATTAATCATATATTAATAATATTATTTTTAATTATAATATTAATGTTATAATTATTTTAATTAGTTAAACTCAATGTAAAGTGGTCTCATATTAGACGTTGTTAGCGCAAAAATTCATTAAAGGTGGAATTGAACGTTATGCAACAATTATTTTTCTATTTTCCATAAATTGGTCGACAACACATTTTCATATTGGATATAGATTTGGATATCCGAAGGTAAAAGAACGTCCATCAAATATTTGACAACAAGAGGTATTATAGGAACAATGTCAGATAACTGATGGGATGGGACATTCTGTCGAATATCCGACCTTTAAAGAACTATCTTCATATATTCAACGAGCGTCAAGATTTTAGAAAAAAAACCCAAAAAATACATTCAACTTCTTACACTTTTTCAGATTTTATATGTTCCTTCAAATTCCACCATCGAAATTTCTGCCCAAATGTAGTAGTGGAAGATGCATGATGATGAAGATATTTCTAAATATTTACTTGGAGTTAATTAAGTTGTGAATACAATAAGAGGTCTTGGTGAAGAATTAAAAGAGCTAGTAGTAGTTCAAAAAGTGTTAAGATCTCTCCTTGAGATATTTAATCATAAATTTTTAGCCATAGAGGAGATGACAAATATGAAGACTCTCACTTTGGATCAACTACTTGGCACTCTTACTACCCATGAGATGAGAATTTATAATGTCAAACCTACATCAAAGGAATCATCCTTCAAAGCAAATAAGAAGCCTAAAGAAGAACATGATGATTCATGTTGTGAATGAGATGAAGAGGAAGCTAAGTTTGTGAGGAAGCTCAAGAGAGACTCAGGAAAGTACAAAGTTAAGCTACCTTTTAAGTGCTTTTACTGTGGTAAAGTTGGTCTACAACAAAATGGGCAAATAACACCTAAAATAATGTCAGAATTTAGTGTGTTTCATTTCACGAATTGGAAACTTTATCCGACACAAAATGGGGTGTAAAATGGGATGTTTATCATAACGCCATATTTTGCGCCGGAAATTAAGTCATAAATAGCGTTGGAAAAATAATGCCAGAAATAGAGTCATGAATACAACAGAAATTGCACCAAGAATTTCACCGAAAATTAAGCCAAAAATATCTCCAGGAATATTGCTGAAAATAGCACCGAGAATAGCGCCATCTAATCACCAGGATTTGCTTCCAATTTAGATTCTGGTTTCTCACTAATGCATTTCGAGATCCATGCACTCGCAGGATCAATCGTAGTGGTCCTATAGTAGCCCCAGCCATTATGTCAGTGGCATCTTTCACCACCTCTGCTTATTCAAGCAAGCAATTGGTACTATTGTTCGTGCTTCCAGTTTTCTGTCTAATTTTGCTTCTCGTTTTGCCTCTAGTTTTTCTTCTAATGTGGCTTCCAATTTGGCTTCCATTCTTGCTTCTTCTTTTTTTGCTTCCAAGTGTCGAGAATAGCACCAAGATTTGCTTCCAATTTGGCTTATGGTTTGGCTTCCAGTTTTGCTTTCCATTTGGCTTCCCATTTTTCTTCTAGTGTGGCTTCCAATTTGGCTTCCATTGTTGCTTATTTTTTTGCTTCCAAAAATGATTATTGTTTTGCATACAATTAAATTAATATGTTTTATTTCAATTTAATTAGTTAAATATATCATGTCTCTTAAATAAGTTATATGATTATACAATAAGTCATATGAATGCATTTGAAATATTTTATAGGATAACATTTATAAATAATTTTTAGGGAAACAAACATCCATACAAATTAACAACATCATTATGCCTATTAAATATCCATCAAAATAGAATCTACAACACCTAGTACATAAAAATAACAAGATAATTATTGTAACATGGTCATCATCTATTTTTGGCTTGATGGGGTCTGCCTTAGGTTCAACTTTAACTACACCAACAAAAGAAACCCTAATTGTTGCCCTTTCGGCAACAACTTGCATAGTGTAGCTTATAGCCTCACCCAAAGTAGTATTGGGGGATGCTAGAACCAAGTTTCTGCATCCAGAGGCCTATGTGATGGTCCCTTGATACCCTTGCGGCTTAGATCTACCTTCGCACAGATCTAATCCTTTTGACAGATAACTACTGCAGTGATGTCCAAATCTTCGTGAAGGTAGTTAGTTGTACTTGTTATGCATAAAGATTATAGATCTACGAGGTTCGTGCAGTAAATAAGCATTCATTCATATAAAACACATTACACAGATAATGTATATAAACTTAGTAAAAGTAAATAAAAGAACACATATGCATCAATTTCGGTCCAAAACGGTCTTTATTAAGTGTAAGCGTTCAAATACAGAGTCTTTATCCTTGTGCACTCAACTGTAGGGGCCTTCACACTTAGCTTGCGGACTTACCAAGGTATCTATTCACTCAGCTACAGGAGCCTTCCCCTTTCGCTTAACTACAAGAAATAGACCTTTCTTGCCTTATCACCTTGCCCTTACAATTATTCTTCTTGTTCTGATCTCCCTAAGACTCGCTATGACTCAACTTTATATAGCCTTTGCTTTACAATATAATGGTCAGCGGACCATAGGCAGGTATTAAAACAACTCTATCACCTACCCAACTAAGGGACTAAATCCCCTTCGACTCCTACTATTTTCGCGCTCCACTTCCACATTTCGTGGAGACTTTACATTCGCTACAAAAGACAATACAAAATTGACCCCAGGGACCCCATCCCAACATCTATAATTAAAACAAGTGAGTCAAATATCTATAATTTAAGTGAATTTGGCAACATCCATCATGAGAATTAAATCAAAACCACCATATGTAATAAATATGAATCCAAATAATCAACCACTTTCAATATATAAAAATTTACGAGTCAATACTGATAATATCATCATCATATATAACTAAAACAAGTGAAATTCACATATACTAGTAGATCAATAGCATGTGAAAATGATACATCTCCAACAGTGGATATAATTCAAAATGATACATATGTACAAATGATATAAATAAAAATGATAAATTATGTAAGACAAAATGATGCAAGTCAATATGATACATCATGTCCAAATGATATAAGTCAAAATGATACATGTCAAAAAGATACTACTCAATAATATGGTATTGGAGGCCATGAAAATTGTACATATGATAGTAACCGTGAAATTCGGCATCATAACAATATATAAAAAATGATCCATGATGCATTCTATATGATCATGAATGTCACTGGTTGTTGCCAACAACTTCCTCATCAGCATCATCACCATCGTGATCGTGATCATCGTCATCTATATTGGCATCAACTTCGCTACCATCAGTATTTACGTCATTATGAGCATCATCTACCATATTAGCATTGAACCCAAAGTGTTATGGATCTATGTGACGAGGATCATTTAGATCTTTTGGAATATCCTTATTCTACAAAAAAAAAATAGAATTAAAAGTTATTATTTATTTCATGCAATAATTAATTTTTTTTGTTATATATCTAATATTACAACATATGAAATAAAACAATAATCATATTACATCATATCAAAGTGCAGATAAGATAATAAAATTTCAAATAAGTTACAACTAAGATGTCATTCCAATGATGTAAAACATTCAACAATTCTAATAAACATTAGTAAAGATCATAAAAAAAATTGTTATACAATTTAACTATCAATTGTAATTTCTATTACATAAGCTTAAGTACAAACCCTCTCCATTTTGTGCTATATATGATTATGTTTGCCTTGAATATATTTTGAGAGTTAACTAGTCTATATGTCTTCTTCTCTTATATTTCAGAAGTGAATATTTTTCTAGGACATTTTGGCACTCCCTAACATGTATTGGCACACACTAGAATTCCTTGGCACTTGGCACAACTTAGCACCTAGCACATTTATGCATGCCTGGCACACATTGGCACTCCCTGGCACTCCCTATCACACCATGGCACTCATAGGTAATCCATGGAGTTCATCTTTTTCGATAATTTCGATGCATTTTAACCCAGTGCCCCCTTATGTTTCCCTCACACTCCCAACACTCTAACTAGAACGGATTGGCATGGCTTGGCACCTAGCATCCATTGGCATTCTTGGGATGCACCATCATGTGTTGGAATTCCTTGGCACTCCATTTCAAATTGGAATTCCCTAGAAATCCCTGGCGTACATTGACACACCTTGGCATTCCCTAGCACTCCCTGACACTCATTGGCACACACTAGCATGCATTGACACTTGATACTAGGCATGCATTGGCAACTAGTGTTCACCAAGTAAATTTATATCTTCATCACTATAAGAAATATATGCATAACAAAAACCATTTTGTTGGAGTCAAATCATAGCTATGACCTTAAGCTATTTTACATCTTTGGGATTTAACCAGTGATTCATGTAATTAAACAACATAATAAGTGATGAGGAAAATTGTAGGTGTGTGAAACTATCAAAAGATAAAACCAAGTTGTATCTTGGTGAGGACATAATAATTGATCAAATGTTAGGATTGAAATGAAAATTTTTGATAAGGAGGTTATATGGTTGATATGTTTTAGGTGGTCAATGTTTTCTTTCAATGTTCAGTAGCTAGATGTAGTAAAGGTGTTGAAGATGAAATTTTTATGGGCTTGTTTCCATACAAAATGTGGTGAACAAGAAGGGACTATGCTTTGCATCACTAGTAATTATATGTCTATAAATGGTTGTTATTAAAATGTAACATGATTCATGTGCACTCGATCCTTTTTAAGATACTTATACTTCCCTTTTTATTTTCACTGCATCGATTTCGAGGCCATAAAGGAATGTGTATTTTATGCAGTGATTTGAGTGTGTGAGGTTAAGGAAGAATCCCTGCTTTTAGAATACGATGTATCATTGTTGCTAGAGGTGTGGCTTTGCAGCACCATTAAACCAAGGCACGACAGAGTACCCTGCTCTTTGAATACAATTGATACCCTTTCTTCTTATTTGTGTATTTGGGTTGCAAATTCTAGTAAATGAGGGAAGAAGGAAATTGAAAGTCATATGAAGAGAGAAGAATAAAGTTCGAATCGGGCTTGATTTGAAGAGTGCTAAGATCGATACAAAGTGGTTTATTATTGGTGAACTCCAAGATTGTATGGTAGGTAATCATTCATAAATTTAGGGTGCAGCTTGAATGGTTGGGTAAGAGTTTCGAAACAACTATAGTTTACCTTAAAGGGTTGAGTGTAGAACCTATTGTGAACCTGAGGTGGTACCAATTTTAAGGGAAGATTCACATTACACGGAATTTCGTAGAAGATAGTGCCAAATTGTAAAGCAACGTTTTTCTTAGCCTTGCCAATTCAAGTTGAACAAATTCATATTCCAGGTAAAAGATTCACGTAAAAGAAATAGGAGGAAAGCCAAGAAGTTTGACAAAGAAGGCATTGCAGGTTTGATTTTATCAAAGGCGTAAAAGGGTCTTGTTGTGAGAGCATAAGAATTGTATCCCTATGGAGGGAATTGAATTTCATGAATATGACTAGATCATTGAGCATTGAAGGTGCTTTGAAAGCCATTTGACATAGACAGAGACCATATCAAGAAAGTGTTTCCAAATATTTTGATAGCACAACAAAAGAATTTATTTGAGAAAGTGTTTCCAAATCAATTGGCAACTTAGGAGTGCATAAATTTTTAGAAGTGTTACCAAATCAATTGCAAACACAAAATACAGAGAAAGTTTGTAGAGCACTGCCAAATTATCTGACAAAGCTGAGAGAGGTACATTACAGGTGAGTCTTCGTGATTCACCCTGCATCATTTTTGGTATCAAAGATCCGTAAAAGATTCAATCAATCTCTTCTTTTTCCTTTTCAACTCTTGTTGTATCACTCTTCCGAATTTGAAGGATTGTGTCTTGGATTAGTCACATGTGTGGATTGCAACGACTTTGAATGTGTGTTCCTGTAACAATTTGAGTCTCGTTAAAAAGTGCAGTGGATTGAAGAAATGAAGTATTTCCAAATTCATGATTTTTTTTGTTGATGCTAACCGAGATAGAGATAGAATACCCCATTTCCTTGAATCTATTCAACTACTGTTGTATCACTTTGCAGACCCATGAAGGAATGTGTCATCATGGTTTGATTGAAGTTTTCATAGTTAAACCTTGGTTCAACTTATGCCTTGTCGATACTCTTAAAACTCAGTACACCTCATTTTTTTCCTGCAATTTATGTTGTATTGATTCAAATTTGTGATTGGACGTATCACTGAGTTCTACATAAAGCTATTTGTGTTAGTTTGTAGTGACTATGCATTTTATTGTTTTGAGTATGTGGGATATTTCCCATCTTATACTTTGAATATACCTTTCGATTTTTGTTAGATCACTGGTCGAAGTATGAAGGAATGTCACCATGTCCTAGAGTAGCCAAAGCTGAGGTTCTGTGTGATTTTAGAATGACATTCAATCGAGGCGTACCCCCATTATAGAATGCGATCAACACCATTCAAGTAGATGCATTTGAATTGGTTATCAAATTCCATTGACGGAAGGTTGAGAATCAATTTTAGAAGGGCATTGATTTAAGAGAGTTCTACCAAATTATCTGGCAATGCAAGAGATCAAAAGTTTGTAAAAGGTGCTACCAATTCCTTGGACAATGTAAGAACATAGTGATCTTGAAAGATGCGCTACCAAATCTTTGGACAGCGCAGCAGAAGAAGTGGTTTGAGAAACTACTGCCAAATCAATTGGAAGCATAGTAGTGTTGAATTTTTTAGAAGCACTGCCAAATCGATTGACAATGCAGAAGATAGGGAAAGGATATCAAAGCTCCATATAAATTCCAGGAAGACCTATTATGGATCTCTGATATCCTTTCCATTATTTGTCTAATATTTTTTAATGTCCTACCAAAAACTTCAGTTAAGTTCCATTTTACACCCTCGACAATATATTCTCTGAAACAATATTTAACTATAGGTAAAAACACAATTTCCTTGACTACAAGTCTCTATTTTAGTGACACATTTTATTTTTAGCAACATAGAGATTCAATTATTGTGATCTAATCGTTAGTTTGTCGAACATAGTGTAAAAGGATAAGCAAAAGATTACCATTTTTTAGCACATGCATTTGGATCAACTTGTGTTGGGTAAAGAAACATGACCAAAAACTATCTGAAATAGTCAAACCAATTTTGATGGGAAAAATTAAAAAACAGTGATGTTCATAAAGTTTTGAGTCTCAATGAAATCCTCTCCAAAGTGTAGGCCAAAGATGATATACAGATATTTGAAAGCAACTGAATGATTCACATGAAACTTTAAAAAAAGATAGAGCCCTCTCCTTTAAAAAATTATTGTTTTAAAGCAAAATGGATGAAAGTGCATCTTTACTGTAGTGCCCACTCTAGGTTCCTGACCCTAATATGACATTATCTTAGACACTTTATTCTTTGAGGACCTCAGGTTGAGGATCCGGACATATGACTCTATTATTAATGGTTGTGATATTAGTGGTTGTGATGTTTATGATGAAGATAGCATTTATGGTTATGCATGTTCCCTATTGATACTATGATGATTGTAACATAAATGGTTATGTTTTCTGTGTATTGAATTTTTGATGATGATAGCAATAAATTAGGATATGTACGCTCTCTATTAAAATCATGATGATGATAAATTTGATGGATAGGTATATTTCTATTGATGTTACGATGTTGATAGGTAAATGGATATGTATGTTTCCATTAAAGTTTTGATGATGATAGCCATGATGGATGTGTCCCCTATGTTACCTACTTTCATTAGTTCGAACTTACAATGAACAATGATGTGAATGACTAGGTGTTGTTAATGATGCTATTATGACAATGGCTAACACTGAGAAACTTTGTTACTGATGATTATTGAGTATGGCAAGAAACCACTAGAGGCACTCGCATATGACGAGTTGACGACATCTGGTTTGATGAAAATTTATATTACTTTATCTTTGAAATTCTAAGTCAATATTGAAACCTGCTATATATTTTTATCTATATTATGATGATATGTTAGTGGTTGCAGGCACAGATTAGTTGCTTGGCCGAATGACTCACATATGGGTGATGGGGTTGTACAAGTGGATGGAACTGTATGGGAGGGGTGGGATAGTGTCCCTCATCTCACCCACTGGCACTCCCACCGTGACTTGGGATGGAAGGTTTGAAACACCTTTGCCTTGAATATCAGGATGCCATGAGGGCAGGTCCCAAAGTTGGGTTGCTCATGATGATTTTACCAGGGGGCACTCATCAAGGCAGATTCCTTGATCCCCGACACCATTAGTCTCACTATAGCAGGCAACATAAGAGATGATAGGGGTCTATGATGTTGCACCTATACTTTCCCCTTGTAGTCACTGAAATCTTGAAGGGCAAGTGGCGTGGCATCCTTGGAACTTCAAGGGAATTTCTTGAAGGGCACGACCAACTTCACACCCTTGGCATCACAAATAAAATGTTAGGCATGGCACCCTTGGAACTTCAAGGGAATTTCTTGAAGGGCACGACCAACTTTGCACCCTTGGCATCACAAATAAATTGTTAGGTGTGGGAACCTTGGAGCTTCAAGGGAATTTCTTGAAGGGCATGACCAAACTTGGCACCCTTGGAATCATTAAAAATAAATTAATTGATAAATATAATCAAGAAATGAAAACTAGGTAAATTTACATGAAGGGTAAATGATGTTAGAAACCGAGGTAATTAAATCAAAAATAGAACTTGGGTTAAGAGGATCATAGGTAGAAATAAAATAGATTACATTAAAAACTCTACCCTTCCCATGTTGGAAAATATTAGGTAGATTATGTAGTTTAATTAGGGAAAAAGGGGAAAGAGGAACATAATTGTAAGGATAAAGATTAATCCTAAACTAATTAAACCTAATTAAGAAAAGAGGAAGGTGAATTAAAATAAGAATAATAAATTAAATTTAGAGAAATGTAGAGAACCTCCATGTGGCAACAACCAACATAAGAATACCCATCTAAGAGATAAATTAGGGAGTAGATAGGGGATCAAATCTTGACTCATTAATTGACTTTTAGTAATGAACACAAATTAAGGAATAAAAAGGGGGATAAAGAGGCAACTAGGAGAAGAAATAGGAATCTTGTTGAGGTGAGGAAAATATTAGTTTTAAATTAAAATTTAAGTAAATAATTTTGGGAGACCCTTGATGAGAGAGTGACACATGGGTGGGTGAATAATCAAGCTACTAAATTATAAAAAAATAATTAATTATGCATGACATGCCAAGTGTCACCTATGAGGACTCCTATAAAAGAAGGGACAAGCCATGGGAGAAGGCACTTTTGGGAACCCTATGGTTGGATGGATGAGACGATGTCAGAGCAGTGATTACGAAACTATAGTGAGTTTGGTGAGGTAGAGGATTTTAGAGAGGGGACTCTTGAGCCAAGGAGTGCTCTCCTCTACCAGCTAGTGCATTCCTCCATTGTACAACCTCATTGCAGCTCGGGGGTCCACGGGGAAGAAGAGTACCCAAGGAGTAGGCTGGGAGGTTAACTGGTGAGTCATCGCATTCAGATCAAGTACGTCATCATTCACTCTCGGAGGTGACCGGCAACAAGGGAATACAAGTAACAACAAATCAAGTGGAGTCTCGTCTTCTGGTGAACGGTACATATGTGTTGCAATATTATTTTATATGATTGCTTTATGGTCTTAGTTAAATGTATGTAAATTTTATGATATGTTCAGTAAAACGAATTTCAGGAATGTGTTAGACAGTGCTGAATAAATTTGAATTTCCAACGTTTTTCTCTTCTGGTTGTATTTTATTGTGAATTATTATTAAAAAAAAAAGGTATATAGTATAGAAACTGGTCCTTACATTTACAACGTCATTTGTTGAAGACAAAAGTCCTTGGAGAATAGTGGAATGTCGTGGGACATAAAATGGAAGAATATATGGCAGTAATCACTCTCAAGAGTTTAACAACCTCATTTTATTATTTTATTGAAACCCTTAATAATAATTTTACATATGTTGAGCTGAAGTTTTATGATTTGAGCACTAAACTCTAACAACAAGACAATTGGAAAAAACAGTTTTGAAATAACAGTGGGAATGAAGGTTCAAAAATGGCTTTTGCAAGGAACTTCAAGGCCAAGGCAAGATTTTTAAGCATCATGATGGTAGCAGGACTGATGACTCAAGTGATCACTAAGATTTCTATGTGTCCTTAATGTGGAGAAGTGGACCATAAGAAAAATTTGGAAAAAAAAAAAAAAAAATCTATGATGAGAAGAATATGCAAGCACCAGTCAAGAAGGCCAATGTTCCAAAACATGAGAGGAATAGTTCTTTGTTTCTATAGAATGGTATATTACATGTTATCACATTTAAAGTTTTGAGGTCAACTCAATTGGGGTCCTAAAGTCTAGGTTCTACCAAATTTTATTAACATTTCCTTTTAATTTGGTAGTGTCAATTCTAACACTATAAAAGATGAAGGTGCTATCAAAATAGGAAAAATGAATGATATGTAAGATGATAAGGGAGGTGCTTCCAAATCAGTAGAAAACATGTGAGATGTATCATTTGACAGGTAGCGCTACCAAAATAAAAGCCATAAGCTATAATGATTTCAATTGGTCAAATTAAAACTGCCAGCAAAGAGTACTGAAGACCGAATTTGAAGTGGGGTATGATGAATGCGTGAGGGAATATATTTTTTTTATGCTTCCACTTTTCATATAAAAATTTGATATTTTTACGACCAAGGAGTGGCCAACAAAAGTGAAGCGACAGAGAAAACGCTACCAGAAATTTCCTATAGCACTTTGTTTTTACCCTATTTTAGTTATTGTCTTAGAGTGGACTTTCCAAACCACTGGAAATGAAATTTTGAAAACCAAAATACTTTTTGTTGGGAATGGGCTCATTTAATAAAACTTATCTAATTTTTTACACAACTATCACAGTTTAGGATATACAAAGGAATCTTTGCAACCCATTTTTCCATATTTAAATATTAAATGATTTCCGGTTTTAGTCATTAACTTTGAGCACATTTTCAAGAAGCTGAAAATGAATTTTTAAAACAGGAAAGAGGCTTTTGTTGGAAACAAAATGATTTACAAAAATATCTTTCATTTTTTCAACCGATATCATGTTTTGGAATATTAGAATCTCTCTTTAAAGCGTATTTTTCAAGAATTTTCCAGATTTATTTTTTTCTACTTTTACAATCTTTCCTAGATTTTAAGGAATCAATTGAAGGGAAATTGACATATTATTATCACCAAATCAGCTAGCTCCATATCAACAACAGATCAAATCCAAAATTCACTTTTATTTCCTCATTGTGATAAGGAAACATGTAGCCCAAATAAAGAACCTACAGCACTCCTATCTTGCATACTTCTTGTCTACCAAAACAGAAGTTTGGATGAAGCAAACTCTTCAAACATGCATGAGCGTGTGTCTAGGACAAGATCATGTAAGTTGTGGCTAATATTAATTAAGAAAGAAAACACATAATGGCATTTAACAGCAATAAACACAAAGATATGCTAACACAAGGAATCCTCCTAACCAACTCCTAAACATATGCTAATCTACTAATCAACTTCTAGTAGACAAGTCAAACAATAAATAGTAACATGAAGTAGGTGGAAGTTATGCCATGTCTATCCATAAGCGAAAGACATCCCTTCTAGGAAGGTTGCACTCTTTTCATGTTTCTTTGACCAAGTAAGAGTGGTCTAAGGGTCAACATGAATCTTCTTCAAGAGGAATTCTCCACAATAGTATGAGTAAAAATGATAATTTGTAACCATACGCTAAAAAAACTCCAGTGACTAGAACTTCCTCCTCCAAACTCTCCAATCACCCCCTCCAATGTGTAACAAACCTCAATAGGTGTGCCAACGAGTAGATCCATAGGATAGGTGACCATGCTAGCATAGATCCATCTACAAAGTTTGTTATAACTTATAACAAGCTCTATACCCAAGAAAAGAGGATGGTTCCATGAAATATGTGATGTGCAAGAGTAAAGACTCAACATGTGTGCCATCATTTAGGGATTGGTGGATATATGCTAGTGTAGATTGTCTTATCAACCTATGATGTTGTGACCATGGATCTGGGCTCCTTGAAATGCCTTAATTGGGAAGCAATGATTGTAGATGAAGGGAAGTGCCTTAAAACTTTCAAAAAAATTCTAGCATATGGAGAAACTACCTTCTTTTTTTTTTACTTGTGCTTTTCCATGAGAAATTGAAGGATAATTCTCTTGATGTTTCTCATCTTCTAGCAGCCTTGACACTGAAAAAGAATGTCAACATATTGATTATTTTGAAGAACAAGAACAACATGATAGTAGTAACCATATTGGTTATTGAAGAACAAGTTGTCAAAGTACATTATATATGAGTTAAAATCATATCCTAAATTTCAAAGATTAATGGGTTCATGTAAACCTGGAAAACATACAGGTGGTGTTACAGGCTTATGAATTCAAAACATGATCACTGAGTTTTAACTGAGTTTCACAAAGAAATTGTGTTGCACATGGATGTTATCCCACCACCTTGTTGCTATTTTTTGTCATATCTCTTTATTTATATTATGACCATGGAACCTTTATGGCCAACCCTCAACTTAGACTTGAGGAACTTTGTCTCTGAAGTCAGCTCTCTGCAAACAGTTGCAAAGTGTAGATTATATTAAGCATTGGAGTAATAGACCACTATCATATCTAGTTGATGTTTTAAGTAATAGCTAGTGGTCACTTCCATTCATCTTCCCAGCACCAAGTGCACTTGATGGTTCAATGTTTGTTTTGGGATCGGTGCCCTATCTATTTGAATTATTTCTCTTTCCTACAACTAGAAAATCAAATCAAAATAGAAGAACAAATAAAAAATTCAAGTGATATGAAACAAGAACTGAACTAAACTGTAGTTTTCTAAGTCTAAAACAATAGAAATTTTAAGGTGGTAAAACTAGAAATAAATTAATATTGGTGCATGCATGCCTTCACTATGCATGTGCCCTTTACTCCTCTTAATTATGCCTCCTTGACACTCTATTTCACTATTGCACATGAGTCACAGATAAACTTTTGTGTTGATTTTATAGTGGTCTCCCAAGTATCACAGAAATCTGTGCAACAAAATTCCACACCCATGCATCTGTGATGCAACGAGCAATCATCCATGACCATGGATTTGTTATGCAAGAATCAAGAATGACATGCATAATTTTCCCACTGATAAGAGTGAAAATTGAATATGGATATGAGGGTAGATATGCTCATATGTATACCCACATAATTGTAAGAATCCATGTGTGATTCACAAGAATATCTTTGAAACATGGTTTGCAGAGTAGGGTTTGCAACATGATTGACTTTGAGTCAATTTCGTCATTGGAATGATAATGGTGTCCTGTTGGAATATGAATCCACATTGGAGACTAATGAGGGTGAGTTTACTTTGGTGATAAAAGTCCAAGGCCATAGGTATATCAAAGCCACCAAGAGCATGTTCCAATATGCAAGGAACATCATATGCACCATGGTCTATCACAAACAAATTTAACCAACTCTGTAGTAGAGGCAACGATACAAGACACACCCAAAAAAAAATTGGTATCCATAGGTTGGGAAGAGTCCATAGTTGAAAGTGAATTGTGCCACCATCATAAAGCTAAGGTAAGTATTTGTTAAAGCATTCTTCAAACAATATTCTCATGGGAAGCAAAGTATGTCTTTAAGAGAAATCAAAAGGTTCATTTTTAGTTCAAATATTATAAATGAGAGATGGGTGCAAAGTGGATATTCCAAGTCAAAGTTGGGCTTATATAATCCATCAATTAAAAAAAAATAACAAAACTAAATTGTCAAGGTTGAATCAGAACATTATATTTACCATTGTTATTATTGAGGATTTATAAGAGAAAAGTGCAAAGCTCTATCAATACCTTTTTCAATGCACCTATAAGTGGGTAAAGGCCAAGCCCCTATGGTTCTTTTTTCAGATGGAGAGTGAAGTGCTTAACATGGTGTTTGTAGTATCTCTCACATGGTGCATCTAATGGTTATCTCATCAGTGTAATTGGTGTAAACAATCATCTTTAATTTGGTAAGCAAGAAAACACACAAATTCAAATGGTCATGCCCTCAATATGTGAATAAATAACAATGGCGCATGCAACAATTAAAAATATTTGAAGTTCTCTCAAATTTGCAATCTTTGTAAGTTTGGAAACAACTTCATACCCAAATGCCCAAATTCCAATAAATAACATTTTATGCAAACCAAACTATGAGTATGTATGCCAAGTGCGAGAATTTCTCCTTCTGCAGGCCAATTGTTTGACAAGACACTAGAACGAGACATATTGCTATGGAATACAATGATCAAAGTGAGTACCATGAGTGGGTTGTATGATGAGTTGCTATCACTCCATAACCAAATGCAATTGGCATGTAGGAAGCTTGACAATTGTACATTTTCTTGCACCTTAAGGGCATGTGGTCAACCACCACCTCTATAAGATGGATGTGTTAGTAAGGCATTGGAACTATTTTCTCCAATGGAACTGTCTGGTACAAATTTAGATGTGGTAATAGTTACAAGTGTCCTTCCAACATGTGCTCACCTAGAATCCTTGCAGCAAGGAAAAGATATCCATGCCACATAAAAAGAAAAGGGGTTTGACTCTAATGTATTTGTGAATAATTCTTTTATAGGGATGCATTCAAAGTGTTCTTAAATGTCAAATGCACATATAATTCTGGAACAATTGTTGAAGGAGATATATTTCATGGACTGCTAGCATTTTAGGATTTGCACAGAATGGAGATGGTAAGGAATCCCTGATGTTGTTTTTACAAATGCAATTTGCAATCATGAGCCTAGATACATTCATTTTTTCTAGTGTTCTTAAAGCATGTCCCAACCTAGCAATTGAAATGTAGGTCCATTCTTTTGTTATCCAAAGTGGGCTTGATTCATATAACCTTGTTGGAAATGCAATTGTTGACATGTATGTAAAGTCTGGAAGTTTGGGAAATGCACGAGAAGTATTTGATGGAAAATATGAATGTGATGTTTCCTTATAGAATGCCATGGTGGGTATGCTCAAAATGAAGCATCTTTGAACTCTAGAACATGAATACTACGTCTAGACAAGCAGAGATGTTATAAAGGGCACTACTCATCTTGCTCATAGTTGCAAACTTCCAGAAGAAACAATAGCCAGATTTAAGCATAAACTAAAAAGTAAATTTCACACATGGAAATCATACACCTACATGCAAGGTGATGTTGAGCGAGTTTGCTAATTTCTTTCAACACTTGGTTGTGATAGTGGCTCAATATGAGTTGCATAGATTTAGGTAAGAAAAGTTGTGTGATGAAATTTGAATATATAAATCACCTGGTATAGGGGAGAATCCAAATGAAATTGAAGAGTAAATAGTTCCCTTCAATCCATATCATTTTCATAATTTCTTATAAGACACTTTCAGGAAATATGATGCAAACAGTGATCTATATTTTGTTGACATTTGTATTTTCTATAGGATGTTTTTTCTGTGTTTTAGTTACTATCTTCAAGTGGAGTCTCCAAACAAATAGAAATGAATTTTGAAAACCATTTTTTTTTGGCAATAGGCTCATTTAAAAAAACCTCTCTCAATTTTTACACATCTATCACGATTTTGGAGATACAAAGGAATATTTGTAGCCCATTTTTCCAAATTCAAATATTAAATGATTTCTCGTTTTAGTCATTAAATTTTAGTGTGGTTTTCGAGAAGCTAAAAATGAATTTTTCAAATATGAAAGAGGATTTTGTCTGTAATGGGATTATTTACAAAAGTGTCTTTCATTTTTTCAATAGGTGTCATGGTTTGGAATATTTGAATGGATTTGTAAAGCCTATTCTTCCTGAATTCGCGAGATTTAAATTTTTTCACAATCTTTCCCAAATTTTAAGGCAAAACTTGAAGGGTAGTTAGCATATTCTTTGGCACCAAATCAGATCCATATCAGCAACATATCAGATCCAAAATTTAAGGGTTGTTTCCTTATTGTGATAAGGAAACATGTAGCCCAAATAAGGAACCTACAACAGTCCTATCTTGCAGACTTCTTATCCACCAAAACAAAAATTTGGATGAAGCAAACTCTTCAAACATGCATGAGGGTGTGTCTAGTACAATATCATGTAATATATTGATAGGTGTGTCCTAGAAATACAATGTTAAAATATAATAAATCACAATTTAAAATCAATTATCATGATTTCAAGTTTCATGAGGCCACTTCGACAACACAGTACAAGTAGCCTAGTAGGGAATTTAAATTCCATGTCACTTCACCAACACATAGAATATATAGCCTAATGGTATAAGTGGAAGAAGAAATAAATAGGGAATTTTAGCTTCTAAAAATTTAGCAAGATCAAGTTTAGCACAACTCCCTTCATGTGTTACCAAACTCAGAATCAAGAAAAAAGCGGGGATGCGGGAGAGCTAAGTGTTTGACTTGAATAGGGAAAAACTTTGAAAACAATTGGTGAGTACAAAAATATAAGATGTATTCATATTTTGACGAAAAATATAATCATTAGTGAGTGCCATGGGTGAGACAAAATGACCTCATTTCAGTCTTTTCACACAAGTTAATCACCCAACAGAGGAGCAATGAGCCCAATAGAGGTAAAAATGACCTAAATTGGGTTGGATGAGGGTTTTTATAAACCTTGTTAAACAAGTTTGGTTTAGTCAACTGAATCATACTCATACTTAGAGGTCAAACTCGCATTGACAATAAATTTATGTCAACAAAAAAGTTTGATTTGGAGAAGTTGGAAAATCAATCTCTATCAACAACCAAGTTTGACTCAGACAAGCTGGAAAAACTAATTTTCCTAACTCGTCTCAAACTCAAATCATGGCAGGTTCAAGTCATCATCCTGGTGACACTTCTCTCATCTATTTTATTAACCTACAGATAATTTTAAGTTATCCCTTTATTTACTTCTACGCATATGGTCATGTTAAATTAAAAACTTCAAAAATACATTGATTTTATTTTGTAGAAATGCTAACTACGTAACAAAAGAAATCATTGCATGACCCAACTTAGCACAGTCATGATCTTCCTTGTCACCTGTCACAATGTACTAGTGACCATTCGATTCCAACCATTCTTATATACCCAAATCTTTCTCAGCACACCCGAGGAAGTTTAGATTTAGTGAAGCATATTAATTGTCTTTATAAAATAATCCAACAATTTTATTACTTCGTGCAGGTGCCTGAAACATAAGACCATATAAACTAGAAAAACATGAAGTAGAGAAGAAAATACAAACTTGTTAATGATAGTGATAATTGAAACTTGATACTGTTGTTTGTTTCCAAAATGTGCAAATCCATAGATGGTGTTATTGAAGGCTTTAATGCAAGAGCTTCTAACATTACAACACATATATCAAAACAAATGTAAACAAAATCATCTTGCACATCATTCATATGATGTAAGTATCCTATTAAAAGGATAAAGTATCATATTAATGTCACACCCAGTTTGGTTGGTAGGAGATGATATTTCCTTTTGATGATGGAGGAAAACCAAGTTCCTGAACTCAAAAACCTTCCCTCTCTCACAGACAAAGGCTCTACACCTGCTAAGGTTTGAAACAAATACATGTATGCAATGTGAAGCCCTAATCATAGATAGATAGATCATCCAACTAACTTTGGTATATATAAAAAAGGTAATATAATAAATGAGATTACCATGATAGAAATATTGATTCCATTAGAATGGGGTTGTTAATCTCAATAACACATCAAACAAATTCCTTTTGAATAATACCACAAGAAAGAAAAAATGGGAAAAATGTGGAAAAAATCCCCATTCCCACTACAGTAAATCGTCAAATGTGCAAATACTTCTATCTCAGACCTTCATATATGGCAAGCATAATCTTACCAAATTTCAGATAAGACCCAAATTCACTCAAAAAAAAAGAGGGGGCAATCATCACTTACATGCAATTCTCTGATAGAAGATGTGATATAAGATACTAGGGAGAAGATTTGCCTTTACTCTCACCTAGGAATGCAGGTATAACCTCTCTCATAATCTCCATGAATAGAAACCCCAGATAGAACAAAGAAGACACATCTAGTTCAGAAGCTTAACCAGTATGGTATCAATGGCGATTGGATAATGAATTTGGCCCGGGCATTGGATTAAATATGTTGATTTCAGGTTTCAATTGAATTCTTTGGGTCTCCAGATATTGAGATGTTTTTTTTTAGCCTCTCAGCCCACTTATTGAAGATCTCACATTCAGAGCCAGTGGGTATGCTCCAACCACTCTTGCCTCCAATTATAAAATTAGTCCCCACTTCCATTTCAAACCCCAACAGAAAACACAGAGCGAAGACACACAAAGCCTCTCCACTACTAAATCTTTTGCTAAAGAAACCCATTTCTAATATTGTTGCATGGAGGGGCTCCACCATATCGCTAGAAACACCGGAAAGAAAGGTGGCTTCCAAGAAAAAAACCAGACAAAAAAATACAAAGGTGTTGAAACCATTTAGGACATCATCCATTGGAATAATGAATGATAAAAAAATTCCAATGCACAAATTCAACGTTTATTCAAAGGTAGTTTGAATTTAACCAGAATGATGCCAAATACTCGAGCTCTTTCTCCCTAGAAATGCACTTTCTCGAGCTTCTACATTGGTCGTGGATGAATATTTGGGAAAGTGACATATCACTTTTTTTTTAAACAGTGCAAAACCTATCACATATAATTATGTGTTCTTTCAAAATTTTACTATTTCATCTTTTTAAAAATTTTACATTTTTTTTACATGTGATTTATTAATTTGTAATATTAACTTGTAAATAAGGTGGTTTGTGTGGAGTTTAATTTTTATCAAGTATTTAATTTAAATCTCATGGGAAGGCTGATGTGGGAGCCAATTATGGGAGTTATAGTCTCAAGGGGTGTCGAGGCTTGATTGAATCTTACACAATCTTAGTGACAACATTCCACGTCTGGGTAGATTGTTTTTCCATCCAATATGTGAGTGCCCAGTCCTAAGCACAACCTTGTATTAGGGAAAAATTTGCATTTTGGTGCTCTTATCATGGCAAGACTTGGTTGTACATCTTGTGGAGTCGTGTTCAAGGTTAAGATGAGGTTTATGATTATGGAAACTTCCTATTATCTACGCATTGAGGTTTTCAATGATGAGACTTTATTGCCTAGGCTAGAAAATTTGGAGTTGAGGAGGCACAATTGAAGAAATTTCAATTTTTTAAAGGTGCCACATGGAATATCTACTCATCAAGATTCATTAATCTGGTGAATATTTAACTTATGTTGTTGTTGTATTAAATTTGGTGACAAATGGATACTTCTCACATATCATATCACTACAATATAAGTTGAGAAGTGCTTAATGCACACTATAATCATGATAATATGCATATCTAAATCCCCTCCCCAAGTAAAAAATAGTCCATAAACCACTATAACCTAAGGACTTAAACATTGATCCCCTAACCCATAATCCATAAGCCATTAACCATTAAAATACCTAACCCATAAGCACCAAATCCCTTAGCTCTTGACCTTAAATCCATTAAACCCTAATTCCTAATCCCTTGACCCTTAATCCCTATACCTCAAATCCCATAATCTCAAAACCCTTATCCACTTAATCCCCAACACCTCAATTAATTATTGATGTAGGCACGTCTGGAGCTATTTTTGGCGTTATTTCTGGCGCTAGAAAGGGAGCTAAATTCAGTGTTAAATCTAACACTAAATCTGATACTATTTAATATTAGCACCTAATTTAGTTCCTAAATGTTTTGGTCAGCAAAAACAATGACAAAAATAGTGCCATCCTGATAAATAGCGCAGAATTTAAAAAATAAAATAGAGAAAAATATATTAAAATAGTCCTTGGAAGAAAAAAGGGAGCTAATCACAAGGATTTGTTGTAGTGTCACTATGCTTCCAAGTGTCCTAAAAATAAGAATGAAGAATATGATCCTAGAGAGAAGTTTAGAAAAATAGAAACAAATAGAAAGAAGGCTAAGAAGAAGAGTCTTTACACCCAAGATGCCATCTCCTCTGAAAGTGAGAGTAGGCAACCATTAGATGAGGACAGGGACTATGAAAGCTCAAAAGAATTTATTCTCATGGCCATAGACAACCTAGAAGTAGAATCTATTGATTCTGATGAAGAAAAGGTTTAAATTGACTTAGAAGGAGAGCTAGTTAGTGCTCTTGAAGGGATACAAAGGCTAAGGAAGAAAAACAAAACTTGGAAATAATTGTTTATTAAGTAAACATTTGAATCTACAGAAGCTCGGCCCATGCAAATTGAATAAGCTAAGAAGATTCAAGAAACTCTAAATCAATATCTTTGTGAGAAAACTCAAGCTTGTGAAAGGCTTGAAGGAGAAATTGTTTTTCTAAGGAAAGAGAAAGAAAAGGAAAAAACTTAGCTAAGATTCAATAAGAAATTTGAAAAAGGGACTGAAAGTTTGAATGAGATCCTTGATGCTTAAAGGATCTCAAATAGAAAATAAAGTCTTGGATTTGAAACCGAGTCAAGTTGTACAACTAATTTGAAGGGAAAGAAAGCAATTACGGTTGTGCATGTAGCCAAAATTGGAGACAAGACAGCAACAAAAGGAGATCCAACGCAACAGCTGAGAGGAAAAGGGACCACGCAGTGTAATATACAACCAAGGGAAAATCAAGTGTTGTAAAACAATAGGAGGAATTCGATTAAGAAAAACCCAAACAATGCAGCTCATTAAATCTTCAAAAATCAATTTTCTCCAAGCTATGAAGGAATTTTTCTAGGTTATTGTTTTACTTGTATAAATTATGGGCACAAGGTAGAAAATTGTAGCATGAATCTATCATTTAAATAGCTTAGGCCACAAATAAGAATTTATCATCCAAATAATCAAGCTATCAAACGGAGGATGAGTAAACATAGATAAAACAATCCATTCTCTCCTTTGAATAATTTGATTCAATGTTATGTGCGTGAGAATTTTGGGCATAGAGTAGTTGATTGTGAACTTAGAAATAAAAGGCCTTATCCAATTATCAAGAAAACAAGCCAAGAATACAAAGTCTAGAAGGAAAATGAAAATATAGAGAATTGTAATATTGTTCTATATGCTCAGAATGAAGGAATCCATTGGTATGTTGAAAATGGTTGTTCTAGGCACATGTTAGGAGACAAAAGTAAGTTTTTGTCATGGAAACTAGTTGATAAAGGAAATTTGAACTTTTGAAATAATGCACTTGGTAAGATCGTTGGTAAATGAGTTGTCATTCTAGAAAATGGAAGAGGTTAAAGCCAAGAATGTGTTGTTTGTTGATGGGTTGAATCATAATTTACTTAGTGTGTCTCAAATGTGTTACCAAGTCTATCATGTGTTATTCAAAGCTAAAACTTATCAAATAAAATTTGCAAGCACTAGAGAAATAATAGTTGAAGTTGTAACAACAGACAATAATTTCCATGTCTTGAAAAATATGGTTGAGGGGTGTTGTTTGTCAAATATTGATGAGAGTTGGTTGTGGCATTGAAGATAAGGACATCTAAAATTTGATTAGATTGTAAAATTGGGAAAGAAGAATTTTGTTAGAGATCTACCAAAGATTTCAAAGCCTAAAAATTATATTTGAAAGTCCTTCAAGATTGGTAAACAAGTTTGAGTACCATTCAAGCCCAAGGAGAACTTATCAACCAAGCCATTGTAATTAGTACATATGGAATTATGTGGTCCTTCAAGATGTAACAACCCCTGGTTGATTTTCATCTAAATAAAATATAAGACCAAGGTAATAGGACACATATTCCAAGCTAAAATGTTGGGTAAAACATAATGATGGTTGTCACTTGTGATTAATTAATGGCTATGGAAATTGGCAAAGGCATTGGCAAAGGAAAGTGGAAATAATTGGCATTTTATATATGAAATAAAGGAAAATATGAGAAAAGTAAGTTGAAGAGACACATATTTGCATGAGAGGTAAATTGAAGGAAAAATGAAGAAATTAGAGGCCTCAATGATAATAAGTCTTTTGAGGATCAGTTCGCAACTTTTGACAGTTTAGTAGCCTTTTGAAATTTTTTGGTGTACCTCTCCTCTATTCTCTCATACTTTCTTAATCTTGCACACTTAGAGAATTCTTGGAGCACTTTGTCATACATTGGATTTGGAGGAAGAAGGCAAAGAAAAGCCAAAAAGCGCAAGGGAACAGGTGGATCAACAATTACAATTGGATTTCTTTGTAGTTAACAGGTTGCACGTATGATTTCCTATTTTATTTATGGATGCATGGTATATTCATGTGGTTTTCTGGTTATGTATTGTCATTAGCACAGTGGATTGCCTAGATTGATGGTGGTTTTAGCCTTGCCTTGTTATTTCCTAGATTGATAGTGGTTTTTACATTGCCTTGTTATTTCCTGGATAGCCATGGTGTTGTTGGTTTTTCCACTTGATTATTTTCTGATTGTGCTCATAATTCCTTATGGCTATGGGTTGGAAAAAATGCTCTGGAAGGCTAAAAGCCCCATAAAAACTTGGGTTGAGTTACTAGTCATGGATCCTAGGCTGGGACAAACACTCTAGAGCCCTTACTGGGTTAAGATACTAGTCCCTAGAGTTAGGTTGGAAAATCACTCTTAATCCCTAGAAGTTTGTGGCTTCAGTTACTATTTCTTAGAGCCCTTGATAGCTTGGGTAGAGATCGATCTAGTTGGTGTTAGTGATGTTCAACTGTGACGTCAAATCACTGGTTTAGAGTTGAGGTGGTTTGGCATATGGAAGCTCTAGTTTGGTTTTGTTTTGGTTATTCCATGAGATCCCACATTCATTCTTGGAATATGGCGTGGAGTTGATTGGATGAAACAAAGATTTGGTTTGACTCAATGTATGGTTGGGTGGTACGTGGAAGTCCATAACTTGGTTGGTATTTTCATATGTTAATAAGAATTATTATTCTATTGTGATTCATTTATATTTGTATCGATTATGTTGGTGATATTATGGTTGATTCTCCATGGTTTACATGCTGGTTATTTTCGGTTATATGTTTATTAGATGATGTGAATCATCTATGGCTCTTGTCATTACTTGTTTAGTTATTGATTGGTTGATGAATGTATGGAATAATACATATTGTTACAGTTATGTGGACTGTTGAAGAATGGAACTAGGCTTGGTCTTCATAATTGTATAATGTAATTTATTTGTCAAAATAAGTTTTATTATGACTTATTAAAGCATGGATTTCACACTTGGGTCATCATTTTTAGGTCAAAACCTCCATTATAGGCTTCTAGGTTTTATATTGAGTCAATAAAGTCATTGTCAATTTTATTAGACCCTTCTTGGGCTTTTGTATCATGTAAAAAGAATTACTTTTTGAGTCAAATCGTTCATTTGAAACCTACACACCAAGTAGGCCCTATGATGATGAAGTCGGCCTACATTAGCGCAATTCGACCCATGAAAGAGGCTATAATGATAGACAAGTTTGATCCATTTTCTCACTCACTTGAAAAAATTCAATACACAAGAAAGAGAGGCAGAAAAAGTGTGAAGTTACTAAGAGAAGGAATAAGATTGCAAGAGAAGACAAAATCTATGTTTTGGGTTATATTTCTCTCACACATGTGAAGTTACTGGGATATTACTGGGGTCGAAATTTTGAATTCTACGGCAAGTCGAAGTTATGTTGTTGGGACAAAGTTATGTTGTTGGGGAGCCTGAAATTCTATTATTGCAAGGTCGAAACTCTAGGTAAAAGCTATTGTCGGATGACTAACACTTGGAGAAGAAGGAAGGGATGACTTTGTGATTGTAGGAAGTTTGTGTCTAGGTCAAAATGTCTTGGACAATATCATCTCGTCTTTGAATCTACTAAAGGAAGAGTTTTGACTGGTTTTTCCCCTTATAGGGGTTTTTCCTTGGCTTTCTACCTACATCTTGTGTCTCTTGTTCTTGTGATCTTCATATACACATAAATTGGTAATTTCTCGATGAAACATATATAATAAAGAAGTAAAAGTAGCCAACATAATTCATAATTAATTATCAAGAAGAAGAAATCAAACCCTAATTATTACTAGCATTAATTTCTCAACATGGTATCAGAGCTAAGGTCGAAAAAGGTTATTGATCACTCTGTTGGCTTGAAATCGAAGGCTAATATATCTATAACAAGTTACTTGAAGATGGGTTTCAATATCATAAGAATTGTAGGAAGCTGGATTGGAAGGATCATCTACAACTTATCTAAGAAGGTCAAAAGTGAAGGAGTTTTTGTTTCACTTACAAGTACCCTTGATGATGACAATTCATGGATCATTGATAATGGAGCATCAAGACATATGACATGATAAAGTGGAAAACTTCATACTCTATCAAAGGAACAATCATATCATGCAGTGGAGCTATGATACAATAACAATTATGCAGTCAAGGGCCTTGGATCTACATCTTTGAAGCTAGAAAATGGAGCAAAGCTACACCTCAACAATATACTCTATGTTCCAGGTTTGAAAAATAATTTACTTTCAATTTCTTGTTTAGAAGATAAAGGACATAGGGTTTCTTTTGTATATGGTAAAGTATTGGTTTGGGGAAATCATTCAAGCATTGAAAAGGCAAAAGTTAATGGATTTCGTGAAGGAAGACTATATAGAGTTATAACACCATCTCCTCCAGCCATAATTCACATGGAAATCAATCCCATCAAACTATGGCATAGATGATATGAGCATATACACTACAATATCATTCCCTCTCTCATTCAAATGGTAAATGGAATCACTAACATCAAGGAAAATCGTGAAGGAGTATCTAAGGGATGTGCCTTGGGAAAGAATACGAGGAAGCCTTTCACAAGTAGTGATACAAGGTCTAAATGAATATTAGAACTCATTCGTTATGTGACCTTAATTGATGATCACTCTATAAAGACATGGCTCTACCTTCTCAAGACAAAGGATGAAGTATTTGAAAAATTCAAGGAGTTTAGATATGAAGTGGAAACCTTAACTGAAAGAAAGGTAAAAACCTTGAGATACGACAATGGTGGGGAATATACTTCAAAAGAATTGGTTGCATATTGTAAAGAATAAATTATTACGAGGGAGCTCATTGTTCCCTACAATCCTAAACAAAATAGAGTTGCATAAAGGAAAAATAGAACCATTGAAGAATGCACACGAACTATGATATTTGATCAATATCTTCCAAAGTTTCTATGGGTTGAAGCATCTATGAAAACAGTATATATACAAAATATAAGTCATCATAGGATGCTTGAGAATATGACACTTGAAGAAGAAGTCACAAGGAAGAAGCCTTGTGTAGACCCTCTTTGAATCTTTGGGTGTCCCACATACATCCATGTTCCAAAGGAAAAGCGAAAGAAACTAGATTTTATAAGCGTTAAAGGGATATTCATTGGCTACAGCCTTTCTTCAAAGGAATATAGAATCTACATTAAGGAAGGAAGAAAAATTGAAGTAAGAAGGGATGTTATATTTGATGAGAATCATGCCTACAAGAGATCCAAAGATATTCCAATTGATTCTGATGACGAAGATACGCCACTATTTGAAGAAGAAGAACATCATGATAAGACAACTTCAAACCAAGAAGAAGAAGATGAAGGACCAAGTAAGCCAATTCAAACTATTATCATACTTGAAACAAGGAAGAGGCAAAATTGGGTTAAATCTACTATTGAATATGTCGAAGGACATGGCGATGCTAAAGGAACTTTTAGACAAAGAAAAATACCAAAAAGATATTCAGGATATGCAGCATACATGAAAAAAATGATAGAAGATGAACCAACTATATTTGAAGAATCTGCTCATCAAGAAAAAAGGAAGAAGGTGATGTAAGAAGAATATCAATCCATTATGAAGAATGGAGTCTGGGAAGTCATTCCTAGGCCAAGTGAAAAAATAGTTGTCACTTCATAATGGATTTATAAAATCAAACATCTTATCGATGGAAGTATATATAAATAAAAAGCTAGATTTTTTGTCAGAGACTTCTCTCAAAAGGAAGATATAGACTATGAATAAACTTTTGCACCTACCGCTAGATATACTACTATAAGATCGTTGGTTTCTCTAACTACTACAGTGAGATGTAATATTCATCAAATTGACGTAAAAAAAACATTTATAAATGGGACCATAGGTGAAGAAGTATACATTGAACAACTGGAAGGCTTTGAAATAAATAGCAAGGCCACACATGTTTATAGACTTAAGAAATCCCTATATAGCTTAAAGTAAGATCCTAGGGCATGGTATGCAAGGATGGATGCATATCTCTTAAGAATTCGGTTTGTCAAAAGTCCTATGGATCCAAATATCTACTTTAAGGTAGTGAACAATGAACTCATCAGTATACTACTTTATGTAGATGATTTTTTTTATTACAGGTGTGGAGCATAGAATACAAGAATCCAAGAATATGATGGCAGTTGAATTCGAAATGAAATATCTAGGACTTATGCACTATTACTTGGGTTTGGAAGTTTGGCAAAAACCTAGAGAAATATATCTGGGTCAAGGTAAATACATAATAAATATTTTATAGAAATTTGGTATGATGGATTACAATCCTATGACTACTTCCTTGATCACTAATATCAAAAATTTGAGAAGCTCTGAGTCCAGTCTCGTCGATCCCAGTAACTATCATAAGTTGATTGGCTCTCTAATGTATCTGGTAAATACAAGACCTGATATATGTTTTGTTGTAAATATACTTAGTTAATTTCAGTTGGAGCCTCGTCGTGACCATTGGATAGTTGTTAAGCATATTCTGAGATATCTCCCTAGAACTATACATCACTACCTAAAGTATGATGGAAAGGAAGCCAAGTTGACAAGTTTTACAGATTCAGATTGGGGTGGCAGCGAGAATGATAGAAGAAGTGCTATCGGTGGATGTTTCAGTTTAGGGTCTGTAATGATTTCATGGATGTGTAGGAAACAAGGTCATGTTGCATTAAGTAGTGACAAAGTTAAATACATTGTTGCATGTGAAGTAGGAAAGGAAGTTTTTTGGTTAAGAAAACTCTTGTCATATTTATTTAGAAAATATTTGGATCCTACTATAATAAATTGTGATAATAAAAGTAGAATCAAGATGTCCAAATACCATGTATTCCATGCAAGGACTAATCATATCAACAATAAGTACCACTACATTAGGATTTTGGTACAATATGGAGTCATGAAGCTACAATATATTTTGATATATGAACAAGTAGTTGATGTGTTGAAAAGGTCTCTTCCAAATAAGAATTTTGAGTATTTTAGAAGCATGCTTGGATTGGTTGACATTGTAGATTTAGTTGATAAGGAGAGATGAAGCATCTAATGGCGGATGCTTGGGAGGACATCTAGTCATCCTATGCATGTTTGATGTCTTGATCTTAAAGAGGGAGGGTTCCATTGGTCTTGGAGATCTGGCCTTGGATACACACCTAGATCCCTAGGTTGATGGTTCGTAAATAAGCCTGATGATTCCTAGACTGGCTGCAAACTTTAGTCCATATTAGTCCCACCCAGATAGATAACCCTAGGCAGGTATCTAGTCTGTGGCACTGAGGGTGCCTAAACTCTTCGTAGTTCATTTTTTTTATATTTTCCATGTCCTTGTATATATATATATATATATATATATATATGAATACCTCCCTAGTTAAGAGGGAGTATTGAAGAATGTAACTAGGTTCGGTCTTCAAAATTGTATAATGTAATTTATTTGTAAAAATAAATTTTATTATGACTTATTAAAGCACGGATTTCATGCTTGGGTCATCATTTTTAGGTCAAAGCCGCCATTGTAGGATTCTAGGTTTTATATTGAGTCAATATAGTCATTGTCAATTTTATTAGACCCTTCTTGAGATTCTGTATCATGTAAAAATGATTATTTTTTATTCAAATGGGTCATTTGACACCTCCACACCAATTCAGACCTATGATCATGAAGTTGGACTACATTAGTGATATTCGACCCATAAAAGAGGTTATATATAAACAGATAGTTTGATCCATTTTCTCACTCACTCAAAAAGTTCGATACATAAGAAAGAGAGGGTGAAAAACTACGAACATGCTAAGAGAAGGAAGAAGAATGCGAGAGAAGACAAAATCAAAGTTTTGGGTTATCTTTCTCTCGCAAGTGCAAAGTTACTGGAATATTACTGGGGTCAAATTTTTGAATTATACTACAGGTTGAATTTTTGTTTTTGGGTCAAAGTTCTGTTGTTGGGGAGGCTGAAATTCTGTTGCTGCAAGTTTGAAACTCTACGTCAAAGTTGTTGCTAGAATAATAACACTTGGAGAAGAAGGAAGGGTTGAATTTGTGATTGGAGGAAGTTCGTGTCTAGTTCAAAAGACCTTGGACTATCTCATCTTGTCTTTGAATCTACTGAAGGAAGAGTTATGACTGGGTTTTCCCCTTATAGGGGTTTTTCCCTAGTTTTTTGCCTGCATATTGTGTCTCTTGTTCTTGTGATATTCATATACACATAAATTGGTAATTGTGTGATGAAGCATAATATAATAAAGAAGTAAAAGAAGCCAACATAATTCACAAGTAATTATCAAGAAGAAGAAATCAAACCCTAAATACTACTAGCATTGATTTCTCAACATGGAGAGGTTATAGGGACTTCTCAGTGATTGTTAGATGAATCACAGACCTTTATGATCATATATGAATCCATGGCCTATATATTACATGTTTTCCATGTGTTTGATGAAATTCCTGGTATGTTTTGGTCAGTTTAGGTCAATTTTTTTATTCAATTTTGAATGTTTAGCTTTTTTTCATGTCAATAATTATTCTGGGAAGTCTCAGGAAGTTATGGGTAGTGGTCTAGAGGCTAACATGGAATTGTGGCTCAGATCTCGAGACCGCACCCTTTAAACTGGACAATTTGGGCCACAACCACACTCAAGCAGTGTTGTGCATGCGGCTGGAGGCATTCAACCACCCCAAACATTTTCATGCATATGGTTGGAAGCCTAGGTTAGTGAAAAGGATCCCCATCCTAGGGTTTGGTCACTTGTGGTGGTTATTTGGCCCCTGAGTGTCCTATAGCCCTAAGGGATGTTGTGAGTTATCAATTTGTGGTCAATTTGTAGGCCCCACTTCCTTAACTAGAGCTTGGAGGTCCAGTCATATCATGGTAACTCTTTGTCTCATGTTTACCCTAGAAGGCTAGAGAAATTTGGTAAATGTGGGAGGAGGAATTACATAAGAACTCAAACACATTCAAGTAAACTATATTTCATGTTTATAATTAATGATTTCAGTATAATGATATGGGTATCATTTCTTAGAGGAAAATCAGAGGCCTTTAAAAATTTTAAGGACTTTAAGACCATGGCTGAAAATGAGACAGATTGTAAAAAAAAGTGCATAATGTTTGATAATGGAGGTGAGTTTACTTCAAAAGAATTTGATGATTTTTGTAAGCAACATGGCATCGAAAGGAAGTTTACCATAACAAAGACTCCATAGCAAAATGTTGTTGCAGAGAGAGCCAATAGATCGGTTCGGAAGTGTGCCAAAGCCATGATGGGAGAAAGAAATATTCAATAGAGATTTTAGGCTAAAGTTATTCACATAACAATGGTGATTCTCAACAAAGCACACTTTATACCAAATAGTGATAAAACCCCACATGAGCTTTGGTATGGTAGACCTGCAATACTCAAGCATTTCAAAATGTTTGGAAGAAAATGTTATATCAAAAGGAATAATGAAATGCTTGATAGGTTTGATGCAAGTGATGATGAAGGAATTTTTCTTGGATATTCTCATAACAATGAGGGCTATAGATGCTACAACAAACATACAAATAGGATAGTTGATTGTATTGATGTTAAAGTTGATGAGCATATTGATTTTGAAGTCAATCAACTAGTGAATCACAGCTCCAATGGTATAGTCAACAATTATGAAAAGGATGATGATCCATTTTTAGATGAATACATTAAATAATCCCTCAGTCCACACTCCAAATATCTTGAAAGGTATGTGCAAAAATACCATCCATCTAACTAAATTTTCAGTGACTTAAATTTGGTTGTGAAGACAAGAAGAAGATTATTTAACCCCCCTACTCAAGTGAATGTAGCTCTATTATCTATGATGGAACCAAAGGATTTTTATCAGGCCAGGAAAGATGATAATTTGTTAAAATCCATGCATGAAGAGCTTAATCATATCTAGAAAAATTAGACATGCAAGCTTGTTCCAAGACTAGAAAACAAGAATGTGATTGGCATGAAGTGGTTCTTTAGGAACAATTTGAATGAACAAGGTGTAGTAGGAAACAAAGCAAGGTCAGTTTGCAAAGGTTATGCACAAATTGAAGGTTTATATTTTAATAAGATCTTTGCACCTATTGCTCAATTAGAGGCAATTTGAGTATTCTTAGCTTTTGCTAGTTTCAAGAAATTTAATATATATCAAATGGATGTTAAATCTGCCTTTTTAAATGGATAATTACAAGAATAATTCTACATTGAGCATCCTGAAGTTTTTCAACTATAAAATAAGCATGATTATGTTTGCAAGCCGAAAAATTCCTTTTATGCTCTTAAACAAGCCCCAAATGCTTCGTATTCCAAGTTGAATAATTATTTTATTAACTGTGGTTTTAAAATAGGTGCAGCTGACAGTAATTTGTTTGTGAAATCTAATGATGGAAAATTGTTAGTGGTGGTTGTCTATGCTAATGATATTATTCTTTCCAGTGATTCAGATCAACTAACTTAAAAGTTTGCAGCTGATATGAAGGTTGAATTTGCGATCTCTATGCTTGGAGAAACTTCTTCTTTCCTTGGTTTGTAGATTGCATAGTCTTCCAAAGGAATACTTATCTCACAAAGCAAGTTATTATCTCAAAGAAGTTTTAAATAAATTTGGCATGGAGGAATGTTCTTTGGTAATCACTTCAATGGTTCTGGATGTAAGCTCATCAAGACTAATGAATCACTAGACGTGGATCAGACTTTATACAAACCTATTAATACCAACCTCCTATATTTGAAAGTCTCAAGACCAGACACCATGTAGGAAGTTTGTATTGTTGGATCATTTCAAGTAGTGCCCAAACAGAGTCATATTCTAGCACCCAAGAGGATTCTTAGATACCTGAGAGCCACAATGGACTATGGAATTTGGTACCCCAGAGGTAAATATTTTTCAATAACTACTTTTATTGATGTTGATTGATAAAGTGATATAGATGATCGAAAGAGAACTGGTGGTGGTATTTTCTTTCTTGGTGCATGTCTTTCCTCATCGTTGAGCAAGAAGAAATCTTCAATTTGCCTCTCTATTGCTAAAGAATAATACATAACAACAACTTCGTGTTGCACTCAGCTCTTATAGATGAAGCAGAATTTACAAGATGTTCAAGTGATATATTATCAGCCTATATCAATCATCTATGATAATACAAGTTCTATCAGCATGTCCAAGAACCTTATTTTTCATTCAAAGACAAAGCATATTCCAATCAAGTACCATTTCTTAAGAGAGAAAGTTGCAAATCAGATTGTCGAGATGGAGTATGTAAGTACAAAAGGGCAGGTAGCTAATATATTCATCAATCCTCTCCCAAGAGATCAATTTGAGTATTTAAGGCAAATATTGGGAGTAGTTCCTATTGCCTCCCTCTATTAGATCTTCCTCAAAAGGAAGAAAGGCAACCAACAAGCACTCAGCATATCAAAATGAAAGTTTCCAAGTCCACGGGATCAAAAAGAGAGGGGGATATTTTTTGCAAGGGGGAGCACATTAGTCTCTTTTCCATTGACGTCAAATAGGGAGAGGTACACCAAATAAGGAGAAGTGCCAAAAAGGGGGAGAAGTACACAAAATAAAAGTAAAACAAAATAAAATTACACAAAGGAGAAGTATCACAAAAGAGAAGTACAACAAAGGAGAAGTGCATAATAAGGGGGGGGAACATCCATAGGAGGAGAAAGAGAACTAAGAAGGAGAAGTAAGAAGTACAATTTTCTTTTGCTTTTATGCTCGTGTTTTATTTGTGGTGTTGCCATATGTTTCTTTCATATGGTGTTTTCATCAATGCCAAAGGGGGATAATATTAGAAATATGTTTTCAATGATGGAAAAGGAAAAGAATATGATGGTAAAGGTAGATATTGTTGCAAGCAAAATAGTCAGCGAACAAGATTAGATCAAGTATGGAAAAGGCAAAGATGATCAAGGAACAAATATTTTGGAGCCATTTCTAGTTTAGAATATCATCTCAAGTGCTTTTTGAAATTACTCATATGGATAGAGCTCTAAAAGAGATTTCTAGTGGTATTTATAAGTTTGCAAATAACCTCTTGGATCAAAAGGTATTATCATTCAAAGATCAAAAGCCACAAGGCCAAATGTTGTAGCTAAACATGGTGGCAGAGTCAAATTAAAGTTATTTTTGGCATTTGGAGAAACTCGGAAGAGTATTTGGTGAAGGTCAAAACTCAAGCCTTCATCTTAGTTAGGAGTCGGAAGCTACTGTAGGTGCGCAGCTAGGAAATCACTCCAACCCCCGACCCTCGATTTGTTCTAGCAGTTTAATTTTATAAAGAAATTCATTGAAAAACCAAGGGTCGGGACACTTTTTTAGCTATACAAAGGATGACACATGGAATTATTTTATTGGCCAACATAGGTGACATGGATGTACAGATGGAGACATAGGTGGATGATAACGTTGGCAATGACATGGAACCTATGAGGGTGTGACATGTGGAATGTGTTTTTGGAATTTTTAGGCGGCCAAGTAGGCCAAATCTGAGTGACACATGGCACCACTTAGAAGCTGACAAGGGGCACAAATGTGGCAAGGATGACATTGGAAAGATGATGTGATATTCTCTTGGAGTTTGATTGAGAGGTCATGTTCGGTGAAGTTTTTTCTTTGTAATTGATTTTTTCCAAAATTAAAAGAAATAGAGTTCGAGATAAAGACTGTGGGTTAGTTGGGTCTCTAGGAAATTAGAAGAAATTACCCGAACACAGCAGGGAGTATAGGTCGATCTTCATCCTCTGAAATTGTGCTGGAAATCACACCAAGTACAATTTCATAAATGTTTCCAGTCAAAAGTCAGGCAGTCGACGCAGAAACGGAAAATTGGCAGAGCTCAGACCTCATTCAACCCTCCTGTTGACACCTAATCCTTGTGATTGGGTGAATTTATGTAAATAGATAAATAGGAAATATGAACAGTCATCGGGAGACGAACTGAACAGTCTCTCCCTCATGTATATAATGAAGACCTACCTGATGGAATAGAACAGTCGAATCATTTTTGCTTTATGGAGTTACTGCCTGGCCTGACATGGTATCAAAGCCAGCTCCTTTTTAGATTTTATGTCCCTTGTAACTCCCAGTCTTCTCTCCATATAGTTGAGCTGCTCCTCCATATAATTAGCTTCTCCTGACATGGTAGTTGCCCCACTGTCCAGCGCTGTCCATGCTGTCCTGATTGTCCATAAACATTTCACAAAAAAAAAGTGTTGTCCTGACATAAAAGAAGTGCTGTCATGTGCGTTAAAATTTTTGAAACGACGTATTTCTCCTTGTCTCCTGTAAAGAGGGCTAGAAACCCTTGTGTCCTGCTATTGATGACATCGATGCACCACTTCTTTGCGTTTCTGCAGCTTTCCATATCCATTTCGAATCTGATTGCAGGTGCCGCCTCCATCGCATGAATTGTGTCTTCTAGTGGAGATGCGGGGTAGCAAACCCCGTGCCTCTCGCTTGAACCTCTGCTGCGTGTAAAAATTTGTAATGGTGTGGCTACTATGATGAGCAACTGTGTCCGCCCCCATTGAGAATGCCTCTTTTTCACGCCCAGTATGCTCCTACTCGGCATTTATTTTCTATCAATGTTCTCTAATTTATCGGTAATGTAATATTGTTGTACCTTGTTCATTGTTTGTTGGATTCTCGAAGCCTGTTTTTTCAGCGTGTCAAGAATCGTCTAAAAATATGAGCACTTATCCCTTAATACTCTTTCCTACCAATCTGGTGTGACTGTTTCATTACCAGTAAAATTGCTTACTCTTCTTTACTAACGACAGTGGACAATATCAAAGTGTTTCTTAAAGCTCGCAAAAATATTTTAACATGCAGAGGTATACCCATTATTGTCACTAGTGGAGAGCAGGCACTTCCCTTCTTATATCGCCTGACATGGTATTTTAAGTATAACCGCATGGATATGGACAAAGGGATGACTTCATATATTTCTAAGAGGGTTTGTAACTTGTGATATTGAGAGTCCAAATACATCTGGACTACGTTCTTCCGCCTTTTAGTGGACACAGTGCTTTATGCTGTTGAGGATATTTTCTTGGACTTAATATACTGCCACATTCTCTACTTTAAAATTGTGCAGATGAATGTGAATTGACATTTGAGTTTGTTGTCCAGCCACATCAGAATTATATTTTTTTCCCATTAAGAGTAAAAGTTTTGCAGCAAAAGTTTTTTGTTACTACAGTATGCATTCAATCATATCCATGGTGGGAATAGTTCTCACTGGCAAGGAGAACTATCCTGAATGATCTTGGATGATAAAACACACCCTAATTTTCAATGAGTTGTGGAAAGGAGTGTGTGTCGGAGATGGAGACAATGAACCAATACAGCCTACCTCAGACAAAGAGCTCGTCATTTGGGAAAACAAGAACAGCAAAGCTTATGCATTATTCGCAACATCTGTAAATGAAGAGGTGAGTCGCCATATTTCGTCATATTCAACTGCCTTTGAAGCCTTACAAAAGCTGAAAGAACTCTATGACTCACATTCTGCACTTGAAGTTGTTCAACTCATGATTAAACTCTTCACTCTTGAACTGCAAAATAATGATCCTCTTGCTCTTGCATCTGAAGTAAAGCCTATAATTCATGATATCAAATCCACTAAGGTTGAATTGGATATTCCTCTTATCGCTTTTCTCAAGTCACTTTATCCTACTTACTCCAATTATCTTGAGTCATTGCAAGCAAATGGAAATATCAAAGATATAACCTTTGACTCTCTTGTGAAAAAGTTTGCTGAAAGAGAGAAAGATTTTGGAAAGAAGACAACCCCTGAATCTTCTGAAGAGGTTGTGTGCCTTGCTCATAAAGAAAAGCATCCTGCTCAAGATTCTACAAGAGGAAGAGGTGGTCGAAGAGGAAGATATTTCAAAGACGGGGGGGCAGACATTCTCAAGGAGAAAAGGGATATTTTCACTGCATTCGCTGCAAAAGAAATTGATCACATGATGCCTCTACATGCAAGCTACCATGGGACAAAATTGAGCAGAAAAGAAACCAACGGAAAGGTAAAACTGATGATACAGACAAAGGTAAAGCACCTGAATCCGCTCACTATGTTGTGGCACAATGTAACATTGGAGTAAATGAAGATTTATTTAATGCTTCACTTGCTTCTTGGAAAAATGATTGGTTGCTTGATTCAGGAGCAACCTGCCACATGACTCATAGAAAATATTTTTTTGAAGATTTCACTGACAATGTTGATGGAGCAATATACTTTGCAGATCAATCAAAAATCAAGCCATCAGGGCTTGGCACAATCAAGCTTAAACTGCCTGGTCTTCCAGACTTTCTTCGGCATCATGTTCTATATCTCCCACAGCTCAAGAGAAATTTGTTGTCCTTGGTCCACATTCGCCAGCAAGGTCACTCCATTCATATGTTTGATGGCAATCTTGAGGTAAGAAAAGCATCTGACCACTCACTTGTCATGAGGGGAATAGAAGAAGAAAGGCTTCTCAAACTGCAAGGAACCTCTTCTCATGCACAACATTTCTCATACAATTCTCATCATGAAGAAGGTACACTTCCATCAAGTTTATTATGGCATGCTAGATTTGGAAATTTGAACTATGACAGTCTCCGCTTGTTGAAGAAAAATGGTGTTGCTGGTTTGCCTACAATTCCTAGGAAACTTAAGCAATGTGATGCTTGCAGTCTAGGAAAGCATAGCAAACAGTCTTTTCATGATTCACATTCAAGAGCACATAGGAAACTTGAATTCATTCATTCAGATTTATGTGGTCCAATGCCTGTTCCTTCTGCAAATGGAAATAAATATATCATGACATTTATTGATGACTACACCAGAATGTGTTGGGTTTATTTATTGAAGAACAAATCTGATGATTTTCAAACATTCAAGAATTTTCATAAATGGATTGAAAACAATGCACAATCTCATATTGGGTCTATTCACACTGATAATGGAAAAGAATACACATCAAATGAATTTGAAAACTATCTTCGCCAACATGGGATCAAACATCAAACAATTGTGCCCTATAATCCCCAACAGAATGGTGTAGCCGAAAGAATGAATAGGACAATCTTAAATATGGTATGATCCATTCTCTTCTTCAAAAATGTAAAGATAATGTTTTGGGCTGATGTTGTTCTATGTGTTGCATATATAAAGAATAAATGTCCATCTAATGCTATAAGAAACAAGACTCCATATGAAATGTGGTATGGACATGTTCCTTCGGTAAAGCATCTCAGGGTCTTTGGTTCCACCTGTTATGCCTTGATACCAAAGGTACATAGAACAAACTTGGTGCTAGAAGTCGTAAGTGTATCTTCCTGGGGTCTTCAAACACTTCCAAAGCATACCGTCTCTATGATGAAGTAAATAAGAAGTTTGTTGTATCTAGAGATGTAATTTTTCTTGAATCATCCAAAACTGACAATGTTGTTGAGCGGCAACTTGATCGCTTGGATAGATTCGCAAAAGCAAAATCATTTCAAGAATTTGATAATCAGATTCCACATCTTGAAGGGGGTGTTCCTATACTAGATCAACATGTGGAATCTTCTTCTGAAGAACACTCTCCCCCGCATGAAACTCCAAAAATGAATGATGCTTTAAGTGATGTAATTGATAGAATTGGGAGACTCAATCTTGATTCAGTCCCAACTCAATGAACGGAGCAGCTTGGACAATCTAAAAAGGGTCCCCAAAAGTGGGTGACAAAGACACTTGAAAGTGTTCATCCTGATGAAGTTGGAAAGACAGGAACCAGAAATTCAAACCGGCAAAATGGAAGTGATGTAGATGACTCTAATTCACCTGTTGATATGGATGTTTCTTATGATTGTGAATTGAACTTGTCTACAGATTTTGAACCAACTTCCTTCAAAGAAGCTGCTTCTCATGATGAATGGAAAGAATCGATTCAAAAGGAGTATGATGCCCTCATAAAGAACGACACTTGGAAGCTGGTTGATCTTCCATTAGGAACCAAACCAATTGGCTTCAAGTGGGTCTACAAGAACAAGTATAAAGCTGATGGCTCACTTGACAAGCACAAAGCTAGGCTTGTGGCAAAAGGTTTTGCACATAAGGAAGGGGTCGATTATGAGGAGACTTTTGCCCCCACAGCAAAATCGGCTACCATATAGACACTCTTTGCACTAGTAGCTCAGAACGGTTGGAAAGTCCATCAAATGGATGTAAAAACTACTTTCTTGAATGAAGATCTAAAAGAGAATGTTTTTATGTCCCAGCCTGAAGGATTTGCTATGAAAGGACATGAACATAAAGTATGCAAACTTGTGAAGTCCTCGTATGGCCTCAAACAAGCACCGCGAGCCTGGTATGAAAAACTAACTGAGCATCTTCTGAAACTCAATTTCAAACATTTTGATCTTGATGATGCAACTTTATTTGTCAAGAAAGTTGGCAAAACAATTGCATATCTTGTGGTATATGTAGATGATCTTTTGATGACAGGGAACAATGAAAGATGCATTGCATCCATAAAGAAGGAATTAGGGAAAAGTTTTGAAATCACTGATTTGGGCTATGTTCATTACTATCTTGTCATTGAAGTAACCCAACATCCAAAGTCCATATTTCTTTCTCAAAAGAAATACATTGGAGATCTGTTGAACAGGTTTGGCATGACAGAGTGCAATCCTCTTACTACTCCAATGGAACAAAACTTAAATCTCGCATCTATTGAAGGAAAAGAATTTGAGGATGCAATAAAGTATAGAAAGCTTGTAGGAAGTCTCAGCTACCTAACTACTACCAGACCAGACATTTCGTTTGTTGTTGGAATCCTCTCCAATTTTATGCAAAAGCCTTGTGAGGGACATTGGTCTGCTACAAAAAGAGTTCTAAGGTACTTGAAGGGAACTCAAGACTTTGGAATCAAGTATACACAGGTGGACGACTTCAGTTTGATTGGATACTCTGATTCAGACTTCGATGGAGACAAAGAAATTTGGGTATCAACTTCAGGATATGCTATAAGTCTTGGATTAGGAGTTGTCTCCTGAAGATCACGCAAACAATCAGTTCCAGTAGATTCCACAACAGAAGCAGAATATGTGGCAGCAGCTGAAGCAACAAAAGAAATTGTGTGGCTCAGGAAAATTCTTGAAGATTTGTAGGTAAAACAAGTATAATCAACTCCACTAATGATTGACAATACCTCTGCAATAAAGTTGGCCAAGAACCCAAAGTTCCATGATCGAACGAAGCACATAAATACTAAATATCATCTGATTCGACATCATGTTGAGGCCAAAACAATCCATCTCCATCATTGTTCCACAAATGAGCAAATTACAGACATCTTCACCAAAGCGCTTGGAAGAGAAAAGCTTGAATGTTTCAGAATGATGCTTGGACTCACCAATATCCCTTCAAATTAAGGGGGGGAATGTTGACACCTAATCCTTGTGATTGGGTGAATTTATGTAAATAGATAAATAGGAAATATGAACAGTCATCAGGAGACGAACTGAACAGTCTCTCCCTCATGTATATAATGAAGACCTACCTGATGGAATAGAACAGTCAAATCATTTTTGCTTTATGGAGTTACTGCCTGGCCTGACACCTCTGACTTGTTCAGACTTGGTCACAATTAGAGGTATTTTAGTGAAAGCGCTATTGGATAGGTGTTCCAACGGTTATAAAAGGAAAATAGCATAATTTTTAGCAGTGGCGTGGACATACTTGGCATGATATTTGGTGATTTTTTCAAATTTGGTGGTGTGCCAAGTTTAGAAAGTCATAGATAAAACCTGCAAAATTTCCAGAATTGCACAATTGGACAATTTAACTTAGTTTTTCTCAGAAAGACAACAGATCAGAGATATAAGACTTTAAGACCACATTTAGAATACTTAACAGAAGTGGTAGATAAGAAAAAATAAATATTCATGCAAGCAAAATAGATGAAGTTAACTAGAAGTTCAATAACTAAAATTATCAGCTCAAATTATATATAAGCAAACGCGAATTTGCAAGAAGTGTGTTAAGGTTTATGGTGTTTTGATCAGTGATCAAATATTGTTGAAGGTGGTTTTATGGTGTTTGGGGTGAGTAATTGAGGTCAGTAATTATTATTTTTATGAAAGGAAATGGCCTTTGTGATTTGATTTTGAAAATCATATGAAAGATGAATCAACGAGGTCAAGCAAGTAGCATCTTGTAGATCAAGGGTTGTATCTCATTCCATTAGTGGATGGTAAATAACTAGGGGTTTTTGCTCCTTTCATTTGTAGTTGATAAATTAGGGAGTATTAGCTCCTTCTTGTTGCAACCAGAGAACTTTGTAACAACAAGTAGAAGATTTCCTTTGTGAAGTAAATTGAAGAAAAAGTTTGAAGAATCTATGTGTGATATTTTGTGCTTCTTATGTTGATTCTTGTGATGATCATATGAATTATTACTGAAGTGTTTATTAGTGTCCTAGTATTCTTTACTAGTGAAAGAAAATTTTAAAATTCCTAAAATATCAATTCAACCCCCTCTCAAGATTGTCCTATTTCTAACACTAGCTATCACAAGAACAAGACCATAAGAGTTATTTCCCCTAGAGAGGGGAACCAAATAGCCTCTTGAGAAGTTTTGAGAGCAAGTTATTATAACAAAAGTCGTGATTTGCAACCGGAAGTAGACTAAAAGCTTTTCTATCATTTTTTATGATGATTTGTTTTGATTTTTATTTGATGTAAATATATTTTGAATCTAATTGTGATATATATTTATATTTAATTATGAAAAAATATCAATAAAATAAGAATTTTCTCTTCCAAGCTACAAAAATTACATAGATGGATAGGAAATTAACTTAGGCCATCTATGAGATTTTGAGATTACCAAAATTTGTTAGATTTGAGAGTACACCTAATGTTAGATTGGTTATTGTTGCTTCCTTTTGACATTTGGTTTTATTATAGAATTAACATATTCCAATTTAGCCTTCAAGTAGCTGGACACAAGAGATTTATCTTGGAATCTCTTAAAAGAAAAATAATCAACTAATATATATTTATTAACCTTTCACAATCTAGCCAAGCGATGAAAACATCAACCATTTAAGCATCTTATAATGTAATATCTTAAGTTATTAAATATGCCCAATAAATTACAACCCTACTTTCTTGAATAGAATTAGATTACATGCAAAGACATATATAACATGGATATACCCATATAAACACATGTAAAAACATGCATAGCTAAGAGATAGCCATGCAAACACATATAATGGCATGCATGACATAGAGATATCCATGTAAAGACATACAAAAAACATTTGTGAAGCAAAGATATCCATCAAAGTGCATCCAAATACATGCATGGCATAGATATAGCCACACAAAGACATGTTTGGAATCAAATCAAATATTGTGGGTTAGCCAATATCATGTCTCGTAAGCCACCAATTGTAAACCCATCAACAATTGAATCAAGTTTTCTTAAGTACTCTATGTTGAAGTCAATACTAACCCTAAATTTCCCCCTTTAAACTTGACTTGGTAGGAACACCTACAACCCTTAAATTTTATTAAAGTTGGTATCCAAGAGTACAACATCCCCCCCACTATCACTTAGGTATACATCTAGAATCTATGTTTATGAACCATCAAGCTAGCGGTGTGCATGCCTAAATATGTCTTATAAATATATGTACATTTACATGTGGTAAAATTCAATTCCAAAATAATTACAATTGTAATTCCTAAGCACGTGATGCTACAAATATTCAACATGTGTCATTGTCATCATCTTTCCTACTCCAAATAAAATTATAGACAAAGTAATTATATTACCATTGTATACCCAAGAAAATAATGCAAGAATCACCTACCAACTTCTTTACAAACATCTCTCTTTAATCCAAATACAGTGAGCTAAAGTGATCCAAAAACAATTAGTCAAAGTGATCATTCACCAAGTACTTCTTCCTCAATGTACTCCCTCTTATCCTCGACACTGATCCACTACATGCTCGAATAAATGATGGAGTTGTTGACGATGTTGGACCCACCAACATTTAGGGGATCACCATGGTATGAATTCCCAATTAGACCTTGTAGAAATTCTCACTATAGATCAACCTAATAATGCAATACACTATAGCAAAATACTTAATCTACTTCTACAATCAAACTTACGAAAGCTTAATCGATTTGAGCAAGATCAAGCAGAACACATATAACAGAGAAGAAGAATCAATACACATGAAACACAGAAAATACTCAGGGGAAAGCCTCAGCTAAAAACCCCGCTATCTGTATTATCATACAAGGTGGAAATACATCAAAGATTACACAAAGCTTTAGCTCTCACAGCTAGCCATCTCTCAGTACAATCCTCCTAGATGCTCACAGGCTAACAAGGATTCCCACAAACCTTCGTCTCAGCCCTCCAAGCCTCCTATTTCCTTGTGTAGTTTCTCTGGGTGATCCTATTGTTACCAAGTGGAACACTAATCACTCACACTAATCTCACACCTTGTAAAACTGTGCAATCCTCAAGGAACCTTGTTCCTTCTGCATGGATGAGTTTCCTTTATAGGAAAATTCCTCCAACTAATAGTACATTGTCCCTGTCTTTAATCTCAACTGGTTCTTTGTCTGAACTGACATGCATGAGTTATTTATGAGAGAATATTCAGTTATCTGGAGTACACTAGTTTCATGCATGCATGCATTAACTGACTGAACTCACAATTAGTTCCTCAAACTATTTGGAACTAGTCTAACTGGACTTAACTCAGTTAACTGAGTTAACTAATTACAACTCAACTGCAACTCAATCGTATCTCCTTAATTAAGGGATAATCTCCTTAATTTAAGGGATAACTATTGCATGCCTTCACAAAGACTTCTATCTCTCCAACTAATTAATCCATAATGAATTAATTAATTATTCTTCAAGCAGTTGGTGAGACTAAATTCGAATTTTAATTCTCAATTTTAATTGAAGGACAAACTAAAATTGGAATATACTAAATTCTATTTTTAACATTTCTATTTTTAGTATTTCTTGTTGTTATTTTCAACAGACCTCACATTGATTGTTGTGGAAGTCCCATCCGGTGTGATGGCCTGGTTGCCATTATCTTAAGGATTTGCCTCGACTCTTGCTTTTCAGCACAAAAGAGTGGTATGCTTCGTCTTCGACAAGTGAGGTTCGCGTACCTGGTGATTGCTAGTGTTACTTGTGTCAATGGTTATTTCACTATAGAGGGAAAGTGCGAGAGTGAGTCCCAAGTCAGTTTGAAGGAAGCTCCAACTATGCTAGGAACACACAACACAACAGGACGTGCACAATTTCTAGAGGAGCAGTCCACACGAATGCAACAGTCACAACACACAAGAGAATATAACACGTACAACACTTAGCGAATGAGTCAGCACGAGTGCAACGGTTGTTACAACAAGTTTTATGTGAAAGGTTTGTCTGATGTCCGGGGAGGTAGCCACCATGGGCGAGACAGCGTTAACAACATATACAACACATTTTCATTAATAAATTATGTATTACAACAAGCGAAATAAGTCCAAGTGTTCAACACAGGTTAAAGCAACATGTATTACAAGTGGTCAAGATTAGTCTTACAACAGTTACAATACATGTGTGAAAACGTGTTGGCCTATTAGCAGGTTTCTAAATTAAGTGAAAGTTCCAAGACACATCGTTACACCATACATCACTAACCCTGTGCACGGGGCGTTGGAGCCATTACTTACTCCTCAAAGAAAATATTATAGACTCTCTTGGCTATGTGAGAAGAGCTGAGGTGAAAATTCCTTCCATGTGCAAATGAGGGGGTATTTATAGCCAAGGGTGAAACTGACCCTTGTGGTTGTTTGACTACCCTCATGATTGTTTGACTTCCACGACGTTTCGACTTTACATGACTCTTTGTACAACAAGTGGGTCTCTTGGACTTCCACATTACATTACATTGTTTGACAACATGGCCCATAGTAGAGATGTGGACGACATGACTCATGACATGACTCGACATGACAGTGTTGGTACATACATGCTGCTATTGGAGTGCATGTCGAGCTGCAGTGCCACTGGGTGATGGATGTCTTCATGGTGTGTCACAACTTCACCTCCGCATGGCAAAGTGCACGGAATCTTCAATGGTTGTTGGTTCTCTTGATGTTTCTTTGGCACGTTTTTCCTTTCTTGTATGTTGGAAATCTTAACAGGCTCATCTGTTCGCGAAAGGTGCATGTTCATCCGTTCACCCGTCCGTGAGCACATCTTGCATGTTTGCTCATCTGTCCGTCCAGGAACACATCTTTACATGATCATCCATTCGCGAGCACATCTCTTCACATGCACCGTTCGTTCATCCATTGGTGAACCTGTCCTTCTACATGTGCTCCCTTAGTTCATCCCATCCGTCGTCGCCCCATGTTTTTTGGTGTACCTGTATCTACAGTCGCTCATGGTGAGATGACATAAAATCAAAAACCCTCTTAGTTTACCATGATACGTGATCATTCTGGATGAAAGTAACCAAGACAGGAAACAAGGTTGGGAGGCGGGATGATGGCTCTAGGAACTACTGATGAAAACTACGCAAGATTCATTGGGTGATGAATATGGGAAATTCGAGACGAAAGTGACTGTCTGTGAGGTCTGGCTCAGCTGGAGGAAAAAACTGCGCAATTTTTTGGAGGAATAGTTCAGGTTGCGGGACGATAAGGCAGAAAAAATCTGCGCATTTTCTGGAACGAGTAGCAAACGGAGGCTTGATAGAAAAATTTGTGCAATTTCTTGGAGGAACAGGCCAAGCTACTGGGAGGATTGGCAGACAAGATTTGCGCAATTTGGAGGAATGGGCCGGGAGCTTAGAAGCCAAAACTTCCAATTCCTGTTGGGAGTTACTGGTGAGAGAAACTGCACTGAGGCTTGGAGGTCAGCCTGTTGATCACTTCTACGCAATTTCTGAGTTGAGCAGACTAATGGACAACAGAGGGATTGCTCATGAAAACTGCACAATTTTCTGGGTGAGCAATCGGTCATTTGTCGAGAGGACTGGCTAGAAAAATTGCACAATTTTCTAAGGGAGACAGGGACGGGCACTCGGCGTCTGTCCGACCTGTCTGCAAAATTTTCCCATCCAATGGAGCGGGCAAAGTTTGTAGCCTCTGCCCAATTTTTGAGGGGAATGAGTCCCAGGTGGCTGCCAGGTCAAATCCTCCGGTTGACCAACTTAAAGGCTGGTTGATTTTCTTCTGGGCAGCGCAGCTTGAAATGACTTGCTTGGTGCTTTTGCATTGTTCTGGGTGATATTCGATTGAGTCGGCGGCGGGGTGGTGGTCTGGTTTCCATACGGGAGTCCGGTTGTCAGAACTTCAATAAAATGACTAAGTGTGTGAACGAGCGAAATATGCATATGTGATCCTACAAACACACACTTACATGACTCGACGACAAGAACCTTCAAACCATCCAGACACATATGTTCAACATGACTAACCGATGGTGCAAGTGACAAGCGCAACACTTGTGATTGATCATTGATTGACCATGACAATGCTTGTGAGACAGTGAATACGACTCTGTGTATGAGTGCGACAGATGTTTTCATAGCGAACATAACATGTACACATGAAGCGAAGACCTTGAGCATGACCAGAACATGGTCGCAAGAATGACATTAACATCAACATGCAAAAGCTTGGGTGGAATGAACAAACAAGGTCGGTGTGAAGACTCACACGGGCTCACGGAGTGAACCCAAGTGTATGTAACCGTCAAGTGAAACTCTCAAGGGAGGCTCCGAAATTGGGTGTAGGCCAAAATTTTGGAGGGTGGTTGTAGTCGCTACAACAGGAGTAAACATATACTAGCTTCTTTACCAGGATCTCTCCCTAATCTAAATACAATGACCCATAGCACTGTTTATTCAAGTATTTAATCCTTAATTCAATTCTACTTATGCTCCACTTTCATGTGTCAATTGCAATGCCACCATGCTCTAATCCACCATCTAGGAAACACCTAATCGAATCTCACTAGAGAGTTCAAGCAACCCGCTCTAATACCCTATTAAAAACAAAGAGAAACCAAGGATATAAATATCACAATAAGAAGAATGCACACTAAATGGATCCAAGATATTTACTCTTGAAAACCTTAACTAAAAAACCAACATCTAGTAGATATCTATTAACCCTACCCAAACTAGCCAGTCTATATCAACACCAATTACTTGAGGCATTTGATAATGAAGTATATTAAGCTATTAAATAGGATTCATTAATTTCAACCCTAATTCCATTACCGAAATTAGATGGCATGCAAAGACATGCATACCATGGAGATAACCATGGAAACACACTCAAGGACATGCATAGCTAGGAGATATCCATGCAAACACATGCAAGGACATGCATAGCTAGGATATATCCATGCAAACACATGTAAGGACATGCATGCTATGGAGATAATCATGCAAAGGTATGCATGGAGTGGAGATAGCCACATAAAACATGAAAAAGCATGCATGGCATGGAGATAGACATGTAAATACATGCATGGACTTACATAAAATACCATGGGTTACCTAATACCATGACCCATAAACAACTAATGATAAATCCAAAAATGACCAAATCATCAACTAGAATATGACTGGGTCAAAGATTAACGCAAGAGAGATGAGAAATATTGACTGTTAAAGAATTAGCTAATTGTGAGGTAATATATTGGGTTTTTGTTTTCCTAATTCCTACCCACACAGGCTCCATTTTTTTCTTCTTTCCAAAATCTAAGATCGTTTTTACTTCAAGCCTAGATCAACATCGATAACTAGTAGAGATTTGGACATAAAATTGTGAACCAAACATAAAACAACCACTATATTGATGTAAATTAAAATGGAACCTTTGTTTATCCTAAAAACATGCCTAATTTGTTGACCCTTTTGTTAAGCCATATTCACATAATATTATTTATGTTCTACAACTATTAGGAAGTCAATCAATGGAGGCAACTTAAACTACATTCTTTTCAACCTTCACGTTCTTCTTGAAGGAAGCATCTTCATTACCTTATGGAAGATTTGTAGAAGTATTGTTTTCCATTTCAAATTCTTGAAATGAGGAACACAAAAAAAATTAGCACCAACACCCTACCTCTCCAATTTTCAACACATATTCAATGTTTTTCATTGTTCCTCATTTTAGGCATTTGAAATGAAAACAAAACTTCTAAAAAACTTGATAATTTGGTCCTTCCTATGTAGAAATTTGTTATCACACAAAAATGACTCACCTAGCCCAAATTGCGAAGATTACAAAAATACAATGTTGTATTATGGGTTTCCCATGTTAAAACAAGCTTTTACATCATTATCCCATGAAAATAGCCTAAAGAACTATCTTTCCTACATTATTTTCATTATTTTTACCCATGTTTTCTAAAAATAACCCAAGAATCATTTTTTCCAAGTTATTTTCATTCAAATAACTTAAGAAACTATAATTCCTAAGAAATTTACCATTAATTAAAGTCATAAACCATTGTTTATCATGTTTTATTGTCATAGTTAACCAAAAAAGAAAAATAATGATAATAAACAATAGATAATTAGATCTTGATTTGGTCATATAATCATATTTGATTATTTTGATCATATCAACTCTAACTACTATTTTGTTATAAATTTGAGATGTTTTTCTCCACTTTTCATCTTCTCTCCCGTATTTTCGTATTCTTGTCATTTTACTTGAGAGCATACAAGCAACCATCACAATCATTTTCCTCGGCCATAGAGGAGAGAGATCACCACATATCCCAGATTGTCAAAGGATCCTACCATAGAGGGGGTCAAGGAGCAATTATTCTTCACACCTTCTCTCAAGTGATATCTAATAAAATTTTATTATTGGGTTAATGGATTTGTTCTATTGTTATTTTCCATTCCTTTATTGCAATTTCTATTTCAAACTTGTAAATAACATGAGTAATTTAATATATCTAGCTCTCTAAGGTTTTTATTTAATCCAACTCATTGTTTATGCTCTAGTTGCAACCACTAGTGTTGCATTGCTTGCTAATTTTTTTTTGCAAAAAACACAAAACATAATGGTGACTCCACTGTGGATCTTATATTCCATTATTCAAATCCTTGGTTGTAGGTATGTAGGTGATCCTCCTTTCTCCCAATTCTTCAATTATTTTTTAAAAAATTAGATCTATTTTGGTGTACTTTACCCTATGTTTCTATTAGTGGGTTACAGGTCACAGTATCCACTCTAGGCAGACTCAAATTCTACAACATAGGATTCTGATAGACCAAAATCCCTAACACAAGTTTCAAGGGGAAAACTTGCACTTGCCAACGTAGTTGAGGGCCCATGAATTGCATTGGATCAATGTAGGTACTAGCCAGGTTTCTACACTCCCAATGCAAGTTTCAAGTAAAACTTTTGCATTGGTACCAGGTTTGGAAATTTTAAGTTTTACAATTTAATGCCAACATAACAACACCAACAATATACCCCTTTTGCATTGATGGAAATATTCCCTTATGGTTGATGTCTCTCTGCCCCTTTATCATTAATGGAAAAGGGAAACATCTATCTCTCTCCCCAATGGTCGTTATGCCTCTTGCCCCATATATATAACCACATTTCTCTAGGAAGGCACTTGAATGATGCCATCCAATCTCAACTACAACAACACTAACAACTGAACATTTGTAAATATACCTCTTACTTTTATATTTTCTAACTTCCTCAAGGAGGGCAATATTTCCCTTTTTGACATCAATGTTAAGGGATAACAATGGCTACCAAACAACAATGCTCAAATGTCCTTGTGACTTCTTGTAGTTTTTGATCCTCTTCAAAGTATTGAATATGCTCATGCTCCCTCTGAGGATATGGTTATCTCACTTGATTATTCATCTAGTTCTTGACACTATGTGGATGTTGGAGGTTTTCCCCATAAAGGTATATAACTGGCTACTCAATTTTCACTATTGTTGCATAAACATTGCTTCTCCTTCTCTCATGAGAAGCTTATGGCTAATTACTCGCCATCTGCCAATGCATCTCTATATCAATGTTTGTACTACAAATGGAATGGCTTCTACTACTACTACTTGTGTGACTATTTCACACTTCCCTTGGGAAAATTCACAATCATCTCCATCATCTCATCTCCCCTTAAGATCAAGCTACTCTAAATGGGGACTGCTACAAATAACAAATGACAGCGATTGCTTGCTTTCACAATAATGATGCACTAGGCCAACTTCCCAAGGTTGAGAAAACTTTTTATTTCATCATTATTCTCCTACAACTTACCTTCTAAATTTATCAACAGGATGATTACTCATAATTGAACATGCTCCCCTTGAAGATTTGTTTAAAATAAAAAAGGTTTATCCAGCTTGAGCAATCAGTTCGTTCTAAATCCAAATGATGATGCCATCTACTATTTATTGTGTGGCTCCCCCTGAACCTATGCACTCTTCTTATTTCATATCTCTTGAAATATTCCTTCTTGCTTTTGCTTGAGGATTATTCCTGTGAACATGATTTTACTTTTTAGGCATTTAAGCATGCCACTCTTATGTTGCATCGTATCTTTTTTATGTATCCTATCATTCTGATCTGTACTTCCCTTGAAGTTGAAGCCTTCAGATGCACTACTTTTCCTATTCCTTTTATAGCTTGCATTTGGCAACTTTGGCTTCACTTGAATCCAACCTCCTTTTTTTTAATTAAGAGAAGATAAAGTTCTACTCCCCCCTGAGTATATTTGCTTCCTTTTTCTTCCATAATTTAGTAGGTTGAGTCTTGATAGGACCATTTTCTGCTAATTTCTTGTTCGTCCTTCCCTGAGTAAGCATCTGTAAAGTCTATCCAATTGTTCATCCTTTTCTTGACCACATAGGGCTAGATTGCATTTCTCCTTTATTTCCTCTTTCTTTATCCAAATCTTCTTCCTCCCTTTTTGCATGATCTGTGTGGGAAGATTATTTTGGATGTTTCCTCTGTTAATCTTTCTCTGACTATCCTTGTGAGAAAAACCAAATCTCTGTTGATTTCTTTCTCCTTTTAGCATGTTTCCTTTACACTAAGAACTGAAAGCAAAATCATATTCCTTTACCCTTTTATTTCTTTTTTACATTTAATAGAATAGTTTCTTCTTTTGGTTGCACACTCCATTAGAGAGGCTTATCTTTCCATATCTATATTTTGTTGGCTTTTTCCCAAAATTGCAACAATTTTAGCATTCCACATGACTTAAGAGAAGAGAAAATGAATTGTGATTCCTAATACCATTCTCTCCAAACCTTCTGTTGTTTCTATCATGTCCATTCCATGAGAAAAAATAAACTCTTTAGTTGTTGCTACTCTACACACCCTGATTTCTTCCATAGTATCTACATTCCATGGATTCAGACCAAAATTGTTGTAAGAAAAACAATAGCTATTAAAGAAACTTTGATAATTGGGGGCATTTCACCTTTGATGATTTCTTCCCTGAGGAGGAAAGGACCTCTGCTAGTTCTTCATTCGATTTCTATGGTTGCTTGAATTTCTCCCATGAGAAATTCCTTGTTGTTGTGATATTTGTTTTCCTTATTTAATATTATTTCCTTATGTTGCTCCTTATGGATGGTATTCATATTTATTTGTTGGGTTTTTTTTCCTTTTTGTTGTTTCTTCTTTCCAAATATCCCTTTAGCTTTATTGTTGTTCGATCCTTTAATTGCCACAACGCCTAGCTAAGTGATTCTTTAATTATTTTTTCTCATGGTTTGATCCCTCTTTGAATCCCAAATCATTCTTGATGATAGGAGACATTTTGTTGCTAAGAATCTCATCTAAGTTCTTAGAGCCATTTTTCGAGCTTTTGAGATTGAGACAATTGCTCATTAACCTTTTCTAAATTATGTCTCAGTGAGACTATCTCAATTTCTAGTCTCTCATAGTAAGCTTCACGTTCATTCAATTCATTGGCCAACATCTCATTCAATCAGTTGACTTCTCCTTGTTGAACATTCAAATCAACAATTATTTTTCTAAATTATCATTTTCAAGATCATATTCTTGCAACTTCTCCTTTTGCTTGAGATTTTCTTCTGAAATCTCCTTGATCTCTTCTAGAACAAAGATGAGCTTCTTTCTAAAGTATAGAATTTCATCGAGATATTTTTTCTACCCTATCATAGGTACTGGTAGATTCACAACCGATATCTATTTCACCTTTAGCTCCTTCTTCATCGCTACGAGGGATGGACTCATATTCTTCTTTAGATGAATATTCGTGGGATATTTCCTAATTTTTCTTAGAGGGAGCTCTCTCATATTTTTGAGAGGTATCTTCCTCGGCTATTGTTACAAGTTTAGGTCTTTCTTCACAGTTACTAAATGTATATCTATCTTATTCTTCAGAAACTTCATATGGACATCTAGAAGATATATGACCTATTCCTTTACATTTATGACAGAACAATAGCTTACCTTTTAAACTACATGGCATCGCATATGAGTTTTATTCTCCATATTTGGAGTGATGATTAATAACTTGCACCTTAGAGAGAATATGTTCAATCTTTTGAGTATTTTTCCTTTGTGATGCCTTCTTCTTTCTCTTCTTCCTTTTCCTCTCTTTATCTCCTACAGTTACACCTATGATAATAGGATATTATTTAAGATCTACATGACTACTTGAGTAGCAAGGATATTTTATTTACGTTGGTTTCTGTTGAGATTCTCCTCCATATATACATTGCTAATCATCTAACATTTCTATTTTTATCCCATAATGTCTCACTTCATCACAAAATAAATCTCATAGCCCTTTATAGATAATCTTCTTGTTTTATGAACTATGTTCATTCTTTTCTCCATTCACTATAGAGAACCATACATATAAATCAAAATCCATTACATAGGCTTCCATTCTTATCTTCCAGAGTATATAATATTATCCATTCAAAAATGCTACTCCATCTAGTGTAAGCCAATCTTCGTTAGCCGTGATCTTCCTTCAAGTTCTCAAGCTATTTCTGAAAGAACCTACTCTGATAACAATTTTTGGAAACTAGGTTAATACTGAGAGGGGGGTGAATTAGTATTAACCTTCAAGTTCTCAAGCTATTTCCGAAAGAACCTGCTCTAATAACAATTTTTGGAAACTAGGTTAATACTGAGAGGGGGGTGAATTAGTATTAAGGAAAATTTAAACAAATATTCCCATAATCATGGCAGTGACAATATATGAATGGAATATGCTCATAATCCAAGGTTTGATTCCAAAGATAATATTGGTAGTAGATTCCAATGGATTTAATTAAGGGTTCAAAGATGTTCATATAAACACAAATGTGATCAGAGGATATATATCTAGCATGTTTTGTGGCCTTAGAGATCTTGATGAAATGTCCTAAGGAGTTTCCAATACTTGGAAATGTTTCTACATCCCATAATTTTTTTGGCAAAGAGTACATATGTATCTAAACTAGAGCGGTTATTAAATATTCCTTATTACGGATGAAGATATTTGTCCAAAATCTTAGGTAAATCCTACCTAAGTTAAAAAATTAGGGGGCATTATCAAATGTTCTCATTCTTTCTTTTGCGTTGGCAAAGATAATGGTGAAGAAACCCTTAGCCAGCAGTTCCAACTTGATTTGACCTTTGTGGTTCTAAAATTTTATTGGATTCACTGGGAGAGGACTTTCTACGAAGGCTATATTCCAAGAAATTTTCCAATAAGGGTGTGGTATCTCATGTATTGGTTGTAATCTTGAATGTGGCTGGAGTGGACCTCAAACTTGGGGTCTGCTGTGTTGATGTTTACATGTTCTTCTTTATTGATAATTTCTTTTGATGTTTTAAATGATCTTCTTGCACATTATTAAACATAATTACAACATTAATAAAATTATACATAAGAATGCAACAATACAATGACATTAGAACTACAAAGAAGAAGCCACATAAGGAACACAAGATATTACTTTAGGAAAACCCTCCATGGGGAAAAACCTAACCAACCTTTTCCTTAGAGAACGAATCCAACAACAGATACATCAAAGTTAACTAACCAATAATATGACCAACCTCCAAAAACCAAGTCATCCCTCCACCATTTTTCCAAACAAGGTCCGCAACAAAGTCAAGATATTGTCCTCCAAGTCTACCTTAGAACTCGTACTCTTGCAGAGATATATATCAAATACAATTCCTCTATCTCAGCTTCCAAATGTGCACCATAACACAAAGGTTTATCACAGAAGGTGAGGTCACAAGAGATTCAAAGTGAAACCTCTTTTCATAGCCTCAGAACTCGAATTGTTCCACATAATTTTTGCCTCGGACATGTGCCTCAAATCACTAAACTTTTGCACTTCTCCATAGAGAGATTGTTGGCTTAAGGGGGCCTAACCCAGGTTCAAATTTATTCACATCAACCAACAAAACCCTAACTGTTGGCCCTTTCGACAACAACCTATGTAGCGCAAGCTGTAGTCTCACCCGAAGCAGTATTGGGTGATGCTAGAACCAATTTTTTGCATCCAGAGGCCTGTGTGATGGTCTTTATAAGTTTCTTATAGCTTAGATCCACCTTCGCACAGACCTAATCCTTCCGACTACCTACTACTACCATTCTATCAAAGAAACCTTCGCGAAGGAGTTTACTTGTATTTAAAAGGCATGAAAGAGACATATTTACTACTTTCACGCAATAAACTAGGTATTTTGTAGCACTTACGATCTAGATCTGTCACCACGCAAATCTATTTAGCAACTTCACGAGCTTCACGAAGATGGTTAACTATACTTATTATGCATGAATACTACAGATCTATCTTTTTCACACAAAATAAATAATTAAGTCATGTAAAACAAATCATAGAGAGAAGATGCATAAACTTAAACAAAAGGAATTAAACAAGTCACAGATGCATAGAATTTCTCAAAATTAGTATTTATTAAGATATAACATTCAAATACAAACTTCTTATCCCTGCACACTCAGTTGCAAGGGCCCACGTACTCAATTGCGGACTTGCCAAGGTCTTGTGCACGCAATTGCAAGAGTCTTCCCCTTTCTCCTAAGTACAGGAAACAAACTTTTCCTGTCTTAGCACCTTTCCCTTACAATGATTCTCTATCAAAATTTAGATACTTAGACTCACTATGACTCAACTATATATAGCCTTTTCATTACAATACCATGGCTCGTAGACCATGGGTGAGTCTCAAAACCGACCTATCACCTACCCATACAAGGGACTAAGGTCCCTTTGACTCTTACTTAGCTTCACGCTCTGTTTCCACTTTTCACAGAGACTTTACATTATTTCACAAACACTATTACAAAAATTGACTTTACTCACAAAATTTGACCCTAGGGATCCCATCCCAATAGGTCCCCAACACAAATATGGTCACCCGCCCTCGAGTCACACAGCTGGCTTCTCCACTTCTTGGAAGAGTTCAATGAACTCCATCTTCAAGACTTCAAGGTCCGTTATGCTCTACACGGCAGCCTACTACACTTCGTTAGACCAGTTTCTTTGTAGTTGCCCCATCCGTCGCGAGGCACATGGACCTCTGTGTATGTTGGAAAGTTTTCAGCTTCTCTTGGATAGCCGGAGTAACCTAGCTCGCTTCCTTTATCCATGGTTGAAGTCGACCCTTCAAAAATTCTTCCTTGTGCTATAGATCCTCAACGTGTGACTGTAGTGCCTTCATTTCCTATAAGTGCGCGAAGCGCTGGATTGGCTCCAGAGTGTGCGTAGTCGCCTCTCTGACCTCTGTACCCAATCTCTGCAAGTTAAATTCCTCTTGCAAAGTGGTCCATAACTCCATTACATGTTCAAAGATAGAAATGAAGAATGTTATTGCATTATCCAAGGTATTCATATGTTCCCTGATGGTTGCGTCGCGCTGCTCCTAGACCTCTGGCGGAGTAGTCATCTATAGTTTTAATTGCAGTTCTGATATCTTCATCTGAAAATCAAAAGTGACTCAGCCTACCTCCTCTTTGGATTGTCACACAACAGCAGCCAATTTTTGAACCTTTCCTGATGCAGCCACATCCTCTAGAATGTGTAGCTCCGGTACTGAATTACATGCTTGTGTAATTGTTGCTTCTAGGCTCTAGCTTCGCGCTACGAGCTCTTCTTTTTCCTTAAGAGCCTGAACCTTCTTGGCGAAGATCTTCTCATTTTTCATTTTAAATTCACTTATCACTGATAATGTGCAATGTTCTCTGATCCAAATCTCATCCGAGACCCCCAGATGAAGCACGTGGAGGGTCTAAAGCGACAGCATGGCTAAATTCATACCCACTCCTTTGATCTTTCCAAGGTGAGCATTGTCTTCCTTTGACTCCGCATGCAATGTTCCTGTTAGGACTCTGGACACCACATATCTCCACAATGGTATGATATTGTCCACTTTGGGCCTAAGCCCTCATGGAATTGTTTTTGGGCTTTACCCCAAAAGGCCTCACACCAATGGAGATATTTGTCCATCCTTGTATACCCATGATCCTCCCCACTTCTAGTCAATGTGGGACTTTGCTCGTATACCAACAATCCTCCCCTCGAACAAAGGACCATCAAGCCTCCCCTCAAACGATTATCCATCCGTCCACTCTGTTAGCCTCCTGTTGCAACAGGTGTTCATTTTTCATGATTGACATTGTTAAAGGCCAAATATGTCATACTTTGCAAGCTGCAGTGTTCCATATTTCCAGAAGAGACCAAAGAAAAAAGCCATGAAATGTGCTAGTCCAAATGCCACTGCTGTATTCCAATTTTGATGAGTCATTCCATTTTGAAGAGTTCATTCAGTTAAGGGAAGGCCAAACAGTCTAATCTTGGTCTCCCTAGGTTTCAATTTCCTATTTTAGAATATAGAGAATGTATCTGTCCAAACAGCTTAATCTTGGCAGATTTGTAGATAGGTAGAGAATCAAAGGGACCCAACTGCTTAATCTGGGCCCTGGCAGAAATAAGTGTAGATCTAGATAGGAAACATTCAAAAGAAAAATTGTAAATCTGGGTCTGCAAGTCTAAGTGCACCCAAATCAAAAGGAGAAAAAATGTTAGGTGAGCAGGCTGGGTAGGTAGCTGTGAGGTTGCAGAATGATGATTTATGATCAATTTTGTGTTACAAAGTGTTTTATCTTTTCAGATCACAGTTGCAGACAGTTTTTCATCTGGAGGAGCTCAAGCTGGACATCACTAACTCCCCCTTCTTCTAATTCCCCAAGTCACTTACTAATTTCCCCAAAGAGGTCAAGATCTGCTTGATTCCTCTTAGTTTCATCATTTCCCATGTCATTTGTCTTGGTGAAGATCTGCTTCACTCAAGGATTCTTTATTTCTCATCTATAAGTCACTTTTCCCTCGAAAATTAGCCTAAGGTCCTCTACCTTAGCGCCTGCTTAATCATCTCCATATTAACTACTAACTCTAGTATATAACTCCCTATCAGTTTTCCCCCTTCCCCTACTAAAAATATGTATATAAAACTCCCCTATATAAATATCCCCTCCCTGGCAATATAGCCATATTTCTTCTAAAGTCAGGGAAAAAGCAGTCTATCTGGGGCTGTTTTTAGCCCATCCGAGTCATAGCAGGAGTTAGATGACATCTGGTCATGCTAACAACCTCTCCCCTAGCCCTAAAACCCTCAAAAAACCCACTTTGGCGCCCTTACACCAAAGTTTTATTCACAAAAACATGTCCCGCCCGCTTATTAACCCCCCAAAACCCACATAAACCATAGTTTTACCCCCGCCGCGCTGTATTAAAATTGGAATATTCTGTGTATATTCCCGCCCCTTATCCCTCTGCCGTATCGTCCTCCCCGCCAACCGTTAGATCGCCCGCTCCACAGATCTATGGTGGGCGGTATTGCCGCCGTACTCCCGCCACGCGTCACCTCCTGGGCTGTGGCGGAGCCCCCTCCCCCGAAACCACCTCTGTCCAAAGGCGGTGCGCCCAGAAACCGCTTACCGCCCTCCCCCTGTGACGTAAGCCCCACGTCACCTGCCGCATCATCCGCCTGCGTGGCCTCCTACCACTGTACCGCCGAGTCACCCTGCCACCGTGTCCCTTGCCGTACTGCCACGTCACCTCCATACGTGATGACGTCATCCCGCCATGTCATCATGCTGACGTCACCCGCCATATGAGGTCCGTCATGCTGACGTCATCAGCAATTTTAGCGCGAAGGGCGAAAATCGCACTCCGGAGCCCCGGAAACAGTTTCTGAAGCAGTTTTTGATGCGCGATTTGCGCATCGCTGGATAAATTAGGCATGAATGGGAATATTTAGGGAATCTTTTCACTACGCAGCCCCCAGCAAGCCCGAAAGGCGCCGAATGACCCATTTTTCTTCGCGAAGCTTGCCGAAAGGAACAGAAGACAGTTCTAAAGGAAACAGAGGCCGAACAGCGGCCATTAATTTGTGATTAGACCCACAGCAAAGGAGAAAAGCGACCCAATTCATTTGTCAGAGAGTATCAGAGGAAAGAGAAGCAGCAAAGTGTACCAGTTAAATTGTTTAATAGAAACCTTCAGTTCCCAAAGCAAAGTAACATTGAATGGCCACCAACAAAGTCAAATCAGGCGGTGAAAGCCCGTCCCAGCTCTCAAATCACAAGTTGAAGCATTTAAGGCCACTAAACTACAATGGAGCAGAGACCCATGCACAGTTATTGCAGAGACAACTGCACCAGGCCACCGAGGACAACACATTTACTTATCCCCCATACGGCGGCCCTCAGCGCAGCTCAAGATATTTTATGCATTTATTTCCGGATAGGATTAGGTTAAAGTAATCATCTTTCTTTCAGACCTGTTTAGGTCAAACTGTAAATAAGCAATTTTGAAGAGTTTTTTCCTATATATACCACCCACTGTATTGTTTCAAGGGTTGGTAAATTGGTATTTTTCACTAGAGACTCGCACTGTATACCTGAAGTTGTTTATGTAATCAAAGATTGCTGAAAGTTCTGAGAAGAGATTGTTGATGTGTTTTTGAATGTTTTTCTGGAGACTGAAGATGGAATTCTTGTGTTGCAACCTGATACAATAAGTGCTCCTTACCTCTGTTTATTGTTTACCATTATCTAAATAGCAGAAAGAAAGATTAGCTTAGAATTTGTTTAAATACACTCTATGCTCAATTTCTGTTGTTTCTTCATGTTTTCCTCTGAATGAATTGGTAATGAATATGAATTCCTTCTGGCTCATGCTTACCCCAATTCACCTGTGCGTGCCAATTATCTAGGGATTCTTTACTGCCCCTAGGTAGAGCTCTGTTATCTTCCCCTGTTCATCTGATTGAGGGATTCTTAAATGCCCCTCATTACTTAGCATTCACCCCATCCTTTAAACCTAAAACATTGTTTCATTTGCAGCTACCTTGCTCCATTTTCTCTCTTGGGACCAAGAAAACGCACCAGCAGTCCTCCTTTTCGACTCCACGCCCAATGGTTTGAAATTTCAGACTATGCTCTGCCTCACTACCTGAGAATATCAATTTTCCCACCAAAATCAGAACAAAAACCCCTGAACTCAATAGCTAGCCTAAGATCATTTTCAACAAAGCTAAATCCCAAAGAGAGAGCCCTCTCTGATTGCAGGTGGGCTAGAACCTACAGTCCAAAGTTGGTCTGTGGTTACCTCGGCCGTATCCTTTTCCGGAGCTTAAGGACAACCTGAGTGATAACATAATGGCGACTCCGCTGGGGAACTTCCTCAGATAGTTTCACGAAGAAGGTAAGAAAGCTCCGCTGAGACCATAAATCAAACTTTCCAATTGTTGTTTATCTCTTAAAACTACAGATGAAGCCTAAATGTCAGCCAGGAAGCCTTTGAAACTGTTCTTTGCTTTGCATTAACAGGAGTAAATAAATGTTGCTTCAGTCAATCTTCGTGCCAGTTTTAAGTTACAAATAAGTTGTCCCAAATTTTAATTAGTTCCTTGTTGATTACAAAAATATTCCCATAAAAATACCCAAAAAAGTACGAATTCGGAAGCTGGCTCCCAATAAGAATCCACGATATACACGATCAAACCCAGATCCAGACCCTCCAGCTGTTTTTGAAAACCCTAACATAATCCCAAAAATCCGCAGGAAGCAAGAAAGACAGGAAGATTTTGCTGATTTGAGTCCTGAAACAGCTTACCCTAGCTGTATTCTGACTCCTGTCAAGGTTTTATTTCGTTCAACCCCTGTTTCCCCTAATTCATCATCCACATCTCATAACACTCCTTCCACACCTTCATTCGTTGCACGTACTACCACTATTGTGGTTCCCACCGTTCCAGTTGCTCCTATTATCCCAGTTATCCATGTTATCCCTGTTGTTCCATTAATCCCCGTTGTTCCAATTATCCCTGCCAATATGGCTAATATATATGCACCCCTACAATTGCCCGCTAATGTTGGGGCTTTACCTCAAGAGTACCAATCTAAAATCACATATTTTGATAGCACCGGTCCTTTCACAGCCCTTCAGCACACTAAAAAGATGCAAGACTATTTTGAAAACTACGAGATAGATGATGATAGTGTGAGGATGAGAATTTTTGTTCAGAGTTTAACAGGTGATGTAAGAACCTGGTTCAGATCACTTGCTGCAAATTCCATAACCACCCCAGATGAGCTTTACCAATCCTTTACTAACAGATGGGAGAAAAAGAAAGACCCCTTGCACATACTAGCAGAATATGATACAATTAAAAGAGGTCCTCAAGAGACTGTTTTGGAGTACTGTGCAAGATTCAATAATGTATATAATGCAATACCACAGAACTTAAGGCCTCCACCTGACCTTGCCTTGTACAAATTTCTGGATGGTTTTGACCCTGATATGGCATATCAATTAAAAGAAAGAGCTCCTCAGACCCTTGCAGACATGCAAAACGTTGTTGTCAGTGTTGAAGCCAACTTAATTGCCAAAAGAAACAGAGCTAGAATGGAAAGAAGAACCACTTTTAAGGAAGAACCCTCAGCCTTTGACCAGAAGCTTGATGCTATTATTAATGGCCTGCAAAGGCTGGGAGAAAGAGTAGAAAATGTCGAAAGGAAAGCATCATGGGAAGGACAACAGTCCAATACCATAAGGAATCCAAATTTTAGGAAAACACAGAACACAAATGCTGGTAGGTCTAACCAAGACCATGACATAAGACCCCCTTTTCAAGACAACTATGTTGAAGGATCTACTTCTAGTGAACCCATAGAGGACACTCACATGAACCTGATGGATCTAAAGGGTGAGCATAAAACTTTCTTGTCCCAAGAAGACCAGAATCAGCATGACTGTAATGAGTTTCAAACTAAATCTGGTGAGTCTTTTGATTTTAAACAAGGATATGATACTGCTGTGTATGAAGTACACAAACAATATAAGCTGAGAACTAGGACCATTGACATTTCTGAACCTAGTAAAACAAAGGATGGCAAACAGCCCAACAAGACTAAAGGCAAGGCTGTCATAACAGAACCAGCTGATACAAATGTTCCAAACCCGCATCAAGTGACTGTAGAAGACATAACAGAAATACAGCCTTCCACAGATCAGCCTTTGCCACCTTCTTCCTCGAAAGAAAGCTCGAACATTATTCCAAAAAACTTTCCTGAAACTGAAAAACCGCAAGCAATCAGTCCTCATAACACCGATAAACAAGAGCATATCGCAGATAATTCAAATGAAAAGGAAAAAACTGCCATTATCTACACCAAGACTCCATTGGAAAAACCATTTAATTTAGACGCAGAAATAGCTAAGTTGAAAATATCCATTCCCCTCTCAGAACTCGCTAAACACGATGTATATAGGAAACAAATTCAAAGATCACTTCAAATGCCAGAGGTTAAGGATGATGTAAACGTTTTAGATGACACCCCAGAGCTGCTGTTTGGCCCAGAAGTTAATGGAAAATCAACACATGGACCTGTCCCACCCTTTTATGTTAGTTTGCATATACATGACAAAATCTTACACAACGCTATGTTTGACTCAGGGGCATCTCACAATCTTATGCCCAAAGCAGTTATGGAAAGACTGAACCTTGATGTTACAAGACCTTACAAAGATTTATACTCATTTGACTCAAGTCAAGAGAAATGTTTAGGCCTCATCAAAGACCTGCGTGTCTCCTTAGTCCAATATCCCAACAAGACCATCCTCATGGATGTGGTGGTGGCCGACATCCCACCAAAGTACGGTATGCTCATGTCAAGATCATGGGGAGAAAAACTCCAAGGATCCCTTCAACTAGACCTCTCCTATGCCACCATTTCAGTCTTTAGGCAACCAAAGAGACTGTAAAGAGAAACGCTGATGAAATATGTAGTGAGTAGTGAGAGAAAGCCTGAAAATTTTCCCATTTATTCAATCCATTCTGATATGGATTCCTTTATTTTGTTTAATGATGACACGAATTCTCCAACTGGTGATGAGCCTTTGGCTCTAGAACAACAAGCGCAGATCAATGAAGAATCGGCTGCACACACTGACGAAACTGTCACAACAGTCAATGCAACCAGCATGTTAGAAGAACACCCCCAAATAGAAAGTGCAAATCTGCCCAATCCTAAATTAGCTAAAACTCTTAGTACAAACCACAAGCAAGAAATCACTTGGTATTTAGAGTTTGATGGCTCTGCTAACAAGTTAGGAGCAGGGGCAGGTGTCTGGATTCACAATACACACAACAATCATGCAGTAGGTCATGCCTACAGGCTAAATTTCAAATGCACAAATAACATGGCGAAGTATGAGGCTCTGCTGCTAGGCCTTAAACTACTCAAAGCTCTAGGAGCTGTAAAGGTGTCTATTTTAGGAGACTCTGATTTAATCATACAGCAGATGAAAGGAAATTTTGTAACCAATGGCAATAGAATGAGAGCCTATAGGACTGCTGCCACTAATATACTCAAGGCATTCACTGAATTCAAGCTTGACAAAATTTCAAGAGAACATAACATTCATGAACACAGCCTAGCCACCTTCGCAAGCACATGCAAGCTTCCTTTTAACCCAAATCATCACTTCACAACTGAAATAAAACATAGGCCCGCTGTCCCAAATAACGTTAAGGATTGGCAAGTGTTCGAAAATGATACCCAGATTAATAATTTCCTCGCTCTTGAGCATGAGTTTTCAAATATCAACATTGACTTGGATGCTATGGCATATTCAGAACAGCAAACAAATGAAGATCAGCAAGCTATAACAGCTGCAACATCCAAGCAATTCCTGAACCTGACTGTTTTTTACAAAGAAAACATAGAACAGCTGAAACAAATGCACTTGGAAGAAATTGCCAAAACAGAGGCAGAGATCATTGACTTAAAGGATAACTTTCTGCCTGCTGGCCTAACCCCATTAGAAGACATGTTTGACGCCAATGATGTGCCCAGAAATCCAAAATTGCAACCCATTAACACTGACATAGAAGAACACAACATTGGGACAACAGAAAATCCAAAAATGGTCAAACTGTCCAAAAATTTGCCTCTTGATCAAAAGCCCAAGTACATTGATTTGTTCAAAGAATTCCAAGATGTATTTTCTTAGAGTTATGAGGATTTGAAATCCTATGACACCTCGGTGATCCAGCATACAATTCCCTTAAAACCAAACCAGAAACCCTTCAAACAGAAACTTAGAAGAATTAACCCTATGCTTCTTCCACCGATTGAGAAGGAAGTAAAGAGGATGTTTGAAGCAGGCATCATAGCACCTATCAGATTTTCTGAATGGGTGTCCAATCTTGTTCCTACAAGAAAAAAGACAGGTGAAATCAGACTTTGTGTAGATCTCAGAAATTTAAACCAAGTCTCCCTAAAAGACCATTACCCTTTGCCTAAAATGGACCACATCTTGCAGAGAGTAGTGGGGTCATCTAGAATCTCTTTGCTAGATGGTTTTTCAGGTTTCAACCAAATACTTGTTCACCCGGATGACCAAGACAAAACAGCTTTTACCACACCCTGGGGAACATTTAAGTATGTAAAGATGCCATTCGGTCTTAAAAACGTTGGTGCAACTTTTCAACGAGCAATGGATATTACATTCGCTAAAGAAATACATGATTTCCTAGTATTTTACCTTGATGACTTAACCCCATTCTCAAAATCTGATGAAGAACACCTCAAGCATCTCAGGCAAATTTTCATGACATGTAGGAAATATGGCATTTCCTTGAATCCCAAAAAGTCTCTCTTTGGCCTTGAAGAAGGCAAGTTACTTGGCCATATCATATCAAAAGATGGGATCAGAATTGACCCTAAAAGAATCCAAGCCATCCTCCAAATCCCATATCCAAGAAACATAAAAGAGTTGCAAGCGTTCCTTGGGAAAATCAACTTCTTAAGAAGATTTATTCCAAATCTGGCTGAGCTGATAAGATTGTTAAGCAACATGTTAAAGAAGGATGCCAAGGTAAGATGGTCCCTGGAAACCAAGCAAGCATTTGAAAGTATCAAAGTTGCATTAACCCAAACCCCTGTACTCACCAGCCCACAGTTTGAGAAAGATTTTATCATATTTTCGTTTGCATCTGATCACACAATAGCCGTTGTCCTTTTGCAAAAGGATGAACAGGGAGCTGAAAAGCCAATTGCTTTTTTCAGCCGAGCCTTAAGAGACGCCCCTTTGAAGTACCCAATAATGGAAAAATAGGCTTACGCACTTGTTAAAGCCATCAAGGATTTCAGAGTGTACATTTTGTATTCACACGTGATTGCCTATGTTCCACACGCTGCTGTAAAAGACATATTGACCCAAGAAGGATTAGAAGGCAAAAGAGGCAAGTGGATTGAAAACATCCTTGAATATGACATAGAAATAAAACCAACCAAGCTGATAAAGGGACAAGGTTTAGCTAAATTGATGTCCGAAACAAACTTTCAAGCCTTAGACATTAACCAACTGGACAATGAACCGGAGCTGGCGACTCCACAGATCAGTGAAATATTTCTGCAATGCCCTTGGTACACTGATATTTGCTTTGTATTGTTAAACCTGTGTGCTCCCCCAGGATTGTCTAGGACCAAGAAAAGATTTTTGAAAATGAAGGCTTTGAAGTTTTGTGTTATAGATGGTGCATTATTTTGGAGAAATCATGAAGGTATATTGCTTAATTGTTTAACCATAAATGAAACTAACAATGTCATGAAAGAATTCCATGCAAGTGACTGTGGAGGACATCTATATTGGAAGTCCACTACTGATAAAATTCTAAGGGCTGGTTTCTATTGGCCCTCTCTTTTTGCAGATGTAAAGAAGTTTGCCATGTCATGTCACAAATGCCAAATCTTTGAGGGCAAGAGAAAGTTGTTACCCCTGCCCCTTAAACCTATCTCAACAGAAAAACCTTTTCAACAATGGGGTCTTGACTTCATTGGAGAAATCCATCCCTCTTCCTCAGGCCAGCACAAATGGATCCTAACAGCCACTGACTATTTCACCAAGTGGGTTGAAGCCATTCCCTGCAGACAGGCCAATGACAGCATCATTATCCAATTCCTTAAGTGCAATATCCTTTCTAGATTTGGCTGCCCTGAGAAAATCATCACTGACAATGCCGCTGCCTTTAAGTCCAAAAAGATGATCAATTTTTGCCACAGATTTCATATTACTTTGGGCCACTCTACAGCCTATTACCCTCAAGGTAATGGTTTGGCTGAATCATCTAACAAAAGCCTCATCAACATCATAAAGAAAGTGTTAGAAGAAAACAAGAAGAACTGGCACAAAAAGCCGGTGAACGCCCTATGGGCAGACAGACTCTCGAGCAAAAGATCCATTGGGATGAGCCCTTATGAGCTACTATATGGCATCGAGGCAAGATTTCCTTCATCCCTGGGCATTCCTACTATCAAATTGTTACAGGAAATTCCGGCTGAACCAAATGACATTCAAAGAAGGATTAATCAGACCATTCATCTTCAGAAAACCAGAGAACAAGTGTATGACAGAGCTCAAATTTTGCAAGAAAAGCTCAAAAAGATGTTTGATAAGAGAGCTACGGCTGAGGATTTCAGTATTGGTGACAAAGTTCTAAGATGGGACTCAAGAAGGGAAGACAAAGGCAAACATGCCAAGTTTGATTTCCTATGGAAAGGGCCATTTGTTGTTTCTGCTGTTCAGGGAAATAACACTTACTTTCTCAGATCTATAGAGGACGGCACTGCCGAAGAAGGCCCTGTAAATGGCCGTATGCTGAAACATTACCATGATCCCTTTTAAAAGATACGGTGCAGCTTTGTATATATCTTTTGTACAGTCTTATTTGTATATATCAGCACTCTGTTTTTATTTATAAGCAGGCCGATTGTTTAAGGAACAGCAGTAAGTTTTGTAAAGATACAGCCGATGCAAGTAGTCCAGTTCTAAAAGCTCTGTCTCTACACCAATTTCAGCAAAACAGCAAGAGGAAATCTGTCGCATTACAAGCAAATCATGGTAGAAAAGAACTATTTGCAGTCATTGTACATAATTATCAAGCACGCGGAAGAAAGCAGGCAATGCTATACAGTTCACAGTAATTCAGTTGAGGAGGAGGTTGTTCATAGTTCAAAGTTTTACATTTTTAGCAGCCAGAACAAATGTTTCCAGCCTACAGCAACCATAGAAGATCAAGGCAGTCTGACCTGTTGTTCTTGGCTTTTCACAAGGAAAAGCCATCCCCAAGTGGAGCCACTGTTAGCCTCCTGTTGCAACAGGTGTTCATTTTTCATGATTGACATTTTTACAGGCCAAATATGTCATACTTTGCAAGTTGCAGTGTTCCATATTTCCAGAAGAGACCAAAGAAGAAAGCCATGAAGTGTGCTAGTCCAAATGCCACTGCTGTATTCCAATTTTGATGAGTCATTCCATTTTGAAGAGTTCATTCAGCTAAGGGAAGGCCAAACAGTCTAATCTTGGTCTCCCTAGGTTTCAATTTCCTGTTTTAGAATATAAAGAATGTATCTGTCCAAACAACTTAATCTTGGCAGATTTGTAGATAGGTATAGAATCAAAGGGACCCAACTGCTTAATCTGGGCCCTGGCAAAAATAAGTGTAGATCTAGATAGGAAAAGTTCAAAAGAAAATTTGTAAATTTGGGTTTGCAAGTCTAAGTGCACCCAAATCAAAAGGAGAAAAAATGTTAGGTGAGCAGGTTGGGTAGGTAGCTGTCAGGTTGCAGAATGATGATTTATGATCAATTTTGTGTTAGAAAGTGTTTTATCTTTTCAGATCACAGTTCCAGACAGTTTTTCATCTGGAGGAGCTCAAGTTGGAGATCACTAACTCCCCCTTCTTCTAATTCCCCAAGTCACTTACTAATTTCCCCAAAGAGGTCAAGATCTGCTTGATTCCTCTTATTTTCATCATTTCCCATGTCATTTGTCTTGGTGAAGATCTACTTCACTCAAGGATTCTTTATTTCTCATCTATAAGTCACTTTTCCCTCGAAAATTAGCCTAAGGTCCTCTACCTTAGCACCTGCTTAATCATCTCCATATTAACTACTAACTCTAGTATATAACTCCCTATCAGTTTTCCCCCTTCCCCTACTAAAAATATGTATATAAAACTCCCCTATATAAATATCCCCTCCCTGGCAATATAGCCATATTTCTTCTAAAGTCAGGGAAAAAGCAGTCTACCTGGGGCTGTTTTTAGCCCATCCGAGTCATAGCAGGAGTTAGATGACATCTGGTCATGCTAACAACCTCTCCCCTAGCCCTAAAACCCTCAAAAAACCCACTTTGGCGCCCTTACACCAAAGTTTTATTCACAAAAACATGTCCTGCCCGCTTATTAACCCCCCAAAACCCACATAAACCATAGTTTTACCCCGCCGTGCTGTATTAAAATTGGAATATTCTGTGTATATTCCCACCCCTTATCCCTCCGTTGTATCGTCCTCCCCGCCAACCGTTAGATCGCCCGCTCCACAGATCTACGGTGGGCGGGACTTCCTGTCGCCCAACGCGCTCGAAGGTTAGCGTCCTGGAGATGGGCGGTATTGCCGCCGTACTCCCGCCACGCGTCACCTCCTGGGCTGTGGTGGAGCCCCCTCCCCCAAAACCACCTCTGTCCAAAGGCGGTGCGCCCAGAAACCGCTTACCGCCCTCCCCCTGTGACGTAAGCCCCACGTCACCTGCCGCATCATCCGCCTGTGTGGCCTCCTGCCACTGTACCACCGAGTCACCCTTCCACGTGTCCTGCCACCATTTCCATTGCCGTACTGCCATGTCACCTCCGTATGTGATGACGTCATCCTGCCACGTCATCCCGCCATGTCATCACTGACGTCACCCGTCGTACGAGGTCCGTCATGCTGACGTCATCAGCAATTTTAGTGCGAAGGGCGAAAATCACACTCCGGAGCCCCGGAATCAGTTTCTGAGGCAGTTTTTGATGCGCGATTTGCGCCTCGCTGGATAAATTAGGCCTAAATGGGGAATCTTTAGGAAATCTTTTCATTACGTAGCCCCCAGCAAGCCCGAAAGGCGCCGAATGACCCATTTTTCTTTGCGAAGCTTGCCGAAAGGAACAGAAGATAGTTCTAAAGGAAACAGAGGCCGAACAGCGACCATTAATTTGTGATTAGACCCATAGCAAAGGAGAAAAGTGACCCAATTCATTTTTCAGAGAGTATCAGAGGAAAGAGAAGCAGCAAAGTGTACCAGTTAAATTGTTTAATAGAAACCTTCAGTTCCCAAAGCAAAGTAACATTGAATGGCCGCCAACAAAGTCAAATCAGGCGGTGAAAGCCCGTCCCAACTTTCAAATCACAAGTTGAAGCATTTAAGGCCACTGAACTACAATGGAGTAGAGACCCATGCACAGTTATTGCAGAAACAACTGCACCAAGCCACCGAGGACAACACATTTACTTAGTCCCCATACGGCGGCCCTCAGCGCAGCTCAAGATATTTTATGCATTTGTTTCCGGATAGGATTAGGTTAAAGTAATCATCTTTCTTTCAGAGCTGTTTAGGTCAAACTATAAATAAGCAATTTTGAAGAGTTTTTTCCTATATATACCACCCACTGTATTGTTTCAAGGGTTGGTAAATTGGTATTTTTCACTAGAGACTCGCACTGTATACCTGAAGTTGTTTCTGTAATCAAAGATTGCTGAAAGTTCTGAGAAGAGACTGTTGATGTGTTTTTGAATGTTTTTCTGGAGACTGAAGATGGAATTCTTGTGCTGCAACCTGATACAATAAGTGCTCCTTACCTCTGTTTACTGTTTACCATTATCTGAATAGCAGAAACAAAGATTAGCTTAGAATTTGTTTAAATACACTCTATGCTCAATTTCTGTTGTTTCTTCATGTTTTCCTCTGAATGAATTGGTAATGAATATGAATTCCTTCTGGCTCATGTTTACCCCGATTCACTTGTGCGTGCCAATTATCTAGGGATTCTTTACTGCCCCTAGGTAGAGCTCTGTTATCTTCCCCTGTTCAGCTGATTGAGGGATTCTTAAATGCCCCTCATTACTTAGCATTCACCCCATCCTTTAAACCTGAAACATTGTTTCATTTGTAGCTACCTTGCTCCATTTTCTCTCTTGGGACCAAGAAAATGCACCAGCAGTCCTCCTTTTCGACTCCACGCCCAATGGTTTGAAATTTTAGACTATGCTCTGCCTCACTACCTGAGAATATCAATTCTCCCACCAAAATAAGAACAAAAACCCCTGAACTCAATAGCTAGCCTAAGATCATTTTCAACAAAGCTAAATCCCAAAGAGAGAGCCCTCTCTGATTGCAGGTGGGCTAGAACCTACAGTCCAAAGTTGGTCTGTGGTTACCTCGGCCGTATCCTTTTCCGGAGCTTAAGGACAACCTGAGTGATAACACACTCTCTACCAACCAAGATTCTCCGCTCTAATGCGTTGGAAGCACACGCCTTAGATGGAAGCACCACCTGCCTCGAGAGCTTGCTCTATCCCAGGTCAACTCCTCTTCACCGTGTTGGGACCAGGACACGTCCATGAAGAATCCAGAGCACACCGCCTGTCTAACCGAGCTCATCCATGGATCCCATCGTGATATTACCGGGGCCCACCACCTTCGTTCGGCATTCCGAGGATTCATCCACTTGGCTAACTTCGGGGCATGGCTCTGATACCACTTGTTAGGACTCTGGACACCACATATCTCCACAATGGTATGATATTGTCCACTTTGGGCCTAAGCCCTCATGGATTTATTTTTGGGCTTTACCCCAAAAGGCCTCACACCAATGGAGATATTTTTCCATCCTTATATACCCATGATCGTCCCCACTTCTAGTCAATTTGGGACTTTGGTCGTATGCCAACAGTTCCTTCTAGCAAGGAAATGACTCTAAGGTCGAGAGTTCATTCTACTTCCATGATGCTCACGCTCACTTGTTGCAAGCTTGCTTGAACCCCGCTTGCTTGTCCAATGCTCGCTTGAATTCTACATGTCTGAATCTGCAGCTCGCCCAGATCCTTTTGGACACTCCCCAACGTCTGCATGTACTACTGCTCGAACTATTTCCACAGTTCCACTGTGGTATCTTGAACCTTGTCCCCGATCTCATCCAAGTCCCCTTCAGTGAGGACCATTGGATTTGTGTGTGCCTATTTGTCCAATTTTTGCTTCTTCCTTGGTCCAGAAATTGTCTCCTTTTGGCGCTTCAACAAGCTGAAAGGAGTGCTATGCACGTCACCCGCGCCTCCTTACTACTTGGATTGTTCCTTCTCGGCAATATGCCGGGAATTTGATGCTTTGACTTCTACTATGACTTCTTTTGCAATGCACTCTTTATCGGAAGTTTCCTTAGCAGAAGCTGCTTTAGCAGCGACTTCTTTCTTCTTCTGCTCAACCAATTCCCGCACCATTTCCTATGTTGCTTCTTTCCATTTCTGTGCAGCTGTCATCTACGTGGAAGAGCTTCAGTCGCCTCTACTGTTACCTGTGCCAACGTTCGTGGGTTGTCGCTACTCTGCTGGCCAACTCCCCATAATCTCTTGTATGTCTATCTTTGAAACTAGGTATGGAAACTTATGCCAAATCTTCTTAGGCACACGCCTTATGCATATGGAGACATTATCAAAGTCGGCCTTAAATTTTGAGAAGGCCCTCAACTACTCAAATAAGCTTGGAGATAACCTTTTCCTCTGACTTATCACTGTGTGGAGGTCCATATAGACCAATATCCAGAAAACTTTGGACTCCATGATCCTCTCCGGGTCCTTCATCACCCATAGCATAGCGAACTTCGTTGAATCCTGTAAATCTTCTTCCTACGGAGGGAACTGACTATCCTCCAGTGGTCGCCATGCGACTAGTACAATCAGCAGCAAGAGTCAGGCATAGTGAAATGCCTTACTTTCCTCCTACACTTCGTGACATTTTGCTAAGAATTCTTTGCAAAGATATTGTGCCCAGTTGTACTTCACCCCCTTTGCACACTATGCAGCCAACAAAATTACTAGCACCGGAACCTCTTTCATGTGACATTTTTGCATGATCTTCCATGCCAAGATCTGACTGGAAAACTGCATGGCTTGGTCTATGATAGAGCACATAGAGTATCTGCATGACTTCTTGATCACCCCAAACTTGGTTTTCATTTTGTCTACTAGTTCCTTCTCCTTGCTTTTTCCTCCAAATTCCTTCGCTGGATCCGCCCCTTTATAGGGCAACTTCGTAATTCTATGGATCAGCATGTCTATTATGGGTATGGGTATGCCTAACCATAAACACCCATCATGCACCAGCGCGAGCAATTGGTGCACACAGACAGTATTGATAATTGACCGTGAAAGTGTGGCACACAGGGCATATGTAGTAATCTAGCCTGCTCGAGGCCTTTAACCTATTTCATCGATTCCAGCCTTGTGACCCCAATCTCTTTATAGTAAATCTTAGTCATGTATTTAGTGGTAGCAAAGTGAGGAAATTTTTCTTGGTTAGCGAGATCCCAATCCTCCAATTTTAACACCAGGATGCGCACTAAGAGTGTGCCTTCAAATACTACTTCTTCTAGTAATAGTGGCATAGAGACCATGAATTTTTCTGAATTTGGGTCCTTGGTTACCTTCGCTTTCCCTTTTCACAAATAGATATATGTCTAGATGCTAGTGAGAGGCTCACCCTCATCAACATCTAAATCCTCCACTCCATCGCGGAATTCTTCTACATCCAAATCCACGGGTTCCTCCGGCTGCTTTACCTTGTCCTTTCTTTCTTTCTACCGACCCTCTGCAGGGTTCTTACTTGGTCACTGCCTCACCAGTATAGATTGTGGTTTATTCTCCTTATCCTTAGTAGTCAATTGCTTCAGCCTAGGAGACATCGGTGCCATAGGCACAGATGGAGTAGCTTCCAATGACACTACTTCAGGGGCTTCCACTTGAGAAACAGCAGCTTTAGAACTTACAGGCTTAACCATCTATTCAAGGATAAGCTTCTGGTTCTCCTCAGGTAGTTTCGTGAATGTCAAGCTTGAAACAAAATTCTCCCAAGTCTTTCGATTCATAGAGTGAAGATAATAGTACTCATACGCAATTCTCAGAAGGAAAAGTGTTCTTCTGCAAACCAACATGCTAGATTTATAGGTGATTTTGAATTCAAATCCAACCATTCCCTCCATTTTCTGACCATAAATGCATCTTTGGCAGCAGATCTCCAAATATTTTCGCCATAAATGTTTCCTACTCACTCCTCCTAACGGTATTTTCCTTATCCAATCATGAACAATCACTTCAACGGCTAGTTTTGGACCCATCTATACAGCACCAACCCCCATGGCACAACCTGTCCATCACAGCTTCTTCTGGCGTGCCTTTTTCATTCATTGCGTAGCCTACATATTGTGCTTTCCTCTTCTTCAGGTAGTGTATTTTTTTTGGGTAGCGGAGGCCCCGAGTAACAGTTTTGGGGCTTAAAGCCTAGAAGTTAGGGTAATGATATTGTGAAAAGCTCCACGAAATTCATGGAGCACGAAATGTAATAGGTTGAGTCAAAGGGTTGTCCACCCAAAAATAATATAAAATAATAGGAAGTGAGTCGGCCTGCCCATGGTCCACGGACCATGGGAATGTATAAATAGAGCAAGGCTCTAAGGGTAGAAGTCAGTTTTTCAGAGAAGATCTGATGTGTTATGGGTTTTTGGAAGTAATAGTTGCTCTACATCTATAAGTCCGAGTCAAGGGTGGTGGTAGATAGATAGAGGCTCTACAGCTATGTGTGCAAAGGCATGGTAGAGTCCGCAGCTGTGTGCGTGGACCCCTGCAGCTGAGTGCGCAGGGTGGATCTGGTTGTATTGACAGAAGATAAATAAAGATAAGAAGTTCTGAAACATTGTGTGCTTTATTGTGAATCTACCTGTTGCTTATGTTCTGAATTTATGCAGTGTCTTTTTTTTGTTAATTATGATTGCGCGCACTGGACTTTATTGTTAAATGTTTCCTTAAAGACTGTAAGAAGAAGATCATATCTGTAATAAACTCATTAATAAGAAAGTGCATCTGTACGAATCTACGTGAAAGCTTGCCAGCGGTACAGAGTGGTGCAAGGCCGCAGAACGGTTCGCAACCCCTCCAGACCACATTAAGACATCCCAAGGGTGCGGAAACTTGGTTCCAACACCCACCCCTACTACCTCGGGTGAGACTACAGTCCGCACTCCACGGACTGTTGCCAAAAGGGCTGGTAGTGCGGGATTTGTTTGGCTAATAACTCTTCCAAACCTAGGTCATGCCCCAACAAGCCAACAAATGGTTTCGTTGCCAGCACCGGGATCCACCTAAGGTGTGTCTGATGTCGTAATTGTGAAACTCTATGAAGAAAGAGATTGAATATTCGTTGGATCAGAAATGGTACGAGTTCGTAGTTGGCCCTAGCACACCCGTGCACAAACCAGAAGTTTAACATGACGAGCATGATCAAGTTTCTGGTATTCAAAGGGCCAGGAAGCGAAGATCCAGACCAGTTTTGGCTCATAGTAAGGGCAGTATGGGAAGTGCATGGAGTTACAGACAATAATATTAAAAAGGCTACCTTGGTGAGTGCGCTATAGGACTGCGCGTTGACCTGGTATATAAAGTACTCCAGTGATCACCCGAATGCGGGAATAGTGGCAATCCAAGATGCACAGAACAAAGAATTTAGACGGCCAAAATCAGAAACACTGTCGATCATCGGGTTCAAGGAGATCGCGATGCTGTCGGTGAAACCTCTTGGGATCTGGATCAGAGATTGAAAAGTACGATCCGAGAAGTTAACATGACGCTAATGAATGGGCAGCACCACACATGGTTTGTGGCGTCTTTAGCGCCACATCTATGGACGGCACTATCACAACAAAAGATCTTGACCCAGGCTGAAGCATTAGAGATAACAATGAGGTTACATGAGACTCTGATACAAGATCCTCGGTTGGGAGTTCAGCAAATCCATGTGTAAATACAAAACCTGTGTTTAGAAATGCAGAGTTTGAAACAAGAGAAGGCACGAGAAGCACAGGAGGAAGTGTGGTGCATAAAATGTAGAAGCCAAGGCCACGATAAGGATCATTGTCCGGTCTTTACGAACTATTTGGTAGCGGGGGGACCAATGTCATTGCGACCAGAGGCACCGGTGGGGCCAAGCATGGCACCCTCGCTCTGGTGCGCAATCTGTTAGGTGGGAGGAAAGCACAACACGGACAAATATCACCTACTGCAAAAGTTTACCCAGACCCCCCAGCAGCTAGTTTGCAATTTTTGTAGATCGGTGGGCCACGAGGAACGAGACTGTCATAGTTATGAAGCGTTGATGGATTGAACACTTGCCTACAGGATGCATGTTGAGGCACGATATCAAGATCCAGCCACGATGATAAAGCGCGGTGGATTCCAGGGACGTGTACGAGCACGGGGAGGAATGGGGCTAGGAAGAGGCTGCAAGCAACTAATCTGTTAATACTGTGGAGGACCAGGGCACTACGCACATGATTGTATCAGCCGAACCAGAGTATCATGCCCCTACTGCAAGCAGTTCGACCACAAAATGATAGATTTCCCCACACTGATAGCGCAAATATGTGAGAAAAGGACAGCACAACCTACGGCGATGCAGAACGTCCAAATGATGAGGTCTGAACCATGCGAGGAAGACCCCAACGTGAACTTGATGCTCAGAAGTGGCACGACTACAGGGGAAGATAAGGGGAAATTAACCGAGGTAGGCCCAGGGGCTCACAAAACGCCTACAAAGTAGTATGAGTTCAACTTGGAGCACGCAAAGAAGACGTTTATGGAAGCTAAAAAGAGCTTTGCGGAGGTCTTTACTTCAGGTAGTGAGGGTCAATCCGAGCAGGAAATGGATCCTTCGATGCTAACTACCTTTCTAGAGACATGTATGAAGTTGTTGCGTAAAAATAAGGCGGTTAAGGGATTACAAGAGCTGATAACTAGGTGCGCAGGGCCAGGTGCACCTCGCGTGGTCTGGAAATTGGGAAAACATGCTTTACGCACTGGACGGGAAATGCGACTAACAACACAGATTGGCGACTATGAGATGGATCAGATCATTCTAGACTTAGGCTCGGATGCAAACATACTACCTAATTAGACGTGGGAACACATGGGCAGGCCCACATTACAGTGGTCTCCTATTCAATTATGGATGGAAAACCAACAAAATATCTTGCCCATGGGGAGATTTCAAGGAGTCACAGTGGATATAGAAGGCGCGAGCACACAAATAGACTTTGAGGTAATAGAAATTTTGGATGATAGTAACCCTTACCCTGCATTATTAGGGATAGACTGGGCCACGGATATGAATGGAGTCATCAATCTAAAGAACCGAAAGATGATATTTGAGAAGAAGTCCCTACGCGTAGTCATTCTGCTAGACCTAGCTGAAGGAGCGTGCTACACTGAACCCGTATGCGACGATGGAAGTGAGGAGGACTTGGATCATATCTACAAGATAACGGCGTGTGATCAAGATTGGGTAAATCCAACTGTAGAAGGAAGAATATCGTGGGAATGTGCAGACGCCTACCTTTCAGATTTAGATGAAGAAGACGAATGATGGCATAATAGGTTGAACGGAGTAACAACGTTAAACTGCAATATGATGACTAGGTCGCTATATTGTGTTAAAGTTCAGGATCGAGAATTGCCAGTGTATGATCGGTTGACAGCGGTGGATGAATTCCTGACCAAGTTTGAGGGTGCGGTACCAAAACACCAGCGGTTCGATGCATTAAAATGGGTGTTGCGTGCGACACTTGCACGTTGGTGGGGAACACATGAAGGAACTTTTGAAGATTGGCGTGGCTGCAGGCGGATGATGTAGATAAGGTTTGGGAAGCCGGAACTATGAATAACTGAGAAATACGATGGATGCAATGACCCGCGTAGGCACATTACCAGATGGACCTAGGCATATGGAGAAGAACCCCAGCCGGAGTGGGTACACTTATTTTATCATACCCTGGATGTCATCCCAAGGAACTGGTATACTGAAACAGAACTCCGACATGGTACAAGCGAATGGGATATCTTGCGTGAAGCATTTTTATTAACATTCTTATTTGAAGACCAATGGATGGATACTGTTGACAATGTGTTGCAAGTTGTGAAAGTCGTCATTTTCAAAGTACCACTAGAACTAGAGGAAATAGTGCAACCAAACTGGTCACATCAGTTGAGCCAGGCCCTAGAATGCTACAATGTTTAGGTAGACGATGATGATGAGGACCCTAGAAACATCAATATTCTGGAAATAGAGGGGAGTCGCAAGGTTCGCGGACCAGCAATCGAGGATCCCAACATCACTACGCCGCTAAAAACTAAACAAGTAAACATTGGTACAGAGGAGGAGCCGAAGTATACAACGCTTGGGGACTATTGGGATGATGCCACGATGGAGAAGGTCGTCGATTTACTTCAAGAATATCAAGATTTATTACCGACTAAAATCATGGAGTTAAAAGGGATCCTTGTTGACCTCGGAATGATGAAGATAAGCCTGAAGCCGGACGCGAAGCCAGTCAAGCAGCGCCCTTATCGGTTGAATCCAAAATAAAAAGTAAAGGTCCATGAAGATTTGGATAAAATGCTTGCAGCAGGAATAATTGAACCAGTGGAGGAATCCGAGTGGGTAAGTCCTATGATGCTACAGGAGAAAAAATAGAAGGGTGATATTCGCATCTGTGTGGATCTCAGGAAGCTCAATGATGCATGTGTTAACAATCCACTCCCAACACCATTTACAGACGAGGTACTGGAAAATGTGGGTGGACAGGAAGCCTACTCATTCACGGACAATTTGTCGGGGTACCACTAAATCAAGATCGTGTCGGAAGATAGGAGTAAAACAATGTTCACCACCGAATGGGGATATTTTCAGTACACTGTGATGCCCTTTGGACTGAAGAACGCGCCGTCGATTATCTCGCGCGTCGTGGTAGCTGCATTGAAGGAATTTATACATAAGTTCTTGGAAGTATATCTTGATGATTGGACCGTATTTGGGCTAGTCAAGAAACATATTGCGAGCTTACGGTTAATGTTGGATACTTGTCGACGACACTAGATTGCGCTAAATATAAAGAAGTGTACTTTCCTTGTCCCCTTCGGGAACTTGCTCGACCATGTGGTCTGTAGGCAGGGCCTGATGGTGGATCTAGTGAAGATTGTTGTAATACTCAATTTGCAAGCATGGCGCAGTGTCAAACAACTGCATGCTACATGTGGACACACTGGTTTCTATCAGAAGTTCTGTTGGGTCCCTATAATACTAGTGATTACCCCATTGCAATTGTAGTTGTACCCCTTATTAATATTTTTGTGCACCTATTATCCCCATATTGTTATTACTGTGCCCCATAGAATCCCTCTATTGTTATTTTTCTGGCTTTATATTATTATTGTTAGGTCGGCTAGGTTATATTGTGACTCCTTAGACTCCTATATATAGAAAGGAGGTTTTGTCATTTGAATCATTCAAGAATTGTTCATTTATGTAATGTAAAGGAGGTTTCCCCCTCGAAGAGGCTGAATTCTAAGGTGTTGATCTATCTTTTCTATCTTTTTCTTGAGCTGGTTTCATAACATTTGGTATCAAAGCTTTGGATTCTAGGGTTTCCCTGCTCCAAACAGGTCATCGTGGCATTTTCACTATAACTTTTTTTCTACGATGTTTCAGAAGTTAAAAAAAAACCCATTTAAGAAGAATCGTGTTGAACCTCGGGTCCAAATTTCAGACCTGTTCGCACTATATTTGCGGAGATATGATCTGAGGAAGTTGGTCTTTTTGCAGACTCCTGAATTACATTCCAAACAGGTGAACTGGGGAAAAGTGTCATAACTTTCTCTCTAGGGATCGGATTGAAATTTTGTAAGAAGGTACAGAAAGAGGATGGACTTTAGTTTCTTTTATGCATTTTTCAGATCCAAAGGTCGAAACAGTGACTCGTGGCACGTCATACAAGTTCGCTCTACTGAACTAATCTATAATCAAGTCACTGTGGGCGATTTCGCATAACTCTTCCTTGGAGAATCCAATTTGGGTCAGACTTGTGGCATTGGAAAGAGGACACAGAGGGCTACTGCAGGTCACAATTTCAGATCTAGATGATTGGAAAGTACAGAGATACATCAGAGGCAATATCTAGCTCCTACAAAGTGAAAAAAGGTGTGTAGATTTTCTTAAATTTTTGCTTAAGCTTGGTTTGAAAATTTATTTTGAAGGAATTCAAAGGGCATAGTAGAGCATTATTATTGGTAATGAATGCCCCAAGGAAATAAAATGCAAACACCTAGTAAGGAACCTGAAAGCTCTAGCATGACTCATGAAGAAGAGGAAGAAATGCAACATGATATATCAAAATTACAAGACCAAGTGCAACAACTGTCCCTTGCACAAAAAGGAATAGAATCTAAGATGGATGGTTTAAAGAAAGGCGTAGAAGCTATGATGGATTGTTTAAAGAAAGGTGTAGAAGCTAAGATGAATGACGTGGAAGCTAAGATGGATGATTTGAAGATAGATTTGAATACAGACATGGAATAATTGAAGATAATTATGAATAAGTTGCTACAAGAAAGGGTCACTAATGGTGAAAGGGTAGTAAAGGAAACTCATGATGAGAACAAAAGAAATGTTAATCATGATTCCATAGACTCTAATGTTGGATCAAACACCCACCATATTCCAAAAATCAATATAAGGAAGTTTGATGGCAAGGATCCCACAACATGGATATTACAGATGGAGCAATTTTTCGATCTCAATAATGTGCAAAACACACAAAAGGAACGTATTGCAACTTTATATTTGGAACCAAATCAGTTTGTATGGTATCAATGGATTTTCTCTCGTAAACAATTTATCACTTGGGCAATTTTTACGGAAGAATTGATAGCACATTATGAGGATACAAAAAGCAACACTTTTTTTAGCCAATTGATAAGTCTCAAACAAAAGGGTTCAATAATGGAGCACATTGAGGAGTTCCAAAAATTGAACATAAGGGTAAAAGATATTCCAGAGGAGCATAGGATTGATGTGTTCATAGGGTCTTTAAAGGATAATATCCAACATGATGTTCGCCTTTGGGAACCTGATTCAATAGAGAAGGCATTCAGGTTAGCAAGAAAAATGGAAAGCAAAATTATGGCAACTAGGAAGCATACCTCTCACAACTATAAAGACGGAAGTGTTTTTGCCGCTAGTCTTCCACAACCTATAAGGTTAACACCACAACAATTGGAAGAAAAAAGAGCAAAAGGGCTTTGTTACAGTTGTGATAGAAAATACACTAAAGGTCATAAGTGTGCTGAGAAGAAATTATTCTACATAGATTGTGAAGAGGAAGAAGAAAAGGAGCAAGAAAGGTCAAAAGAAGAGGATATACTCCAGGAACAAAGCCTAGATAAAGAAGAAATGAATCCGACCATATCTTGTAATGCATTGGCAGGAATTACCACTCCTCAAACCATCAAGATAGAAGGACAAATCAAGAAGAAAAAGGTAATAGTGTTGATTGATTCAGGAAGTACCCACAATTTTATTCATTGTAAGGTAGAAAGAGAATTGAATTGCTTCTTATATCCAGCACCAGAGTGTCAAGTGATGGTTGCAAATGGAGGAACAATAAATTGCTTAGGGAAGTGCCATAATATCAAGTTATCCATGGGAGAATATGTATTGACTAGCCCAATGCTTTCCATTCCAATGGGAGGTGCTGATGTTGTACTAGGAGTCCAATGGCTACAATCCTTGGGTACAATAGCTTTTAATTTTCAAGAACTTTTCATGAAATTTTCTGTGGAAGGAAAGGAAGTTGAATTAATGGGTATTGCAGGGAAACCGGGAAATATAATCAGCTCTAACAGTATGACAAAGCTTCTAAAAAAGGAACAAAGAGGTGTAATTGCACAATTATGTTCGCTAGATGTGTCCACAGTGGAATCATCTATTTCTCCAGATCTCCAAAAAGTCTTGGACAATCATTCCAAGGTATTTGAGACTCCCAAAGGTCTCCCACCTATTCGTGATCATGATCATGCTATTCATCTGATTCCAGGAAGTGTTCCTCCAAACATCAGGCCGTACAGATATCCCTATGCCCAAAAGAGTGAAATTGAACTTATGGTTGCAGAAATGCTAGAGGCTGGTATAATTCAACCAAGTCAAAGTTCTTTCTCTGCTCCAGTCATATTGGTGCACAAGAAGGATGGATCATGGTGCATGTGTCCGGATTATAGGGAGCTCAACAAGCTCACTATTAAAGATAAGTTTCCCATTCCTGTAATTCATGAATTACTGGATGAATTGCATGGATCAATTTACTTCACCAAGTTGGATCTTCGTTCAGGATATCATCAAATCAGAATGAAGATTGAAGACATTCTGAAAACAGTATTTAGAACTCATGAGGGTCATTATGAATTTTTGGTCATGCTTTTTGGCCTTACCAATGCACCTTCAACATTTCAAGGTTTGATGAATTCAATTTTAAAACCATTCCTTAGAAAATTTGTGTTATTATTTTTTGATGATATACTAATCTACAGCAAGTCTTGGAAGGATCATGTTGAACATGTTGACAGGGTGCCACAACTATTGGAGGAGAAACAATTATATGCAAAAATATCCAAAAGTTTCTTTGGAGTACAAGAGGTGGAATATCTGGGTCATATTGTATCTCATGAAGGAGTTAAGGTAGACCCTAGCAAATTAAAGCCATTAAGGAATGGAAAATTCCCACATCCATAAAGCATCTGCGAGGATTTCTCGGGTTGACAAGGTATTATCGCAAGTTTGCTAAGAATTATAGGAGAATAGTAGCACCTCTAACAACATTATTGAAGAAAGATGCATTTTCATGGACTCCAGAAGCAACAAAGGCATTCGAACATCTTAAAGAGGCAATGTGCCAAGCACCAGTCTTAGCTATGCCGGACTTCACAAAAACCTTTATTGTGGAATGTGATGGTTCAGGAAATGGAATTGGTGTTGTTTTAATGCGAGATGAAAGAACCATTGCTTTTGAAATTCGTCCAATCAAGGGAAAGTTTTTACACAAAGCTATTTATGAGAAGGAAATGTTGGCAATACTCCATGCACTTAAGAAATGGCGACCCTAACTAATGGGAAGACACTTCAAGGTAAAAACGGATCATGATAGCCTTAAATACTTTTTAGAACAAATATTATCCTCTGAAGAGCAACAAAAGTGGGTCACAAAGATGTTGGGTTATGACTTTGAAATCATCTACAAAAAAGGGAAGCAAAATGTGGTGGCAAATGCACTCTCAAGAAAGGATGAGGATGTGGAAGCATTGTTGTGTGCCATTTCTATTATCCAACCAGATTGGATAAACGAAGCAAGGGAGGAATGGAATAATGACGAAGAAGTGTGGGCACTTATTCGAAAGTTACAACAAGATTCCAGTATGTCTGATACATTTAGCTAGCAAAATGATTCGTTATGGTACAAATATCGCTTATACCTCTGTAAGAATTCCCAGTTAAAACAAAATATTCTTATGGAATTGCACACTTCTCCCTTAGGAGGGCACTCAGGATTTTTAAAAACTTACCACAGGGTTAAGAAGGAATTTTTTTGGGATGGCCTTAAATCAGATATTCAAAATTTTGTGGCGGAATGTTTGGTTTTCCAACAAAATAAAGTTGAAACAATTAAGACACCAAGTCTATTACAACCTTTATCCATTCCAAGCCAACGTTGGGAGGAGGTTTCAATGGATTTTATCACAGGTTTACCCAAGTCTGAGGGAAAGAGTGTCATCATGGTGATAGTTGACAGACTTAGCAAGTATGCACACTTTTGTGCATTATCACATCCATTTAAATCCAGTACAGTTTCTACTGCATTTATGGAAATAATTCAAAAGCTACATGGAAACCCAAAGATTATTGTAAGTGACAGAGATCCCATTTTCACTAGAAATTTTTGGACAGAATTATTTTCTTGTCTAGGTACTCAGTTAGCTCATAGCTCATTTTATCATCCTCAATCTGATGGGAAAACTGAGATAGTAAACAAATGTTTGGAAGGATATCTTCGTTGCTTTGTATCTGATAAACAGACACAATGGGTCAAATGGTTGCCTCTGGCTGAATGGTGGTATAACACTTCCTTCCATACAGCAACAAAAATGACCCCATTTATGGCACTTTATGGGTATCAACCACCATCCATCACATCATATTTAAGAGAAAATTCTAAGGTTCAAGCAGTGGAACATCACATTGAACATCAACAACGAGTCCTCCAACTCTTAAAGGATAACCTCGTGTTGGCATAGAATAGAATGAAACAACAGGCAGATCAACATCGTAGCGAAAGAAGTTTTGATGTAGGTGATTGGGTATTCCTACAGCTACAACCATATAAGCAAATGTCCCTCAAGCAAGCTAAGAAGGATAATAAATTATCACCAAAGTATTATGGTCCATACAAGGTGTTGCAAAAGATTGGTACTATGGCATACAAATTGGAGCTTCCTGCAACTTCTCGATTGCACCCAGTTTTCCATGTTTCATGTTTAAAGAAGGTTATAGGCGACAAGCTCCCAGTTCAAACAATATTGCCAGAACTTGACGAGGAAGGAAAAATTATATTGGAACCAGAAGCAGTCACAGAAAAAAGAACTCGACAGCTACGAAATCGATCAATTTCGAAGTATCTTATCAAGTGGAAGAACTTATTCGCTGAAGATTCCACATGGGAGGATGAGAATTTTATACAGAAGCATCCAGAACTTCTCAAGCGTTGAGGACAACACTTTTTTGAAGGAGAGGGGCATGTTGGGTCCCTATAATACTAGTGATTACCCCATTACTATTGTAGTTGTACCCCTTATTAATATTTATGTGCCCCTATTATCCCCATATTGTTATTACTGTGCCCCATAGAATCCCTCTATTGTTATTTTTCTGGATTTATATTATTATTGTTAGGTCAGCTAGGTTATATTGTGACTCCTTAGACTCCTATATATAGAAAGGAGGTTTTGTCATTTGAATCATTCAAGAATTGTTCATTTATGTAATGTAAAGGAGAAGGAGGTTGCCCCCTTGAAGAGGCTGAATTATAAGGCGTTGATCTATCTTTTCTATCCTTTTCTTGAGCTGGTTTCATAACAAGTTCATTAAGAGCTACACACAGATCACAGCACCAATGGAATAGTTTTTGAAAAAGCATGCTACTCACTGTTGGAATGATGAATGTAACAAAAGTTTGGATACTCTCAAGGAGAAGATGGCAACAGCTCACATTTTGGTCTTTTCGAAATGGGACATCAAATTTCACATGCATGTTGATGCGTCATGTATCGTGTTGGGCATTGTACTCACACAGAAAGGAGTGGAAGGAATTAATCACCCGATCGTGTTCGCGAGTCGACGACTGTCCAAAGCGGAGAAGAACTACTCCACTAATGAGCGTGAGGGTTTGGTGATGGTATACGCGCTCCAGAAATACCGCCACTATCTACTGGGAGGACACTTTAAGATGTATATTGATCACTCTACACTAAAATACCTAGTGAATAAGCCTGTGTTGAGGGGGCGCATTTGTAGGTGGCTGTTATTGTTTCCATAATATGATTTCGAAGTCATCGTAAAGCCGAGACGTCTAAACGCAGGCCCAGATCACCTATCCCGAATTGAGAATGGCGAAGAGCCCACAAACTTAGAGGAAGGACTACCTGATGCACAGCTGTATGCAGTACACGTCACGGATGGACACTTTGAGTATGTAATCCACTTCTTAACCACAGGAACCATGCCGCAGGAATATTCCGTTCAGCAAAAGAAATAATTGGTGACACGCGCAGCAGACTTCATTGTTATTGCAAGGCATCTCTACAAAATGGGCAACGATGAAATATTACGTAGATATGTACCTAAATTCGAGCGAGGACAGATCCTTGCCGAAGCACATGGGGGGGTTCAGGAGGACATTATGCGGGACGTGCCACAGCACAGAAGATTCTTTGCGCTGGACTATGGTGGCCAACTCTACATCAAGACTCAAAAGCATACTGTTGGGCCTACAATGTATGTCAATGGATTGGGAAACCATCACGGAGGGATAAAATTCCACTCAAGCCACAGATGACGCTGCAACTGTTCGAAAAATGGGCAATCGACTTTGTGGGGCCTATCACACCTCAAGGAAAGACAGGGGCTTGCTATATCATCACCGTGACATAATAATTGACCGAATGGGCGGAAGCAAGCCAGTTAAGGACTGCACGGTTGCTACAACTGTGAAGTTTTTGTTCGAGAATGTGTTAACAGGGTTTGGCTTGTTGGGGCCTAACCCAGGTTTAGAAGAGTTATTAGCCAAATAAATCTCGCACTACTGGCCCTTTCAGAAATAGTCCGCGGAGCGCGAACTAAAGTCTCACCCGAGGTAGTAGGGCTGGGTGCTGGAACCAGGTTTCCGCACCCTTGGGATGTCTTGATGTGGTCTGGAGGGGTCGCAAACCGTTATGCAGCCCTATGCCACTCTGTACCGCTATTGGGCTTCCGCGTAGATCCATACAGATGCACTTTCTTATTAATTAATTTATTACAGATCTGATCTTCTTCTTACAGTGTTTAAGCAAACATTTAACAATAAAGCCCAGTGCGCGCAATCATAATTAACAAAAAAAAAGAGTGCATAAATTCATAACATAAGCAACAGGTAGATTCACAATAAAGCACACATTGTTCAGAACTTCTTATCTTTACTTATCTTCTGTCAATACAACCACATCCACCTTGCGCACTCAGCTGCAGGGGTCCACGCACACAACTGCGAACTCTACCAGGCCTCTACGCACACAGCTACAGAGCCTCTATCTATCTACCACCACCCTTGACTCGAAATTACAGACGCAGAGCAACTATTACTTCCAAAAACCCATAACATGTCAAATCTTCTCCGAAAAACTGACTTCTACCCTTAGAGCCTCGCTCTATTTATACATTCCCATGGTCCGCAAACCATGGGCAGGCCGACTCACTTCCTATTATTTTATATTATTTTTGGGCAGACAACGCTTTGACTCGACCTATTACATTTCGTGCTCCACGCATTTCACGGAGCTTTTCACAATATCATTGCCCTAACTTCTAGTCTTTAACCCCCAAAACCGTTACGTGGGGCCTCCGCTACCCAACAGTTTTATAGTCCCGCATGCCCTTGCAGCTACGTGGAGCGCTAAGATTGTCCTGTTACCATATAGTCATTGTGCAGGGGCAAGATCCCCTGTATACAACTTCAAGCGACTGCCATTCACCCTTGGAAATATTTCACCATTCAGCTTTGCGAGCTGAACTATTCCACCATCCATGATTTGTTTGACTACATAGGGCCCCAACTAGTGCATTTGAAATTTACCTGGAAACTTTATGAACTTACTATTATAGAGCAGAACCAAATCATTCACCTTAAACATGTGCAGCTTAATATGCCTATCATGTCAGGCCTTCTCACATCCCTTTTGCACTTGCCAGTGAAATGCTGCAAGAAATCGTTCTTCTTCCAGCTCCATCAACTACGCAAGTCGTTCCTCCAAGGTCTCTCGATCCATCATCTCTTTCAAAGCCAGAATGCACAAGCTTGGAAGAATATATTCCATAGGCATCACTTCCTCGATCCCATAGACCAACTTAAATGGAGTTTGGCCTGTCAACTTCTTGCATGTCGTCCTGTATGCCCATAGGACTGTTGGTATGGGCACATCCCAATCATTCCTCTTTGCATTACAAACCTATGTCAACACATTCTCCATAATCTTATTGAATTCTTCCACTATACCATTGGCTTGGGAATGATAGGGCATACTCTTTTGATAGTATACCTGGAATTATTTGAGCATCGCGTTGATTGTTTCATTTAGGAAATGCGTACCCCTATCACTCATCAATACTTTAGGGCACCCAAACTGCATTAAGACGTATTCAAACAGTAACTTTGCAGCGGAACCGGCAATACAATCCTTCACTAGTTATGCTTATGCACATCTGTTTAAGTACTATGTTGCAATAATAATGTACCGCGCGCCTATCTTCCTTTCTGGCGGTTGTATCGGACCTACAAAGTCAATTGCCCATTTTTCAAATACTTGTAGTGAAACCTGAGGGTTGAGGGGAAATTCATCTCTTTGCAAAGGCTTTCCCATCCTTTGACAATCATCACATGCTTTACAAAATGCCTTAGAATCCTTATGCATTGTTGGCCACCATAATCCCGCACATAGAATCTTCTGCACGGTTGCTCTTCCTGCATAGTGTCCTCCCGCCACTCCTCCATGTGCCTCAACGAGGACACTAGCATGCTCAAAATCTAGAACATATCAGCTCAATATTTCATATGTTCCCATCTTATACAAGTGACCCGCAATAGCATAAAAATCAGCCACGTGGACCACCAGTTACTTCTTCTATTGAATAGAATACCCTTCCGTAGTTGTACCCGTGGTTAAAAATTGAATGATAACAGCAAAATGGTCATCCGCAATGCACATATCAAAGAGTTGCGCATCTAGCAATCCTTCCTCCAAACTAGTTAGTTCTTCGCCTGTTTCGATCCTGGATAGGTGGTCTGGTCCTCCATTTAGCCTTCCAGGTTTCACAATCACCTCAAAGTTATACTCCTGAAACAATAATAACCATTTGCAGATTTCCCCCCCAACATAGGCTTATTGACGAGGTATTCAGCACGTAATAATTTGTATACATTTTAAAATGTGCACCGAACAAGTAATGCCAAAACTTTTGCAATGCATAGACCATCGCCAGCCCTTCGCTCTCCGTGGTGGAGTAGTTCTTCTCAGCCTTTGACAATTTCCTACTTGCGAAGGCTATCGGATGATCAATTTCTCCCTCTCCTGCCTCGATCAATACCACACCTAGCACAATGTAAGAGGCATCCACATGAATGTGAAACTCTTTCTTCCAATCCGGGAACACCAAGATTGGCGCAGTCAACATCTTTTCCTTCAGTACATCTAGACTGTGCTGACACTCTTCATCCCAACAAAACGTCGTGTCTTTCTTCAATAACTTTTCCATCGGAGCAGTTATCTGAGCATAAGCCTTGATAAAATTTCTATAATAACCGGTGTGCGCCAATGTCACACATAGTTGCTTTACATTCCTGGGGGCTTCTATATTCACAATCACAGCTATCTTCACAGGGTCCACCATTAATCCATGCTTGCATACTACATGGCTGAGCAAAATTCCAAGAGGCACACAGAATATACATTTCTTCAAGTTCAACATGATATGGTATCTACGACATGCATCCAACATGAGGCGCAAACTTGCAACATGGTGCTTCACCAATCCGAACATAGTCCAGTCATGAAAATAAAACTCCAAGAATTTATGAATAAACTCCTTAAACTCATCGATTACAACCCTAGAGAAGATTGTGGGTGCATTCTTCAGCCCGAATCGCATTACTGTATATTGAACTCTATCACAAAGGTTGTTTTGTTGTGATCCTCGAGTGCGATATTAATTTGATGGTATCCTGAGAACCCATCAGTGAATGAATAAGCCTCATATCCACTGGCATTCTCTAACACTTCATCTATAAATGGTTTTTGGAAAGGATCATGCACACATGCATCATTCAGCTTTCTCATATCTATGCATATTATGATTTCACCTTGTTGTTTCTTTTCCTAGACAACCATTGGGCTTACTCAATCGGATTCTTCGACTAGCTCAATGATTGTGACCTCCAACATCTTTTCAAGCTCTTTGTGCACCTTTCCTTTATACTTTGGATTGAGCTGAAAAGGTCTCTGCTCTACGGGCTTCACATTAGGTTTTAAAGTAATTTTCATTACTCCCAGATCTCCTACGATGCCCTTTAAATCCGAGTAATTTGTTGGGAATAGATCTTGGTATTCAGCAGTAGTTCAGCTACCTTATCGACTGTATCTTTGTCCCAATAATCTCCTATCTTCATGAACTTAGGCTCTGTATCAGATCCAACATTTACTTTTCTATTTTTCAGCGGCTTTGTTACATCAGGGTTCTCTATCATAGGTCCTTCAACCTCACACTAACCTTCAGTTTCTAGAATGTTGATTTTTTTTGGATCATCCTCCTCTTCTTCAAAAGTCACATTATAACATTCCAACACATGGCGCAACTGTGTACTCCAATATGTTTGAGTCCATTCTACCATTCCTTAAGCATCCTAAAGATAGTGGCTATTATCTCCTGAAGTGCTTCATCAATGCATTCTAACCCATCCTTAAAGCTAAAAGTCAGTAAAAAATTTTCTCTTAATATGTCCCTTTCATTTGTCCCATAACGAAACTCTGTTTCCAAATATCAATTCATTTGGATTGTATATAAGGTATGACAAAAGATGTACATCCATTCCGGTTGTAGCTTCGTTCCACAAGCTCTAGTCCACTGTTCCAAGTGCTTGCGAGGATCATCCTTCCCACTATACTTCTCAGTCATCCTGGTATTAGCATATCCAAACCTTAATTTCATCATCCTTATATATTCCTTCCAACCAGCGAAGTTCTCCTTGTGTGTACCCCACCAACGGGCAGATGTAGCGCACAGTGCCAATTCAAGCGCTTGGAATCGATGTCCTTCAGGCACTTCCCTTTCAAACTCATCCCAAAATAGATCAACATCAATCAACCCATCATAATTTGGAAGCTTTCTTACCTCATTTGAGACACACCGCAATGATTTGGTCATCATATTGCACCGAAGCGTAGATACTTCATGTAACTTATTCTGCCAGTGCTCGAGCTCTTCATCTGAGTTTAAGGTACAGAAACTATCCATGTCCCATGCAATTCATCCATCATCTATAGGATTGATCCAATATTCATATTGCGTTGTGATCTTGTATATCTGATCCAAATCATCATCATCCTCCACAAAGTCACAAACAGGATCCAGTATAGCACGCTCCCTCAGTAGGGTCTAGTGGCACTATAACCCTGGACGCCTTGCTTTCAAAAGTCATCTTCCACTTCTTCAAGTTTATTACCATGTCCATGTCAAAATCCCAGTCAATTCCTAGTAGTGTAGGGTAAGGGTTACTATCATCCACTATTTCAATGACCTCAAAGTCAGCCAGCGCGCTCGCGCCCTCAATGTCTATCGTCACACCATATAAGCATCCCATCAGAATAATATTATGTTGATTAGCCATGTGCATCTGAATAGGAGATCACTGCAGCATAGGTCTCCCCATCCCCTCCCATGTCTATTTAGGTAGGACATTTGCATCAAACCCCAAATCCAAGATTACTTGGTCCATTTTGTATTCTCCTATCTGCACGGTCAGCCTCATTTCATGCCTCGTTCGCTTCTTATGCTTACCAAGTTTCCTCATAGTGCATAGTTTAGTAGGGGTCTTATCTTTATTCGCACACTTTTCGATTAGCTCTTGGAGATATTCTACTGCCTTCTTATCACGTAGTAACTTCATACATGTTTTCAAGAAAGTGGCTAATAGCGAGGGATCAACCTCTTACGTTGTACTAGCTTCCGACAGTTTCTCCTGACTTCCAGAGGTGGAGGTCTCAACAAAGCTCTTTTTGTCTCCCATGAAGGTCTCTTTATCTTTATTAAGGTCAAAGTCTACTTCTTTCTCAGCAACCTTACGCACCTAACCTTCAGCCTCAGGCTTATTTCCTTTGTCTTCTCCTATGGCCATACCACTTCTTGTCACTATATTTACATTATGATCTTCTTCGCAAGAATCTACCCTCATCATCTAGATGTTTTCCGTAGGCTGCGGGGTCTACATCTTCTTTTCTTGCATCTTTTCTATAAGGATCGGGCAATCTTCTATCACATGGTTGAGTTGTCTGCAGTATTGACATGATGGATATGTGGGGTTTTGGAAGTCTCACGCGAAGTGCCTTGCTTCACCACAGTTATAGCAAATAATCTAGCCACAACCCTTGTCGACCCCTCCTCCTCTTCCTCTTCCACGGCCTTGGAATCCTCCGCGTGCTGCACCTGCACACTACCCTTGAGGCCTATTTTCTGCCTGCATTCGGTAGGTATCATTTTTTCATAACTTCGACAATGATGTTCATCATGACCTACAGACTTGCAGAAGTTGCAAAAAAACTATTGGGGGGTCTGTACAAACTTCTATAATAAATGGAAATTATTTGTTGCATGATGTTGAGTAACATGACAAATAACACACCATGGCGCAGCTCCTATGCTCAACCTAGTGGTATTTTATGGCTTCAGGGGGACAGACCCCCTCCCCCCAATAAGGTAATTCTGATAAACCGGACAACGGTCCTTATCATGACCATGGCCCTTACATTTCATCCACCAAACTTCCGCGTGAACTTTAGGCTCGGCCTCCTTTCCTTTGTCAAGGTTCTACAACTCCATGTGCAGGCTTTCTAGCTGTGAGTGAATATGTTGTACTCCAATTTTTATATCCTGTATTAGTGAGGCTTCCAACCTCATCGCAATATATACCACCTCTGCTTAGGTTGCTATCTTTTGCTGTGATAGTGGTAGTCTTAAGTGTGGTAAGAGCGATGTGATATACCAATCCCTATGCTGGGAATCTAAAATCACCATATTGGCTTGCCTGATCAGACATTTCAACCTCTGATCAAAATCCCAAAATGACTCATTTACATTTTGTCAAATTTATTTGAACTCAGTTATCGATTGCGCCTCTGACTTAGGCTTTCTAAACTCTTTATTCAATGCTTGTTGGGTTTATGCCAATGACACATTGGGGTTATCAGTGCAGTACTTGATTTACCATGAGTGACCAGCTGCACTTTCTTGATTTTATCATCCATAATCTGTTGTGTTGCCCACACAATACTTGCAACGAACTAGAACTGTTCGGGGTCTTCGCTCCCTACACCTTAAAAAATCGACATCTCCATTAAGTTCACCATGTTGAATGGTGGAGGTGGAGGTGGAGGTGGTGTGGATGGACGACGTATTTGCGCGATACCCTGCCTAATCAATTATACTGCACTCCGAGGTGTACTTAGGATTCTCCCTTCATCGTCACTCGGAGGGGATCTGGTCAATAGACTATACTCAGAGCTTGATTCTCCATTCTGTCTGAGCGGTTTTCCACTTCCTGTAGTTCTAAACATTAAGGTAATGACATAACCCATTTTTCACATAGCAACATTTTAATACAAGTTTTTAATGATTTCAAGCACTTACCTCATGGTCCCTTGAAGTGCCTGTGCTTTGTTTCATTATAACCGACAATTGTGTCGATCATGAACTCAGTCACAAATGCTCCTAGTGTTCGATCAATCCACTATCAACAATCAGCGTGATGTTGTTTTCTGAAGCTTCCAAGCGCCACACTAGCTCTAGAGTCCACACAATAGGGTTGTCAAGTCTCCACGTACCCTAACTATCCACTAATCTAGACATCCACTTGTGCAATTCGCTAGGGAAGAAACAGGAATAGTTCTTAGTTTCATCTAAGTATAGGTATCTACTCAACAACTGCTCCTAGGATAACCACGGATTTCTATTCTCCTAAGCTAAAAATGTGTTTTCCTTTCGATTAAGCCACTTATCAATTTATTTCTTGGTAGGGAACCATTTATTCGACATCACACATTCCTCATATTGATCCCGGTCCCGGCAACGAAACCATTTGTTGACTTAAGGAGGCTTGACCCAGGTTCAGAGTTATTCGTGCCAACCAAAAAAACCCTAATTTCTGGCCCTTTTAGCAACAACCTGCATAGCATAGGCTGCAGTCTCACCCAAAGCAACATTGGGGGATGCTAGAACCAGGTTTCTGCATCTAAAGGCCTGTGTGATGGTCTTTCTAAGGTTCTTATAGCTTAGATCTGCCTTCGCACAGACCTGAGCCTTCCGACTACCTACTACTGCAATTCTATCGAATAGACCTTCAGACCTTCGTGAAGGTGTTTACTTGTATTTAATAAGCATGAAAGAGACAGATTTACTACTTTCGTGCAATAAACTAGGTATTTGGAAGCCCTTACAATCTAGATATGTTGTCGCGCAGATATATTCTTTTCAAACAATTAACCCTTGCAGATCTATTCAGCAACTTCCCAAACTCCATGAAGGTGGTTAACTATACTTATTATGCATGAATATTACAGATCTATCTTTTTCGCACAGAAATAAAGCATTAAGTCATATAAAACAAATCATAGAGAAAAGATGCATAAACTTAAACAGAAGGAATTAAAAAAGTCATAGATGCATAGAATTGCTCAAATCCAGTCTTTATTAACATATAACGTTCAAATATAGACTCTGTTAGACTCTGTCTTGTCAGTCATTGTGAGATTGATTCTTCTTCAAAACACTGTTTTGAAGAAAAAATCATTAAATGTGTTTTTTTTAGAATATGTATCAAATTCTCCAGCTCTTCAAAAGGCAGAAGCTTCCTCAGATCCTATCTCTACAAAAGCATAAACAAAAAAAAAACATCATCAGCAATCTAGAAGCCGGCATATACTTTTTCTCTCGCTTTTACTAAGCTCAGGGTGTTCCTTAAGGTATATATCAATCGCTCTGTACAAATCATCATGAATTGGGCATAGCTTCTGCAAGAGTGGTGAATCTTGAAATTGATAGATTTTCATCTCGAGCAATCTCTGCCAAATATGCATCAATCAGCTCTGCAACTTTAAGCTTTGAGCTGTGTGCTACAGAAGATGATCTTCTGCTCTCTACAAAGTCCAGATTCCTCTTACTCTGGAGAACCTGGACGCAAATAAGTTTCAAACTATGCTTTTGAAACCTAAGAATAAAGGTGAAAAGCAAGCTAGAAGGCAGTTGTGATGAAACCGAAGGGCTGAACTTGCACAAGATGCTACGGGTGCTTTTGGGTGCATCTAATTCTGGAAGGATGTATGGGATAGGTGTTTCCCAACATAATTCTACTTTGGAAAGAAAGCATATTCTTGGAGGAATGTGGTCTGTGTCATTATGTAAAAATGGATTTGTTATTAGTCAAGGCACTTTACCATTTTCAAGGTGCCAGGTGACTTTGTATGGGAGAACAAATAATCTCCAATATCAGCCTGCTAAATGTGGCTATGGTTTGATACAACCGAGCATGCCTAGCATGATTTGTCAATCAAACAATCTTACAGTGCTTGCTCACACCACTATAGTTTCAGCTTCGAATACTGAATCAAGTACTAAGGTTCTTCGGGATAAACATTTGTCAAGTGCAATCTTTTATGAGGCAAAAAATGATTTTAGAGATGCTCAAGGGAAGAATATGAGGTTCAGTAACTTTCTATATTTAAAGCTTTTACGGTTATGTTCTCCTTTAGTTCATAAGTCTGCTAAAAGTTTATTAGAGGAAGTGAAGAACTACTCTCGATTGTGCATATCAAATCGTTTGCAGATTCTTAACAAGGTGTCCTTCCTTATGGGATATGGTAGTGTAGATGATTTGATTGGCCATGAAAGGGCTTTAAGAGAGTGTGCACGCCCGCTTCAAGAAGGGCCAAGTTCTTCACATTGCTTGGCAATTAGTTCTAGACATCATGCAGATGAAGTGAGTGGGTATCCATCTTCACTGGATTACTCTGATGTTTCAGAAGCTTGTCTGAAATTCTCGTCTATTCATTTGGGAAGCAGCCCACAATTGGATCTATATAGTGCAGCTGAGGAGAAATCAAAATGTCAACTCATTAATGACGTGGACAAATCTACTCAGCCAGTAGATGGCACTACTTTCGATTCACCAAATATCACAGAAACTGAATGTATAGTTACGGACCAATCTACTCTTTTCACTGCTTGCCCTGTATCAAATGCTGAGCCAAATCTGTGGACACTCCAGTTAGATAAGCAAGACTTGCATTTATCAAAACAGAACAGGTCAGAAACTGTACAGAAGGAAGTTTTAGAAGGCAATGCCACGGGCAATGAAAATATGTTACTGAGGAAGTCTACATGTAAAGTAATGGAAGCAACTGTTCCTGTCAATTGCTTCCTTGATGCACCTATTAACACTACAAAGGGAATACGATCAGCACAATGCCGTAAACTGGAAGAGAATGGATTCCACACGGTGCGTAAACTACTTCAATACTTCCCTCGTACTTATGTGAATATGCAACCTGTTGAAGGCCAAGCCGAGGAAATATCCCATGCAGGAAAAGCTCAGCTCAAGAAATCTATGGTTGGCAGCTCATACTTAATGAGTTTAGTTCAGTCTCACACATACTGGATTTATGCATGTCATGTGGGAATCGAGGAACACATTTTACAAGCATAGAGGACCCATTTTCTCTCTCAAATGGAACAAGAAAGGAGACTGCCTTCTTACTGGATGCGCAGATAAAACTGCGATTATATGGGATGCCAAGATAGGGGTATCAAAGCAACAGTCTGAGTTTCATTCAAGACCCATTATTGATGTTGATTGGTGCAATGATGTCTCTTTTGCCACATGCTCCACAGACAAGATGATATATGTTTGTAAATTCAGGGAAAATCACCCTATCAAAACATTTTCCGGGCATTAGGATGAAGTCACTGCTATTAAATGGGACCCTACTGGAAACACTTCTTGCTCTGATGACTTGACAACAAAGATATGGAGTATGAAAGCAACATACGTGTCTACATGATCTCAAGGAGCACACGAAGGAAATCTATGCCGTCAAGTGGAGCCCCACTGGTCCGTGTACAAATAATCCTAATGAACAATTAATCTTGGCCAGTGCATCATTTGACTCAGCAATCAAATTATGGGATGTCGAGCAAGGAAGACAATTGTTCAACTTGACTACTCACAGTGAACCTATATATTCAATTGCTTTCAGCCCAAATGGAAAGTACATCGCAAGTGGGTTGTGCGACGGGTGTCTGCATATATGGTCTGTGAAGGAAGGAAGCCTTGTCAAGACATACAGAGGAAGCGGTGGAATTTACGATGTCTGCTGGAATTTAAAGTTGTAGGTTGTTTTACGAAAAACAGAGTCTGAAGAATAGCAATGATTCTTCCCAACAGGGATGTTCCTAGCGAGTTATAAAATAGACTTCATTTTGTTTATTCTATAGCATTTTCTTTAATGATTTGGTGTTGTTTGGCCTTTTCTAATTAATATTTAAGAAGTTCAGAAAGCGAAGGTGAAAAGTAAAGGACCAAACACCACGAAGACATCTGTCACAGAAGAAAAACAGGGTCAATTCGCCTATTTTTATCCTCAGTCCTGATTCTATGGGATCTGCGCTCCAGTTTTGCCTCTTAAATAGGCCAATCATCAGAAAATTTAGGGGGACGCTGTTCTATTTTTTAGAACAGATGAAACGCTCTTTCCTAATTTTTGTAATTTCAGGAGAAACAGTGCCCCTGTTTTGGGTCGATCTGTTTTCTCCTAGAATAGATTATTTAATGTATTAAAAAAATCATTTGTAGAGAGAGTGAGGGTGAGAGAGTTCTGAGAGCTGGTGGAGAACAGAGAGTTTCATTGTTCAGCTGTTTGACAGAGATTTTAATAAAAAATGCAGCTCTGACCCCTGAGATTCCTGTGGTATGACAATTTAGCATAAGTTTTCCTTCTCTTTCATATGTAACCTGTTATGTTTTCATTTCACTTCATGATCATTTCCAATTGAACAAATGAAGTGTTTAGGTAGAATGATTATGAAGTGTTTATGCTCTGCCTATAAGTTTGTTCATATTTAATGTTTTCATCTGTTTGACAAGGATTCATCCTCTATGCCCTTGTCAGCTCCTCAGCAGTCTTGCCATTCCATTTAATCTCAATTTGATGTTAAATTTCTTGCCTACCTTGCCTCAGGAGTTAATCTGTGTTTTTGATTATATTTCTCTGTTCAAGCTGTTTTTTTGCCCCATGCAACCCAGAAAAACCCCATCATTTTATTAAAAACCCCTTTTATCAATTTACTAGCCTAAAATCAGTTTCTTTTAAAGTCATTTTCATCCCCTTTTAGAAAACTTTTTCGCTGAGATAGACTGGAGAGAGCCCTCTCCTGCCCCGTAGGGCTAGCTACGAGGCTAAGTGGTTTGATGTTGCCTTGGAGTTTGCCTTTCTCAGCCTGAGGTGAAATTTCAAGCGCTAACATATTGGCGACCATACTGGGGAGAACATTCGACTTGTTGATTGTCTTGTCCCAGTACATGAAATCAAATTGCAGATCTGATGTTGATGGTGGACAGCAGTCAGATACATATGCAGGCTGAACCATTCACCTGGCGACTCCAATTCGATCCAGACATTCCATTCATGCAATGGTAGGGTATGTGGCAAACCTTGCCCTGTGTGAAGCTGTAGAAGAAATAAGAAATGAGTTAGCAGATACTGAATTTGATGAAGCTTTTTTCAGTACCTTGCTTCATTGGTTGAAATCTCAAAAGTTCCCTTATTTCAAAGCTAAATTTTGTGAGTTAATTGTTGAAAGAATCGAAAAGGAGATTCAATGTTTAGATGAGCAAATCCAGTCATATGATTTCCAAGACCCTAAAAAGTTCTTGGAAATCCTTCCTCCATCGAAACAAGAAATAACAGACTTGCCTACAGATGTTTACATTGACAATGTGCAGCTGGAAGTATGTATTGCAGAGTTGGGGCAGCCAACAGAGTATGGCTTTCGCGATCCAATTGCGATGTACATGGAAATGTTTTTCAGTTTGATTGATAGATCAAGCTGTTGTCTACGTGATCAGTTTCATTACGTGCATGAAGGGCTGCCAGCAATTACATCTGTGCCCTCGGGGAAGCATTCTCGAGCGGCATCATTTTCAAGTTTACTTGAATGGTTGATCTGGCATTTTAGTATTACCTGATCTATTTTTGCAGCAAAGTAGGGTAGCTTTTGTAAATAAATAAGCAGCCATAAGGCAGCATTTTGTTCCAATTTCATTATAGTTTTAGTGTGAGGTTTGCTGAGTCAGTTTTTCAGTCTTTTCAGTCAAGTTTCAGTCCATAAGTTGAGTCTTCAGTTGTGTTGATTTGTTGAAATAATGGACTCCATTGCCCAATGGATGGAGGCACTGTCTGCTCTCCCAAAGTTCTGCGGTTCTTGGCACCTCCAAAAAGCGGCAGCTGCCATCCCTAGTGGAGCCGATGTTAGACTCTGTCTTGTCAGTCATTGTGAGATTGATTCTTCTTCAAAACACTGTTTTGAAGAAAAAATCATTAAATGTGTTTTTTTTAGAATATGTATCAAATTCTCCAGCTCTTCAAAAGGCAGCAGCTTCCTCAAATCCTATCTCTGCAAAAGCATAAACAAAAAAAAAACATCATCAGCAATCTAGAAGCCGGCATATACTTTTTCTCTCGCTTTTACTAAGCTCAGGGTGTTCCTTAAGGTATATATCAATCGCTCTGTACAAATCATCATGAATTGGGCATAGCTTCTGCAAGAGTGGTGAATCTTGAAATTGATAGATTTGCATCTCGAGCAATCTCTACCAAATATGCATCAATCAGCTCTGCAACTTTAAGCTTTGAGCTGTGTGGTGCAGAAGATGATCTTCTGCTCTCTACAAAGTCCAGATTCCTCTTACTCTGGAGAACCTGGACGCAAATAAGTTTCAAACTATGCTTTTGAAACCTAAGAATAAAGGTGGAAAGCAAGCTAGAAGGCAGTTGTGATGAAACCGAAGGGCTGAACTTGCACAAGATGCTACGGGTGCTTTTGGGTGCATCTAATTCTGGAAGGATGTATGGGATAGGTGTTTCCCAACATAATTCTACTTTGGAAAGAAGGCATATTCTTGGAGGAATGTGGTCTGTGTCATTATGTAAAAATGGATTTGTTATTAGTCAAGGCACTTTACCATTTTCAAGGTGCCAGGTGACTTTGTATGAGAGGACAAATAATCTCCAATATCAGCCTGCTAAATGTTGCTATGGTTTTATACAACCGAGCATGCCTAGCATGATTTGTCAATCAAACAATCTTACAGTGCTTGCTCACACAACTATAGTTTTAGCTTCGAATACTGAATCAAGTACTAAGGTTCTTCGGGATAAACATTTGTCAAGTGCAATCTTTTATGAGGCAAAAAATGATTTTAGAGATGCTCAAGGGAAGAATATGAGGTTCAGTAACTTTCTATATTTAAAGCTTTTACGGTTATGTTCTCCTTTAGTTCATAAGTCTGCTAAAAGTTTATTAGAGGAAGTGAAGAACTACTCTCGATTGTGCATATCAGATCGTTTGCAGATTCTTAACAAGGTGTCCTTCCTTATGGGATATGGTAGTGTAGATGATTTGATTGGCCATGAAAGGGCTTTAAGAGAGTGTGCATGCCCGCTTCAAGAAGGGCCAAGTTCTTCACATTGCTTGGCAATTAGTTCTAGACATCATGCAGATGAAGTGAGTGGGTATCCATCTTCACTGGATTACTCTAATGTTTCAGAAGCTTGTCTGAAATTCTCGTCTATTCATTTGGGAAGCAGCCCACAATTGGATCTATATAGTGCAGCTGAGGAGAAATCAGAATGTCAACTCATTAAGGACGTGGACAAATCTACTCAGCCAATAGATGGCACTACTTTCGATTCACCAAATATCACAGAAACTGAATGTATAGTTAGGGACCAATCTACTCTTTTCACTGCTTGCCCTGTATCAAATGCTGAGCCAAATCTATGGACACTCTAGTTAGATAAGCAAGACTTGCATTTATCAAAACAGAACAGGTCAGAAATTGTACAGAAGGAAGTTTTAGAAGGCAATGCCACGGGCAATGAAAATATGTTACTGAGGAAGTCTACATGTAAAGTAATGGAAGCAACTGTTCTTGTCAATTGCTTCCTTGATGCACCTATTAACACTACAAAGGGAATACGATCAGCACAATGCCGTAAACTGGAAGAGAATGGATTCCACACGGTGCGTAAACTATTTCAATATTTCCCTCGTACTTATGTGAATATGCAACCTGCTGAAGGCCAAGCCGAGGAAATATCCCATGCAGGAAAAGCTCAGCTCAAGAAATCTATGGTTGGCAGCTCATACTTAATGAGTTTAGTTCGGTCTCACACATACTGGAGTTATGCATGTCATGTGGGAATCGAGGAACACATTTTACAAGCATAGAGGACCCATTTTCTCTCTCAAATGGAACAAGAAAGGAGACTGCCTTCTTACTGGATGCGCAGATAAAACTGCGATTATATGGGATGCCAAGATAGGGGTATCAAAGCAACAGTCTGAGTTTCATTCAGGACCCATTATTGATGTTGATTGGTGCAATGATGTCTCTTTTGCCTCATGCTCCACAGACAAGATGATATATGTTTGTAAATTCAGGGGAAATCACCCTATCAAAACATTTTCCGGGCATTAGGATGAAGTCACTGCTATTAAATGGGACCCTACTGGAAACACTTCTTGCTTCTTGCTCTGATGACTTGACAACAAAGATATGGAGTAAGAAAGCAACATACGTGTCTACATGATCTCAAGGAGCACACGAAGGAAATCTATGCCGTCAAGTGGAGCCCCACTGGTCCGTGTACAAATAATCCTAATGAACAATTAATCTTGGCCAGCGCATCATTTGACTCAACAATCAAATTATGGGATGTCGAGCAAGGAAGACAATTGTTCAACTTGACTACTCACAGTGAACCTATATATTCAATTGCTTTCAGCCCAAATGGAAAGTACATCGCAAGTGGGTTGTGCGACGGGTGTCTGCATATATGGTCTGTGAAGGAAGGAAGCCTTGTCAAGACATACAGAGGAAGCGGTGGAATTTACGATGTCTGCTAGAATTTAAAGTTGTAGGTTGTTTTACGAAAAACAGAGTCTGAAGAATAGCAATGATTCTTCCCAACAGGGATGTTCCTAGCGAGTTATAAAATAGACTTCATTTTGTTTATTCTATAGCATTTTCTTTAATGATTTGGTGTTGTTTGGCCTTTTCTAATTAATATTTAAGAAGTTCAGAAAGCGAAGGTGAAAAGTAAAGGACCAAACACCACGAAGACATCTGTCACAGCAGAAAAACAGGGTCAATTCGCCTATTTTTTTCCTCAGTCCTGATTCTATGGGATCTGCGCTCTAGTTTTGCCTCTTAAATAGGCCAATCATCAGAAAATTTAGGGGGACGCTGTTCTATTTTTAAGAACAGATGAAACGCTCTTTCCTAATTTTTGTAATTTCAGGAGAAACAACGCCCATGTTTTGGGTCGATCTGTTTTCTCCTAGAATAGATTATTTAATGTATTAAAAAAATCATTTGTAGAGAGAGTGAGGGTGAGAGAGTTCTGAGAGCTGGTGGAGAACAGAGAGTTTCATTGTTCAGCTTTTTGATAGAGATTTTAATAAAAAATGCATCTCTGACCCCTGAGATTCCTGTGGTATGACAATTTAGCATAAGTTTTCCTTCTCTTTCATATGTAACCTGTTATGTTTTCATTTCACTTCATGATCATTTCCAATTGAACAAATGAAGTGTTTAGGTAGAATGATTATGAAGTGTTTATGCTCTGCCTATAAGTTTGTTCATATTTAATGTTTTCTTCTGTTTGACAAGGATTCATCCTCTATGCCCTTGTCAGCTCCTCAGCAGTCTTGCCATTCCATTTAATCTCAATTTGATGTTAAATTTCTTGTCTACCTTGCCTCAGGAGTTAATCTGTGTTTTTGATTATATTTCTCTGTTCAAGCTGTTTTTTTGCCCCATGCAGCCCAGAAAAACCCCATCATTTTATTAAAAACCCCTTTTATCAATTTACTAGCCTAAAATCAGTTTCTTTTAAAGTCATTTTCAGCCCCTTTTAGAAAACTTTTTCGCTGAGATAGACTGGAGAGAGCCCTCTCCTGCCCCGTAGGGCTAGCTACGAGGCTAAGTGGTTTGATGTTGCCTTGGAGTTTGCCTTTCTCAGCCTGAGGTGAAATTTCAAGCGCTAACAGACTCCTTATCCCTCTGCACTCAGCTGCAGGGGCCCAGACACTCAGCTGTAGACTTGCCAAGGTCTCCACACACTCAGCTGCAAGAGCCTTCCCCTTTCACCTAAGTACAGGAAACAGAATTTTCATGTCTTAGAAACTTTCCCTTACAATGATTTTCTATCAAAATTTCGATACTTAGACTCGTTATGACTCAACTATATATATCCTTTTCATTACAATACCATGGCCTGCAGACCATGGGTGAGTCTCAAAACTGACCTATCACCTACCCATATAAGGGAATAAGGCCCCTTTGACTCTTACGTAGCTTCTCTTCCACATTTCATGGAGACATTACATTCTTTCACAAAAGCTATTACAAAACTTGACTTTACTGACAAAATTTGACCCTAGGGATCCCATCCCAACAGAGATATGTCTCAAATTATTGCATTTTTCCACAGAGTGATGTGCCTCTAAATTGTGTGTTATTCCGTAGATAAGTAGCCTCAGACCCACACTTTGTCTCAAACCCACACTTTGTCTCAATCTCACACTTTGTCTCAGGCCCACACTCTACCTCAAAAACCTCACACTCTGCCTCAAGTGTGTACTCTGCCTCAGGAATCTTGCACTTTACCTCAAGAACCTCGCACTCTGCCTCGGAAACCTCACACTTTGCCTTAGATTAAATCATCTAATGTCTATGTTTGATGGAGACAAATTGGCTCTATATATAGTGTTTTTTCTAAGAAAAAAAGTGTGCCCCATGGGCAAGCCAACTTGTCATTTGTATAGTCAGCTTGGTCTTTGTGGAGGTAAAATTCAAATTCAAAATTTCTCATTTTCCCACTCTTTGATGAATCTTTTGGGTTTCAATACAAAATAATTATTTTTCTTGCAAACATCAAGAACAAATATACAGTCCATCTTTTACAAGTACAAATTAACATTATGAAGACCGACCATAGTTTCAATATATTGTAACTTTTGAGAGGCGATTAGTTGGAGATATGTGTGTTTCTTGTGCATGAATGATACTCCATTCATTGAACAGGATTCCAATACAAATTTATGAATGGAATTAAATTATATATACATTTATAACTAAAACACAAAGTTATAGTGAAACTTGACTTCTGTTAATAAATGGAAAATGTTGAAATTGTATAAATGCAAAATGAAAACAAATTAGCTCAAATGGTGGTAGTTTATCAATGCCAAGAGATGTGATAGCTACATACCTTCTCTGAACTTCATTACAATGAATCTCAGAGGAATTTTTATCATAAAGAAGTAAGGAGAAACCCTAAACATCCAAAAACCTAATCATAGAAGATGAAGCACCAAAAGACTTGTGGGCCCCAGTGGGGTAAGTTGGAATGTCGACTTCCTGGGATTGTAACTTTAGCATACAATCTATGTTTGGTGTGCATGATATCCCATTGATCCAAAATGGATTTTGGATGGACTCCTAAGTCTAAGTATTCCTCACTAAGGAAAAATGAAAGTCCAAGGAAGTTCCTGTAACTAGCCCCATTGCAGAGATCGTCTCATTCTGAATCTATTACAATTTTAATAGGCCAAAACTGACTTAGGATGCAGAAGTTATTATAAAATGAAGCTGCTTATATCCCTTGTAAAAAGGAGCAAAATCCACTAATAATGGGACCCAAAAACATGAAGAAAACCATGAAATCGAGCCTATCGTAGGCACAAACTTATATATATTTACATTATCGGCGGCATAAACCAATATTAACACTATCGGGAGCTATAAAAGGAGCAAAGGATGTGTTTAACACTATCGGGGGCCAAAACCCATACATATATGCATTCAACGGTATCGGTAGTCAAAAACATAGCTATATAGAAAATACACTATCGGAGGCAGAAAGACCAAGGTATAGTGGAATACATTATCGAAGCAGGAAAGCTTTTATATATATATATATATATATATAAATATATCGGCGACAATGTAATCGGAGGGTTCGATTATATGCCATCACCCCAAAAACCCCCGCCTGCGATGTATGTCGCGGACACGATGGTCTGATTACAACATGATTCAATGTAATATCACATCCGCATATGTATCGTATCGTCGTGTGTCATAAGGGAAGACCCTCAGTCCGTAGCTCTGCGATACGCTGATATGCGATCAGTGATAGCGCCGATGCAAAGGGGCCGATAGCGATACGCCGATATCGTCGATCGCCGATCGGCAAACCCCCATGCCAAGGCCAATATACATTGCGATTGTGATATGCGATCAAACCCGGACCCGATGGGGATCATCCTCGCGATCGCATAAAATTTGAAGTCCGGGCTAAAGGCTCATGATGTGTTTTCATGAGTTTCACCTGTTTTTTCCGTTATAATGTCTATTTGTGGATTTATGCCAGGGGAAGGTGAAATGACAGGGTTTCCCATGCTTACCGGTTTAGTCCAATTGGAAAAAAGATTCTTTGGTAAAACGATCGGTCTTCCACCCCTTAGGAAGGTAACCAAATGGTTAATAAAACAACAGAAAACACAGTTAATGAAGGGAGGCTGAGAGAGACACAGAAAACACAGAGAAGGAGGAATATCAAAGGCGCAGGCAGAGGAATGCTCAGGGAGAGCTGAGAGAAGCTCGTGAAGCCCAGAGATGCTTCGGTGAATACGTAGGCAGAGTAGAGAGGCTACGGAATCTGTGGGAAGGCCCAACGAACTCTCGGAGGCTCAACAGATGCAGAGAGGGAGCTCCAGAAGCACAGAGGTGCTCGAATTTTGAGCGTAAGCTCAGAGAAGACAATCTGTAGAGTAAGGATGCTCGATGTAGAGTAAGAGGAGCTCAGAGAGGCTTGAAAGCTTAGAAAGCCACCAGAGGTTGGGAAGGCCGATCGAGAGGAGAAAAGAGCGAAGCCACCCGAAGTTGGGGGCGATGAAGCTACAGGGAAATTGGAGAACAGCAGGAGATCAAATGGTCTAGTTGTTGCTGGTGTCTGAGGTGCGTAAACACAGAAGAAGGAATTTTCTAGAGATAGTATAGAGAGCTGAGGGAGTCAAAGAGGCCAAAAGCTCAAGAAGTTCAGAGCACTGACTGAAGGAATTAGTCCAGAGAAGCCTAGATCTGTCAGTAGAGCATGGACAGCCAGCAGGGTAAGATGGCATTCTAAGCCCATTGGTTCAGTTGTAAACTAATGGAGTTAAGTGTAGCACTTGTAAAAGAATTGAAGCCATAATCCCAAAGAGCCTAATCGAGTTGATTAGAGTGCAAGGAGACGTAGCCCAAGAGTTTTGGGTGAACTCCAGATTAATATTGTTGTTATGTGTGTTTGTTGAATTGCTGCCTTATTTACTGTCATATATATTTAAATATCAGCATAAGTAACAATATTACAGCACTTAACAGTCAAAAAAGAAAACAAAAGCATACACTTATTTTCAAGCATTTCTTAATTCTGCATTGGTTAATCATTAAAGACTTGGGAATATTCAAGCTTTGGAAGTGGGAGAGGTTCTTGTAAGCTAGACAAGAAGCCTAAGAGCCCCATTTTCAGATTAGGTGGTATCAGAGCTTAATATTGATTAACCACACCTTTAGGAAGGTTATATCAGAATTCTTGATTGACAAAGCAAAGACTGCTTGTCTGAAAGGTGTTTGAACAGCAAGAGGCTGATTGTATGCTTGTTTGTAGACTGACTATTTCTTGAGTTTGCAAAGGTGAAGGGAAAGTTGTTGATAGCTCATTCCAGGAAGGACATATAGGAAGAAGGGCTAAAGGCATTTTTCTATCCCAAGGACCCCAAGGCTATCCAAAGCATAAGAGATTTGTTGCAAAAGGTTGCTTGAATAAGCTCTTTATTTATCTTATTGAAGTTTTTTTGTTCATTGGCATAATGACAACTTCTACAAGTTTATCCTCAAACTCCTCCTTCATCACAAGTTTCTTTGATGAAGACATGAAACAAGATTTGTCCATCGTGATGGATATGGTGAGAGAAGTGTGTGAGGATGGAAAGAAGAGAAGCATACTTAGAAAGCAACTGAATTCCATGAAGGAAGAGAAGCAATTGCTTGCTGATAGACTGTAGGAAATGGAGAGGCAACTTCATATTGCAAATATGAACCTGAAAAGGATGCATGAGTTGGAGTCACATCTCTTTGTTACCAAAGAGGCCTTAGTCAAGTATCAAATTGAAGAAGAGGTAAGCCATTCCAGTTTGTCTTCAAATTCTTCTAAGAATGCTCATATTGGTTCTTTTGAAAAGCATACTAAAGGCATAGGTTCCAAGCTAATGTCCAAGATGGGCTATGAAGGCAAGGGATTGGGAAAGCATGCACAAGGTATTATTGAACCAATAATGGTTGAGGAAAGGCCTAAATATTTGGGTCATGGCTATGGACAGTCTTATGGAGAGAGTTCCAAAGCTTCCATGAAAGCCATTGAAACCATTCCAAGAAGGAGTTTCATTGCAAGTCCTCTATCTCAAGAGTGTGAAGATTGTGTTCAGGAGGAATGCAATGGCTTGAAACATCATTTGCAAGGTGTAGGTGTTCAGAAGCACACCCTTGAACCAGAGAGTTGTGGAAACTCTGACAGCCTTGAAGAGATTGATGGTGTTCCAAAGGGATTCACTTCCTCATTTGCTTCACCTCCTCGTGAAGGCAATAAAGGTGAAAAAGGCAGGTATAAATCTAGGTCTAACCATATTCCTTTTGATTTTGCAAAGCATGGTAAATTTCCACATAGATATGGAAAAAGAGTTACTTGTTCCTTTTTTGGTTTGGATAACCATCATGTTTCTAGATGTTGGAAGAGAATGGCAACATACAGGAAGCTTTTGAAGGAAAATAAGCAAGCAGCCAAAGGTCCATTGGACAAGGCAAATCATGATGTCAATAGGATGCACATGTGTTGCACTTACTGCCATAAGCAAGGGCATCTTGCTGAAAGGTGTTGGACTCTGAATCCAGCAATGCTTCCACTAAAGCTAAAGGAGAAGGTGGAAAGAGAAGATGGTAGAAATGGAAAGGAAGATTCCATGACTGATGTGTCTCAAAATGATTCACATATTGATGTTGATGTGCAGACAAAGGAAGGACATTTGAAATGTATTGGTAAGAAATGGTTAGAGTTCTTATCCAATTAAGATTGCATGTCTATTCATGCATCTATTGGCATTTCTTTGTTAATGGAATGCAAGTTACAGGATTTTACCAAGGAGGTGAATGGAGAAGTTGAGTGGGAAGCTCACTTTGTTGTTGCAACATTATGTTCATTTTAGCTTCAAAAGTACAGTGTACTTAAGTGAAAGTTGAAGGATGAAATGCATGCATGAGCATGAGATGCATGAACACAGGGATGTTGAGGCTTTCCTTGTATTTGGACATGTATGTGTGATTAACTTGCAGGGTTGATTGCTTTGACATGCATGTGATGTTGACTTGAGAGAAGTTAACTTGGTCTCCAAAATGGAGATAATAATGAAGTGTTTCATCTTTTAAAAAAGAGTCCAAATGGTCTTTTTCTACATGCTTGACTTGAAGGGTCATTTGCTTTTAAAGGCATGTTTTGTGGGCTTGTTGTCTAGTCCATCATTTGTATGCAGATGAAAGACAAAGAGGTGTTCACAAGATGTGAAATATGTTCCTTTGTTGGAGTAGGAGTTTAGTCCATCCAGTTGTTGTCTGTATGCCTGTTGTTGTTAACAGTTGTTGTTGGCAGCTTGTCAAATAGGTACAAATGAAAGTTTTTTGGAGCAGATGTACTTCACATTTGTTTGAGCCACCTTGGATCAATGATCAAGGCAAAGAAGCTCAAGACTACCTTCTATGACCGTTTCAGCAGAAGCTCTGCAGGAAGGCAATGAGGAAGATAGTTCTTCCCAGGAAGACCAGCCCATCTAAGAAGGGAAGTGATCAGAAACTTTGGTTCAGAGGCACTATGCAAAGGCAAGTGTAGGGAGGCTTAAAGAAGAGGGTGAATCACTCTCATTTACTGTTCAAATCAGTATATCAGTCTTTTGGAGACCAAAAGTTCTTTTAGTGGGGAGGCGTGATCCAAAATGGATTTTGGATAGACTCCTAAGTCTAAGTATTCCTCACTAAGGAAAAATGAAAGTCCAAGGAAATTCATGGAACTAGCCCCATTGCCTTGACCGTCTCATTCTGAATCTATTGCAATTTGAATGGGCCAATACTCACTTAGGATGCAGAAGTTATAATAAAATGAAGTTTCTTATATCCCTTGTAAAAAGGAGCAAAATCCACTAATAATGGGACCCAAAAACATGAAGAAAACTATGAAATCGAGCCTATCGGAGGCACAGACTTATATATCTATATATATATATATATATATATATATATATATATATATATATATACATTATCGGTGGCATAAACCCATATTAACACTATCAGGAGCTATCAAAGGAGCAAAGGATGTGTTTAACACTATCGGGGGCCAAAACCCATACATATATGCATTCAACACTATCGGCAGTCAAAAACATAGCTATATGGAAAATACACTATCGGAGGCAGAAAGACCAAGGTATAGTGGAATACACTATCGGAGCGGGAAAGCTTTTATATATATCGGCATATATATATATATATATATATATATATATATGTGTGTGTGTGTGTGTGTGTGTGTGTGTGTGTGTGTGTGTGTAATCGGCGGGTTTGGTTATAGGCCATCACCCCAAAACCCCCGACTGCGATGTATGTCGCGGACCCGATGGTCCGATTCCAACATGGTTCAATGCAATATCGCATCCACATATGTATCGGATCGGCGTGTGTCATAAGGGAAGACCCTCAGGTCGTAGCTCTGCGATACGCCGATATGCAATCAGCAATAGCGCCGATGCAAAGGGGCTGCTAGCGATACGCTAATATCGCTGATCGGTGATCGGCGAACCCCCGATGCCAGGGCCAATATACATTGCAATTGCGATATACGATCAGACCTGGACCTGATGGGGATCATCCATGCGATCGCATAAAATTTGAAGTCCGGGCTAAAAGCTCATGATGTGTTTTCATGAGTTTCGCCTGTGTTTTCTGTTATAATGTCTATTTGGGGATTTATGCCAGGGGAAGGCGAAACGACCGGGTTTCCCATGCCCACCAATTCAGTCCAATTGGAAAATGGATTCTTTGGTAAAACAATCAGTCTTCCACGCCTTAGGAAGGTAACCAAATGGTTAATAAAACAACAGAAAACATAGTTAACGAAGGGAGGCCGAGAGAGACACAGAAAGCACAGAGAAGGAGGATTATCAGAGGCGCATGCAGAGGAATGCTTAGGGAGAGCTAAAAGAAGCTCGGGAAGCCCAGAGATGCTTCGGTGAATACGTAGGCAGAGCAGAGAGGCTGCAGAATCCGTGGAAGGGCCCAGCGAACTCTCGGAGGCTCAACAGATGTGGAGAGGGAGCTCCAGAAGCACAGAGGTGCTCGAATGCTGAACGTAATCTCAAAGAAGATAGTCTGCAGAGTAAGGATGCTCAGCGTAGAGTAAGAGGAGCTTGGAGAGGCTCGAAAGCTCAGAAAGCCACCAGAGGTTGGGAAGGCCGAGTGAGAGGAGCAAAGAGCGAAGCCACTCAAGGTTGGGCGCAATGGAGCTGCGGTGAAATTGGAGAACAGCAGGAGATCAAATGGTCTAGTTGTTGCTGGTGTCTGAGGTGTGTAAACACAGAAGAAGGAATTTTCCAGAGACAGTATAGAGAGCTGAGGGAGTCAGAGAGGCCAGAAGCTCAAGAAGTTCAGAGCACTAACTGAAGGAATTAGTCCATAGAAGCCTAGATCTGTCAGCAAAGCATGAACAGCCAGTGGGGTAAGATGGCATTCTAAGCCCAACTTTTCAGTTGTAAACTAATGTAGTTAAGTGTAGCACTTGTAAAATAATTGAAGCCATAATCCCAAAGAGCCTCATCAAGTTGATTAGAGCTCAAGGAGACGTAGCCCAAGAGTTTTGGGTGAACTCCACATTAATATTGTTGTTATGTACGTTTGTTGAATTGTTGCCTTATTTACTGTCATATATATTTAAATATCAGCATAAGCAACATCAATTATAGCACTTAATAGTCACACAAAAAATAAACACAAGCATACACTTATTTTCAAGCATTTCTTAATTCCGCATTGGTTAATCATTAAAGATTTGGGAATATTCAAGCTTTGGAAGTGGGAGAGGTTCTTGTAAGCTAGATAAGAAGCCTAAGAGCCCCATTTTCAGATCACCCATTAGAAAGGTTTGTTTGAGGAGTACATTTTCTTCCTACACTTAGTAGTCATAACTCAACAATATACAACTACCAAGTGTTTGTTTCCCCAAAAAAACACTGCTTAGGATCTCAAAATGGCTCTCGAAGTTCAAGACCTTAAAAATTATTGAAATTTTGCCAAAAAAAAAATTGTGAGCCAGTGGAATAGGTGGGTGGCCACCAATATCCATTAGGATCAATCCTCCCACCTTATGAAGAAATGGTCACCATTATGTTAAGTTCCTTCATTAGATGGGGAATTTTTTGTTGAACTTGGCCCCTAGTGAGCCACTTTCCTTGGTGCAAGAGCTAGCCTACTTTGACAATCAATATAGTTGGATCCTTTGTTGGTGGGTGCTCTTAATCTGTGTGTCCATGATTTGATCAATTGTGGCCTATTGAATGCAATATAGTTTGAGATATTTTGATGAAATTTTCTCTGTGATCTTTGATGTGTCCAACAATGGCGAAAAGTATGCTCAAAGGTGGCCCACATTGAACACTAGGTGCAGGTCAAGGAAAGGGGGGGATACTTAGCTCAAACACATTGTCACCCAGCCTTGGTGATGCTATAAGTTCCATATCAGGGTGGTTAAATATTTTAATGGGCCCTTGTAAGGTTTTCCTTATGTAAATGCAACCAAGTCCTGTCTCCCACTTGAAACTTGTGTGGCACCCGGTGTTGATCATGGCATTATTTGTACTTAGTATTGGTTTTTTACAATATATCATGGACCCATTGGTGGATGTGTTGGATTTATTCAATAAACTTGGTAGCTTTGTTAACTTCATATTAAAATAAGCATATTTTGTGTGTGTCGTTGCAAGGGATGGTGCGAAATTTATGGGACCCAATGGTTGAAATCTCATACCCGCCTAAAACTAGTTGTGGTCAGTTGAGCTACGGAAAGATATGTTGTAGTTGTGTTGAACAGAGGGGAGACTCTCATCCCATGTGTGTGGATGCTTGGAGTTTTACATGTGCAAAATGTGTTTGATCATCTTCTTGACGACCTCTTTCTAGCCAACAGTTTGGAGGTGGAAGGTAGTTGATTTGGTTAGCTTGGTGTCTAACAATGACTAGAGGCTCGACCATGTTGGAAATGTAACTAGGTTCGGTCTTCATAATTATCATTTTACTTGTGTCATTATATATTTCATGTAAAAGAAAAAGAATAAAAATAAATTGTTGTTTTTATTATTTTTATATTTATTCAAACCATTTTCTTCATGTTCGTAGGGTTTATTGGGTCAAATAGAAAATTTTCATGAATCAAATTAATGTACTTGAGTCAAAATCCTATTTCGACTAAGAAAAAGAGAAATTAATTATTTTAAGTCAAAAAGAGTAAATTAGACATCCACAAACCAATTCAGCTCTCTCTGGACAAGTCAGCCCTGAAAGGCACCAATCCAACCGCCTAAACAGTTATAAATAGTGTACAATTCGACCTCATTTGGGTACACATCACTCACATCAATTTTTGTGCAAGAAAGAGCAAGAAGACTAGATAAACTCAAAGGAAAGAGAGTGAGAATCAAAGGAGAAGGGATGAAGATCAAAGGAGAAAGAAACTTACACTATTCTTCCTTGATTTTTCCATAAGTGTGACATTTTTTGAGTTACCATAGGACATAAAATTTTAATAGTGTTGCAGGTCCGAAATTTCAGAGTTTGACCAAATTTGAAGAGCATTGACCATCATTGATTTTGTTGGATTTGACTTGGTTGAGGAAGGTTTGGAGGGTTGACTTGGGTTTTTGGGTCTTGGATTTCTCACTTTGATATGATTCTATAAGAAGAGTTGTTATTTGGGTTTTCCCACTTAAGGGGTTTTTCTCTCGCTTGGAGCCTAATTTCTTGTGTTCTTTGTCTCTTATGGTCTTCATATTTTGTATTTTGGTAATTATTTGATGAAGAAGAACATAATAAAGTAAATAAGAAACCAACAACCATTCACAAGTAACTATCAAGTAAGAGAAATCACCCTAATATACAAGCATATTGATTTCTAAACATGGGATCAGAGCTAAGGTAAGGGAAAGGAAAATTGGATATCACATCTTGTTGGCTTATTTGTAGACTCCTTCAAGATATCATTGAAGTGATTATAATGAAGAAAGAGAATATTTTGAAGCAGCAGTCATCATTCACTTCTGAAGAAGATCATCATTCTTGAGGTAGCTTAAGAACATTCCTCAAAGCTTGAAGACATCCTCATACTCCCAATCAAATAACATCCATTTAAGAATATCAAAGCTTATTCAAGGTACACGAAGTTTATCATTATGGAATCCTAAATCAAAGTACTATGATAACTTTATTGTTTAGAAGTCATTACTCTATGTAAAGATCTATAGAATATTGTTTGCACTCGCTCAAGCATGAATGGAAGGATAGTTCCTATGTTATGTGAAATCTCTATAACATTGTGACACAAGGAGAAACTGTGGTGATCCTAGACAAAAGATCCACTTGTTATCGAACTCCAATCATGTAATAATGTCTACAATATGAACTATCTGTTGTAAACATAGGCCTTCATTTAAGGACAAGATTGTGGAAAGCAAGAGGTATTTGAACCCTCTGTATCTGAACGTTCCACTAATAGTGACAACATTCTCTAAAAATACATTGTGATGCAGGTCACAAGAAATGCAAGAAACAAGCATTCATATAATGTCAAACAACTACATCTACTATACAAGACATCTGAGTCTTCGACAACACTATAATTTTTTGTGAACAATCTATATCAATTCTCAAGGAATAGCAAAAGAAAAGAAGCATACATCTGAAATTTTGGTGGGATCTGAATCTTTTATGACACTATATGACATACAAGTCCTGAAATATTTGTGGCAAGATTTTTTGTGCTAATACAAAAGTTAGAGGTGTGAATTATTCCTCGCTTAAGTGGACTACTAGACAGAAGTTTATGAAGACATCTTGAATGCATCACTATGTGAAAAATCTACAGTATACTCCTTCTCCATGCTCTACAAAAATTTTACATTAGTAGTCTTATTACCATTTTATATTAATGTCAAAATAATTCAAGCATCCAAGTGTTTGGTTTCCTTTGCATTCTAAAGTTGGTTTCTAGGTTGATCCCTAGAAGAAAAATATAAGATACATTATGGACTAAATATATGTAGGATAGAATGGAATTTATGATACATGCAACACGCAAGACTTGGCCATGTACTAGGCTTATATACAAAGAACAAACATGAAACATGTCACTTTACGGTAGTAGATCATATCTAAATCAAAAAGACCAAGAAATCTCAAGGAACAAGAATTCTCAAGGATCAAGCATCAAGTATCAAACCTACAACAATGAAGAATGAGACAATAGAAACTTGAAGCAATATATCTATGGAAACTTGATTCACTACAAGAAATGAACGTGAAAAGAATTTTATAAGTCCCATCTCTGTGGTTTGTAGCTTAGCTTGAAGAACAAAGGACTAAGATCAATGTTCGACTTCTTGAATACCATATGAAGACTTGGTTACGTAGTGTATGAAAAGAATTAAATCCGAAATCAGTGTATGCATGTATTTGAAGATACTCCAATACATAAAATAATAACCTACTACATTAATTAAGCTAACCTATTTATGAAGCCAAGACAAAGCTAGTAACCTAAAGGAATCTAGACCAAGATGTTGAACTCTATGAAATAACTATGACATTAAAATTTGAAACTTATCTATGTGATACCAATGCTTGTAGCAAAAGATGAAGGACCTGAAAATAAACCTAAAGCCAAGACCCTGGCTATCTACTATTGAAGTGCTAGCATGTACCAGGTCTACGAGCAAATTTGCTATAGAAGTTAGAGTAGTAACTATAGTTGCATTTGAAATGTAAAATATTTTTGGATTCATAAAGTTGTAAAAGCATTTAAGAATGGAATAGTTTACAAGGAACATTCAGTTGCATCTCATCACAAAGATTCATAAGTATACATCATCATTAGCAAGAAATATCTACTAGCAACAATAAAATAAGCATGATCCAATACATTGTGCAGCATTAGAAGAAGTTTCTCCAACATGGTATTTTAAGACACTGGCATTTGAATAGAAGAATCAAAGGATTGTAGCAGAAGTCTATTCTACTAGAAGAATATGGAAGCATAAATTGTAGGTTTTAACCCTGTACAGAAATTACCTGCATACAAATTCTAAAACACAGAAAATAAAAAATGCGAGAGCATAACACATAAAACACATATACACAGAGATTTTCCCCTGAATCCCAAAACTGGGACTACAGCTTGATTTTTCATTATGTTCCTTTCAATGTTACAATACATATTTATACATATCGAAGCATCCAATACCAAGGACCGAAAACCATCGCGTCCAATACCATGGACCGAAAACCATCACGTCTAATACCATGGACCGAAAAGCATCGCGTCCAAAAAACATGTGTGAAAATCATGCACAAAACCATAGGTGGGTCCGCCCAACCTAACATAGGATCCAAAACCAAAATTTTCCGGGGCACTGCCCCGAACCCCATAAAGTGGGGTTACCGGTGCCCTTCAAACCCCCTGTTAACTACATGGAAAGAATATAACACAACCCAACATTCTCCCACTCATTGTTTTCTTTCCACAGGGGGCCACAAGAGAGCTTAGTCATTTTCCCAGCCCTGAAATGCCCATTGTCTCTCTAAACCAAGAGAACTTCTCAGAGCTCACAGATTTTGTCAATGCATCTGTAGTATTCTTCAAAGTGTCCACCTTTACCAGCAACACCTTTTTGTCTTCTTCATATCCCTCACAAAGTGATAATGAACATCAATTTTCTTTGTCTTTGAATGATATGCAGGGTTCTTTGCGAAGAAAATTGCACTTTGGTTGTCACAGTCTATCCTTATAGCTTCCTGTACTAACCCCATACTTGAACACAATCTCTGCAACCAAACTACTTCCTTGCTTGCATGAGTGGCTGCCATGTATTCTGCCTCTGTAGTTGATAGTGCCACTACAAATTGTTTCTTACTCATCCAATTGACTGCACCTCCAAATAGGTTAAACACATACCCACTTGCAGATCTTCTTTGATCCAGATCTCCAGCCTAGTCTGCATCAACAAAGCCACAAATATCTAGCACTCTGTCCAATCCTCGTCTTCCTTGGTATCACAGACCATAATCACTAGTGCCACGCAAATACCTGAAAACCCGCTTCACTGCTGTCCAATGCTCCTTTCTTGGTTTTGACATAAACCTGCTCAATACTCCCACTGCATGTGCAATGTTTGGTCTAGTACATACCATTGCATACATCAGGCTACCGACTGCACTTGCATATGGAACACGGGACATGTCCTCTTCCTCTTCTTGTGTCTTGGGACATTGTTCAGCAGATAACCTTACACCAACAGGAATAGGAACCTTCACCAGTTTACTATCCTGCATATTAAACCTCTGTAGTATTGTCTCGAAATACTTCCTCTGGTTTAACCAGAGCTTCCTCTTTGCCGGATCTCTTTTAATTTCCATGCCCAAAATATAGTTTGCAGCACCAAGATCTTTCATGTCGAATTTGGAGGACAATTGGGTCTTCAAATCCTGGATAATTTCTTTGTCATTTCCAACCAGCAACATATCATCCACATACAAGACCAGATAAATAACACGGTCACCAATTAATTTAAAATACACACAGTGATCTGCTTTGCTTCTGGTGAATCCAAGTCCCAGTACAAATGTATAAAAATTCTAATACCACATCCTTGGTGACTGTTTTAACCCATACAGAGACTTCTTTAACTTGCATACCATTTCTTTCTTACCCTTCGCTGCAAAGCCTTCAGGTTGATTCATGTAGATTTCCTCTTCCAGATCCTCGTGAAGAAATGTTGTCTTCACATCCATCTGTTCTACCTCAAAATCAAAAGCAGCAGTAACAGATAAAAGTAATCTAGTAGAAGTTACCTTGGCAACAGAAGAAAAAATATCACCAAAATCAATTCCTGGCACCTGGGAATAACCTTTTGCTACCAATCGAGCTTTGTATTTCTCCACTTTTCCTTCTGAATTTGTCTTCTTTTTGAACACCCATTTGCTACCAATGGGTTTCCTTCTAGCCGGCAACTCCACCAAATCCCAAGCCTCATTTTTGTGAAAAGATGCCATTTCATCAACCATGGCCTCTTTCCAGAGTTTTCCATCCTCTGAATCTACTGCTTCCTTCACAGTTCAAACTCTATCTTCTCAGGTTCCTTTCGTTGGAATTCATGTTTAATAACATCTTTCACCTATCTGAACACCACATCTCCACTGTACACAACCTTCTGTGTGACTGGGTTCCAAAGCTTATAACCCTTTAAACCATCCTTATACCCAATAAAGATGCACTTTTCAGATTTACTATCCAACTTGGTTCGTTTCTCCTTTGGAACATGTACATATGCATCACATCCAAATACCCTCAGATGTGAAAGAGAGGGTTTCTTACCATTCCATACCTCTTGTGGAGTCTTATCCTCCAACGCTGATGAAGGTGACCTCTTGACTAGGTAACTTGCAGTATCCACCGCCTCTGCCCAGAATTCCTGTCCTAACCCAGCACCACTGAGCATGCTTCTTGCCCTTTCCATCAACGTCTTATTCATTCTTTCTGCAACTCAATTTTGTTGAGGTGTATATGGAGTAGTCTTCTACCATGATATACCACACTTCCTACAGAATTTTTCAAATTTCTTACTGCAAAACTCTCCATCGTTATCTGTCCTCAGCACGTTTATCTTCTTCTCTGTCTGGTTTTCCAACAGAGCCTTAAATTCTTTAAACATATCAAAGACTTCAGATTTCTTCTTAAGGAAATATATCCATGTATTCCTTGAGAAGTCATCTATAAATGATACATAGTACACAGACCTAGCCAGTGATGGAACCTTCACAAGTCCAAACACATCATTGTGCACAAGCTCTAATATATGTTTCGCCCTCTTACTTCCAAAGGGGAAAGTCACCCAATTCTGCTTCCCATATACACAATTTTCACAGAAATCAAAATCTAGAGAGTTGTTACTCATACCTTCTACCATACCTTTACCATGAAGTATTCGAATGCCCTTCTATCCAATATGTCCAAGCCTTTGATGCCACATCATGGTCCTCTCTCCAGAGACGACTAGATTTTCTACTCCACTTTCAGGAACCACATAATTGTTGCACCCATCAACAATAGTGCTACCTTGCAGCTTGTACAGAGTTCCAGTCCGAACTCCCTGCATCAATACCAGTGCTCCCCGAACCATCTTGCAGGTATCCTTCTCGAACATTGTTTTTACACCTGCATCATCCAGATTGCTTACAGAAATCAAATTTCTAGCCAATGCAGGAATATGTAGAACACCCGGAAGTGTTCTAACCCTTCCACCTTGCAACTTCAACTTTACTTTTCCGCGACCAATGATTCTAGCCTTCCTGTCACCCCCAAAGAAGACATCACCACCATCATATTTCTCATACTCACAAAACCACTCTCTATGGGGAGTGAAGTGAAAGGATGCACCTGAGTCAATCAACCATGCCTCATGCTCTACATGTGTACTTGAAGAATCCAAGTACACATCCCCACCTTCATCTGAGGTGGTTTTCGCCTCTACAGAAGGAGCCTCATCAGATTCCTTTCCTTTGTCAGGAGCTTTAGATTTACGGTCCCTTTTGTAGTGCCCTTCCTTTCCACATTTCCAGCACATCACCTTTACAGGTTTTCGTAGAGATTTAGATCTCCCTTTAGATTTAGATCTCCCACTCAATGACTTATTTTTGTTTCTATTCTGGATCCGCCCTCGTACAGACAAGGCATCACCGTTTTGGTTCTCCATATTCTTCCATCTCATCTCCTCCGTCAACAAGTATGAGACTATTTCATCAAAATGCAAGGCAGTTGCATTGCTACCTATTGAAATAACCATACTATCCCACGAATCTGGTAGAGAACACAACAAACTGATGCACTTATCTTCATCTGAAATTTTAATATCAACATATGCTAACTGACTTACCACAGTATTAAATGCATTCAGATGCTCTGTCACCGAGTCTCCATCTTTCATCCTCAGGTTATACAGCTTTTTCTGCAGGAACAGTTTATTCACCAGAGACTTAGATTGGTACAAAGTCCCTAACTTGTCCCACAAAGCCTTCGCCGTAGCTTCCCCTGATACATTCAGCAATACTGAATCTGAGACACACAATCATATTGTGCTCTTTGCCTTCCGATCCAACTTCTTCCATTCTTCATCGGACACTCCTGTTGGTTTAGTACCTGGATCTACCACGATCCATTGGTCTTTATCTACCAACAGATCCTCCATCTTCAGTTTCTACAACTCAAAACTCTGACCATTAAATTTCTCGATCTCTATCTTTCCACTGCTCGCCATCTTCTTTCACCACTAGAATCAATCTCGTAGATCTCCCATTGAACAAGGTCTACCATAGGCCCGAGCGAAACCCCTCAGCAACAAAGGTGTCCCCTTGAAGCCAAAATAGCTCTGATACCAAATGTAGGTTTTAACCCCGTATAGAAATTACCTGCATAAGAATTCTAAAACACAGAAAATAAACAATGTGAGAGCATAACATATAAAACACATATACACAAAGATTTTCCCCTGGATCCCAAAACCGGGACTACCAGCTTGATTTTTCATTATGTTCCTTTCAATGTTACAATACATATTTATACATGCCGAAGGATCCAATACCATGGATCGAAAACCATCACGTCCAATACCATGGACCGAAAACCATCGTGTCTAATACCATGGACCGAAAACCATCACGTCCAATACCATGGACTAAAAACCATCGTGTCTAATACCATGGACCGAAAACCATCGCATCCAAAAACATGTGCGAAAATCATGCACAAAACCATAGGTGGGTCCGCCCAACCTAAGTTAAGGTCCAAAACCAAAATTCTTTCTTCAACTCCCTCTAAAGATATGAGTTCTTTCCTAATATATTAAATTTTCATTAATATATTAGGAAAGAACTCATATCTTTAGAGGGAGTTGAAGAAAGAATATGTTACATTAAGAAATACAGTTCAACAGAAATTCAAGAAGCATAATATGATATATTTTGGTCTAGATACTTCACTTATAAAAGTTTGAAAAAGAAAGTCAAGATGGTAGACAAATTCACAATTCTATGTTTAGTCTTGGTATAGCAGTAGAACACACTAGTGAGAGAATTTATGTTGACACTATTGAGAAGCTAGATTATGCAAAGGAAGTTATGTCGACTTCAGAGGGAGCTAGAAGCACAAAGTGACTTGAAGTATCTTATAACTTAAAATTTGGAGTAACATCACTTATTTTGGAAACTATGGTAATGAGGAATGACATCATAATGTTCAGGATATGATATGACTTCTAAGAAGAATATATAGGAGAAGCGTGTACACTATAAAGGAATGAAGGTAGCAAATTGATACAATCCATGAGATAGTTTGTTGATCACTTGATGATATGATGGGTTCGATACTGGTCTAGAAGAAATTCACCCTCCTTAGTTGAAATTAGGGAGATATAATTGGATCTACATTGTTTGGTTTGATAGGTGCTATTGTTGACTAAGATATTATTGATGATTAGTGGAAGATGATATAATTTCTTTTAAAATGGATGCAGTCAAAACCCTATCACGAAGAAAGAGTATGTGAAGGCTTTCTTGATCGACATTAAAACAGTTTTGCTCCATAATATTTTTTATGAACTACTTGTTGACATGAAAGGTTTATGAAGGTCAAATCCTGTTATGATATTATGTAAGATAGGAGCCCAACAACTACAGTAGATCACCACAAGAGAACATGTAGCTAATGCTCTAATGAGCAATTTTTAGACAAGCTTAGGCTTATGGTTGTTCCTCCCTACTTTTAGAGGGAGCAAGTTTGGACACCGTATTCTCCATGTGTCATGAACTATGGACAAGACTAATAACCATAAACCTAGTGAAGGCACTAGTAAGGAGAATGGTGGATTGGATAAGAATATGGGACTGATACTTCTTAAGGAATGGTATCCAAGATAGGAGTATTCCCGAGGAACGATACTATTTGAAGATTGGTAATCCAATATAAGAGTAGTACTGAGGACCTCTTTTATTTGAGGATGTGGTGATATCCAAGATAAGAATAGTCTTGTAAGGACATACCTAGTGAACATTCAGATGGGTTATGTGCCTTGAGAGGTAGTGGTGATGTCCAAATGTATGCCTCCTAGTATTGTGCTCTAATCTAGTGGAGAGATAGTGCTTGTCCGTCAAGGCCTCACTATTTTGTAATTGATAATGTTGTTTATGATGATTCTTGATCATTCTTATCAATTATAACCCTTCTTATGAGAATATTTCAATTTGACAATATCCTTGTATATTGTTGAGTCATTATGAATACCTCCCTAGTTAAGAGGAAGTGTTGGAAATGTAACTAGGTTCAATCTTCATAATTATCAATGTACTTGTGTCATTATATATTTTATGTAAAATCAAAAGAAGAAAAAAAAAATATTTTTATTCTTTTATAGTTAGTCAAAACATGTTCTTCATGCTTGTAGGGTTCATTGAGTCAAAAATAAAATTTTCATGAGTCAAATTAATATATTTGATTAAAGTCCTATTTCGACTATTTGAAAGAAAAAGAGAAAATTATTATTTTAAGTCAAAAAGAGTAAATTTGACATACACAAACAAAGTCACACCTCTTTGGATAAGTCGGCACTAGAAGGCACCAATTCGACCTCCTGGACAGCTATAAATATAATACAATTCGACCTTATTTAAGCACACATCGCTCACATTGATTTCTATGTAAGAAAGAGCAAGAAGGCCATAAAAAGTCAAAGGAAAGAGACTGAAAGGAGAAGGGACAAAGGTCAATGGCGAAAGAAACTCACACAATTATGCCCTAATTTTGTCACACGTGTGAAAATTTCTGAGTTATCACACGGCCAAAAATTTCAGTAGTGTTGCAGGTCCAAAATTTCAGAGTTTGACCATATTTGCAGAGCATTGACCAATGTTGACTTTGTTTGATTTGACTTGGTTGAAGAGGGTTGACTTGGTTCTTATGGAAAGTCTTGGTCTTGGTTTTTGGGTCTTGGATTTCTCACTTGATATGATTCTATAAGAGCAATAGTTGTTTGGGTTTTCCCCCTTGTGGGGTTTTACCCTGGCTTAGAGCCTAATTTCTTGTGTTCTTGTCTCTTGTGATATTCATATTTTGTATTTTGGTAATTGCTTGATGAAGAAGAACATAATAAATTAAATAAGAAGCCAACAACCATTCATAAGTAATTATCAAGTAAGAGAATTCACCCTAATCAACAAGCATGTTGATTTCTCAATAGACTGGAATGCACTTAGGAACTTGCAATCCTGATCTAATATGATGGTCTATGGGATCCCAAAAAGTATTTACACTCATTCAAAGAAGAGCTTGGTAGTGGTTTCTACTGTGATATTCTTCTTTAAGGAATTCAAAATGGTCATCTCATAAAATCTATCAATGACCACAAACACGCTACCTTACCATGCCTGGTAGAAGGAAGGCCAAACATACAGTCCATCAATATGGACTCCTAAGGCCAGTTAGGAGTACGCATGGGGTGTATAGGCCTTGCTACTTAATGGTTAGTTTTGAAATGGCATAGGTAGTATATGACCTAATCACAGGGGCTTCATTGACAAAGCAATACCATACCACGTGCATTCATATTGGGGCATAAAAATTGAGGAAAAAAAGAAATAATATATTGAGCATATAATAGGAGCGTAAAGGGTTTGTCATTGTTGTATAGGAATATGTGTATTATAAGGTATTGTTTATACAATGCATTGGCCACGTGGAGGAAAAAATTAGGTGGGATGGAGAAATAGAGGTTTAGGAGTATTGTGGGAGTATCAAGAGTGGGAGGGATAAAGAAAACACTATGGTAATATTAGGTCCAGAGTAGCCTAGTATTCAAGCATATGGCCTTAGTATTGATATGCAATTCATGTTAATGTTAAATTCTTAAAGTAAAAGTGGCATTCTCATTTATCTTTCATTTTCATCCTTTTAATTAAACTTTTAACATTACCATGAAATGACTCAGGATGTTTGAGTGGTTCTAACCTCATTGGATCTCATATGGAGAAAGTAGAATTTTATATATCACTCAAAATCCAACATACTTATCAGTTTTTCAGGATTTCAGGATTGGGGGGATTACAATGTTTCCATTGGATTTTGTCATGTACTAGTATATGGAACTCGTATGTAATCATGAGCACCAAGCCCTCTATGTACCTTGATGTTAGTGAGATTGGTTGTCGAACTCCTTTATCATGAACCTATTATAAATGTACCCATCACTCAAACAAAATCTTGACTTAGCATGCTACATTTTTTCTATCTTTTGTTAATGTTTAGAGGGTGATATTAATGACAAAGATCCCAAGATCGACAATGATTTTGATGATATGTAGGTATTCATTGTAGCATGATTTTTTTGGATGTTAGAGGCCATCGAGGGCCTATTTTTTGATGTATTTTGGTTCATAAATGGATTGCACTTGTTGTTATTTTGGTTATGTGCAAACTTACATGCTATATAAATGAGAACTTATCATTTGTGGACTCGTGGTTGATGAAGATTATAACTACTAGATGAAAGATGTTATATGGTTTAATCCATGTTTTTATTTTTTTATCAATAATTCATCATTCTAAATTCTTTTGTTGACATATGTACATAAAAAATATAGAAATATATAATATATAAATTTCACTCCCAAAATCGTTGTCAACCCGAGATATTTTGAAAATGTTGCTCCTTGCTCCTGCTCCACAGCAACCTTTCTCTAGAAGAGACATGTGTCACATTACTAATACGTCTATGATCTATGTCTAATGCATGTGTTAAGATTTTTTACCTATTTCTCAACAAGTGATCCTCCCAATCATGGGGTAGTAGAGAAGACAACATATACCGCAACTTCATTACCCTTTCCTTACATTAGTGATGAGCAGGTTGAATGAAAGTGCAGGAGACAGTGACACATACTATTGCTTGGTAGAGAGAACATGCATGCCACAGGAGATATTCAAATAGACTATTGTTTGGAAGAGGGTGCATGTATGCCAAGGGCATGCATGTGCCACCTTCAGTTAGTTCTAGTTTAGATGTTGTTTTAGATTTATCAATTTTAGTTTTAGATAGAGTTTTTCTATTATTAGAGCTTTGCTTTTGTTATTTTGAGCATGATTGATCTATTCTTAGTAGAAGGGTGCAGATCCCTAGTCAATTAAAATACTTATGCATGAGAAATTCCCATATTGGGTAGAGGACACAGATCTCAAGGAAGGGATACATGCTTACATGCTCCAGTTCATATTTTGATGGAAACACACTTACTTGGAACTCTTACCATGCAACTATGGTGCAACAGGTGATCAATTTAATGCTACGATTTGACAAATCCAACTAGATATTATTTTGCATGTGTCCATATTCATTGTACTTTCTCCTCTTCCTATTCTATAAGTGAGATGAAAGGTGTGCCATTGTGTTGGTTATCGAGGTTTTGTTTTGAAATGTTGTAGTGTATATTTTTCAATATTCAATAAAAGATAAATGTAATTGAGAGTTCGGATCCATTTATTTTCCATTCAAATTTTCCACTGTTTGTATTTGTAAATCAACAAACTTATATCTTCCTTTTTTTATTGAAACTTTCAAGCTTCTAGCTACCTATTATTTAGGTTATTCTTTCTAAGTGAAGAATCTGCTTGCCATTGTTAATGAAAATAAAGGGATATAAATATAAAGGGGCAAAAAAAATGTTAATGAAAAAATGGATACTTACAATATCTAGTGAAATTAGGGGTTTTTTAAATTGGGAAGGTGTATTGGGTTTGTATTGGTAGGGGGTTAAATAAAGTGATTTTTAAAGGCATTTTCCAATATGTAGTCAAATGAAGGGTATTGTTTAGTATGCCATGATGCATATGCTATGTCAAAGGTTCATTGAGTGAAGCCAAAATGGACCTTATCTACGTGCCAACATCATGTCAAATTTTCAGCTATTAAAAATACATTTGCAATACTGCCACTATATTCTCCACATCAAATTCCATGTTACCTCACTATGATGTTCCTCTTAGGTCATCTTTGTGCACTTGCTTTAAGGAACACAAACATGTCCCAAGTAGAACAACAATGAATCTTGGAGGTGGAAGTTTGGAACTTGCCTTCCTGCCATCAACATTTGGTATGTGGTAGAAAATTCCGAGTCATTGTTGTATAATTGTGGCCACACAAGGTCTCATTCCTACAAGAATTGAGAATTGTGTTCAAATTATGCCACAATTGGAGGCTGACTGAGGCAATATGCTACATGATTGGTGTTACTCTTCTTGTATTTGATGTTCAAATGGAATTGTTGCAGGTATGTGGAACATTTTTTATGGTATTCATTATGTAACTTCTCTTGTGTCTACATAAATTGTAGAGGCTTGTGATTAGTGTGGATGATCGTCTCCTTCCTCAAAATATAATGTTTCCATTGTCAGTAGGATCTACACAATGGAAAAAATCTACTTATCATTGGTGGGATATCTCTAGACAATATCATATAGTGTTTCACTGTGATAGGCCACCAAATGTCCTTTTTGAAAGAAGGTTGCACCAATATCATAGTCAGAGGAATCTTCCTCAATCTCAAATGGTTGTTGCAGGTATGGTAGAGTGGGGACTAGTGCAAAGAAAAGGTGGTGCTTTAGTTCATCGATTTCCTTCTATTGTGATTCAAAACAAAAAAAGTTTTCTTCTGCTCTACCCTTGGTCACTTGACTTAAGGGTCAAGTGATATAAGAGAACCCCAAAATAAATATATTATAGAAGTTAGCAAGGCCAAAGAAGATGTGAAGCTATGTTAGAGTCATCAGGGCTAGGAAACCTCAAATGACTTGGATCTTGGCTGGATCCACATGCACACCTTGCTCATCAATAATGTAGCCTAGGTGTTGGACCTTTTCCATTTCGAAGGATAATTTTTCCAAGTTAAGACAGAGCTTGTACTAATAATTGCATAGTGTGAAGGACCTATTGAATATGTTTCAAGTGTTCTTCCCAACTCTCGTTGAAGATGAGGATATCATTCAGATATACAACCACAAAAGAGTTTTTGAAAGGCCACAAGATACCATCCATCAACCTCATGAAATTTCCTCAGGCATTTGTCAACCCAAAGGGAATGACCAAACATTCAAAAAGATCCCCCTTGGACTTGAAAGAAATCTTCCATACATCAGTCAGTTCTATTAAGAATTTGTGGTAGCCATATTTCAAATCAAACTTATGGAAGTACTTGGTCCCCTTGAGTTGGTCAAGAAGGTCATCAATCTAGGGATTGGGTACCGATTATTAACTATGATTTTGTTTAGGGCCCCATAATCAATGCAAAGTTTATGGGCCCCATGTTTCTCATCAGTACAATTAGGATTCCACAAGGTGAGGAACTTAGTAATATGTTCCATTTTTGGAGCAACTCTTTGATCGATCGCTTGATTTCCTCATTTCACAAAAGAGAAAAGTGGTAGTTTGGCCCATTAGGAAAAGGTGCGTCGAGAGGTCAGATCGACTGAATGCTTGACCTAACAATGCAGAGGTACCCCAGTGGGTGAGGAGAAGATGTCTTTGTATTCTTCCATGACCTTATCCACATGCCTCTACTGCATGTAGGACCCCCACGTGGAAGCCATGGATGTGGCCACAACCTCTCCTTACTTTGAGATTGAATCGGGAAGAAGACAATTTTCCTAGCCTAGGATATCACCTTAATGCATTGCTTATCAATGATCAAAGAAATGGTCGTAGGTAGGGATACCTATGTTATCCTATATAGTTTCTTACCCAAAGTAATGATAAAACCATGAGGTCTAGATTCATATAAAACATGACGCTTTCACAAGTATGCTTGACCTAAAAGAACATCACAAACTTCATAGGGAGAAATATCACACAATACTCCTTTCTTGAAAGGCTCGATGTTGTAGGGCAGACAACATTATTGGATGATTCGAAGATCTCACCATTGGTGGAGCCACCCAAAGGTGTATGGTTGTAGGTTTGATGTTTTCCACAGGCTCAACCACTTAAATGCCTTTACTAATATGAGGTTATTTTGACTTCCATTATTGACAAAGAAACAAAGTGGAGCACCCTTCACCCACATTTGTGAGTGAAAGAATCACTCACCTTCCTCTGGATATTTGAGCTCACCTTGTTGGACTTTGGTGGTGGCAATGGTGGCACTAGGTTCTGCATCAATAATCAATTTGCCTTTGTCTAGGTCAGGTTCAAAGTCGAAACCTGTGTCTAATGTTGAGGCTTTTAGCTTGGCCACAAGTGATTTCCTTACGTGACATTCATTGGTGTCATGAGAGGGGATCTTGTGGAACTCACACCACTTTCCCATGTATTTATTTTTCTTCCCATTACCATTCTTATCGACCTCCAAGAAAATAATGAAAAGTCTTGAATGATATGATCCCTCTATCACCCTACCTAGAATGAAAAGGGTGATCCTGTAGTTCTTGGTTTGTGAAGATGCGTTGTTAGGTGCTCTATTTTCCACATCTAGGCTTAACTTCAACCTGTGTTTGCAGCTTAAATGGGTTTTCCTGGGGTGGTACATCTTGGCTATGTCATGTGTTCTATGGTTTGGGTATGCCTTTACCCTGCTTCTACTATGAATTATTCGCATATCCAAAGTCTTTCTTCTTTTGTTTAAATTTTTACTTGAATTTGAAAGCATATTGGTATACTACGCCAAGTGAATAGATATCTAGGGACTCCACTTTTGTTTGGGTGTATCTATGAAGATAACCATAGTACTTGAGCACCAGGTGTCGCTCAGATTCTATGATACCCAGATAGGTGTGCAAGGTATAAAATATATTTGTGAACTTCGACACTACTTTGTCCCTTTCCGGTTGTAGTGTGGTCCATCTCATGTATTGTTTTTTATAGCTTCCAACAAGGTAATAATATTCCTTAATATAATCCATAAAATAATCCCAAGTGGGTGTGAATAAAAATGGTGTAGATGTAGAAATATGGTGATAGAATTGCAATTGCTCAAGAAATTTAATCTAAATCACGAGACATAATTCTACTTTAGCTCTCTACGTAAATAATTCACAATTTAGAACAACATTCGCAAACATGCATCAATCACATACATAAGTACATAGATTTATCTAGGGGAAACCAACTGGTAAAAACCCCTTAATATTGCTTGCATTAATCAAATGAATATAGAATATATTACAATTGCTTGCTCACTGTTAGCTAAACCTGCAAGTGAATAACCTTTCTCTCTACTCAATGAGAAGCTCTAACACAGACTTAGTCCACTTATGCCTATGCTTGAGCCCATATTTACTAGCACTAATCCTAAGGAATTAGGCCCCTGTTTTTAAGGAATTTTCCTCCAATTGATTGCACAATTCCCAAGGTTGGATCTCTGACTGCATGCAACACCTGTACACTCAAGACTAGTCTACAACTGATGTTACATTTCCTTGGAATCTCCACCACAAATGGGGAACTCGAATTCTCTACATGCACTAGCTATTTTTGGTTGATTGATCAGTTAACTGGATGATCACTGAGTTAAACTGTTGTCCCACTGCACAATTGACCTCCAACTAGTTCTATCAACAGTTAGAACTAGTTTAACTGAATACAACTGGAAATAACTTAACTCGATTGTTACAAATTAGCAATCACACTTGCAAAATTAATCTCCAAGCTCTCTAACTCAAATTTACTTAGCTAACTAAGTGACAAAAGGCATTTCACCTCAGTTAACTACCTCCAAGTCGTTTGTTGATGTGTAATTTCATTTTTTCTCAATTTGACCAAGGAAAATTCAAATTGAGACTTTCCTGCTACACTTCTCAACAATAGGTTCCTCCATGGCCCTTTGCACACAGTAATTTTCCCACCAATCCTTGACATGGAGGGTTGCATTAAGGATTGCAAAGTTAATATTTTCTCTATCAGGAAAATTGTGGACAAAAAATTCCCTTATAGCATATTTAAGCATTTGACTAGAGCATCTACGTCTATTTGGCCTTCAAATATAGGAATATCAAAATTAACTTGTACCTTAAAGGGTGCATTTCCTCCCAAGTGACCACTTGATAAAGATGCATCACCTATTAGGATACGTTAAAGGATCTAGGAAAAAATATCCATACTCGTGTTCCTTTGTTGCTCGAGGGCTTCTTTAAGCATCAGTTTAATAGGATCACCTTCTCCCTCATCTTTATTTCTTCTTCCATGGGAGGCCATCAAGGTTGGTGAGGACAGTCTTGCAAAGGCTCAAGGAGTTACGATCCCAACTCCTTATACCCTAACCTTGTTGGGGACATGCATAGAAATACAGATAAACAACAAACCACTCTGATACAATTGATTCAAATTTATGAAGGGAATAAAATTATATACAGATTTATAACCAAAACACATAGATACATTGAAACTTGCATTTTATTAAAAAATGGAAAATGTTGAAATTGTATAAATGCATAATGAAAATAAACTAGTTCGAATGGTAGTAACTTATCTCTGAGGAGAAATGTTAAGGTTATGTGCCTTCATCAAATTGGGTTATAATGAGGCTTGGAGGAATTTTTATCATAAAAAAGCAAGGAGAAACCCTAAACATCCAAAAACCTAACCCTAGGAGATGAAGCATCGAAGGCTTGTGGGCCCTAATGGGGTAAGTAAGAACATCAACTTATCGAGGTCATAACTTTGGCATATGAACTTCATTTGGCACGCATGGTAGCCCGTTGACAAGGTCTATCCAGGGAGCACATTTTCTTATTGTACTTGGTTCCCCAAAAAACATTGTCTAGGGCCTCAAAATGGCTCTGAATGTTCGGGACCTAAAAAACTGCCAAAATAGAAAATTGTGTTGTGAAACAATGGAATACGTGGGTAGCCATCAATATCCATCAGGATCAGTTTCCCCTGTTTTAGATGTTGCATGGGGTTATGATACACCCAAGCCTATAGAATTAGTCGACCACTTGGAGTGGCTATCATCATCTACAATTTTTCTTTAGGAGGGAGCCCCACTCCCTCCCATAACCCCTACCATGATCTGTGACTAACGTGAGCTCTGTAATTGGTTGATGATGAATTAGGGTTTTCAGGTGTAGACATTTTCCCTATTTTCAATTTAGTTCCATAGTAAGAAGTCAATTATTTCCAACAATAGAATGATACAAAAATAAAATTTTAATATTAAAACACACATACACACATTTTCCTAATGTTTTAGATTAGCAAGTAAATATTATAGTCAAAAATTCAATGACAATCCATTGCTATAGTCCTTTAAGCGCAACCTAATTTTTTTAACATATTAAGAGGTCATTGGTTTGATCCTCCAATTAACACATGTCCACGTTAGAGACAAGCCTAGTGCACCTAATAAATTACTACTAAATGAACGTCTATAGACTATGCCATATTGTCACAGTCCACAACCTCCATAATATATTTTGCTAAAATTTTGAGTTAGATAATGCAGAGATATAAAAATATTTATAACATTGTTGTGAGAGTCCACAAAAGCCATAGTATCCCCATGGAACGGAGTGTCATCATGAGGATCATATAATAAATTTGGAATCCAAGGGAGTACCATAGCAAAAAAAACTTTATCCTCAAATTCGGCAAATTGTTCAATATAGAGAAATCCCCTCCTACCATCAAATTGGCTAATTTGAAAACTTAACAATATCCCAACCCTTCTCATTTGAACCTGCTATCCTCACTAAGCGTAGGCACCCCACCTACCAGCCGGGCATACCAGGCTAGGCACTACTGATGCTTATAAAAAATAGATTATTTACGAGCATGTTCTAAAATGGAAAATATCATTAGTAACGAGAATCTCAAATTCTCTCCCTCTCTCTTATGGTCGAGCACCTAAAGGTCCTTATGGTCGAACCCCTCACCCATCAGAATGAGTGAGTGACGGACTATTTGTTTTCAAAAGACTAACACAAATCAAATAACTAATACGCCCATTTATCATGAACCTGTATACAATTAATTCTATAACATCAGTTATAATTGTACTTTCTGTAACTTTATGGAAATAAAATACGAAAGTTGCTGATTACTATAATTTCCGAAGGTGCTCTAATAGCTTATGAGAGATTAATTAATTAATAAATAGGTTAGACACCAACGTGATACCGCATAATTTAGAGAAAAGATAGCAATTTGGATAGAGGTTACTTTTGTAGTGGTTTTTATATGGTTTTATATGGGAAAGAATTTTATTGAGTTTAGAAATTTATTAAGTTGAGAGGTTTATTTTATAATTCAGTATGAGGAGATGTGTAAATTTGTTTTGTTTTTAAAATAAGAATAAAAAATAAAAATTATAGTTTAAATAGAAAAATAATAAAAATTATGTTTTAAATAAAAAAAATATGTTTTCAAAGTAATTAGATTAAAAAAAAAATGTGTGAATTAGATATTTAAATCTTATATTTTTCAAAAATATTTTAACAAAAGATTTAAATAAATTATTTGAAGATTTATGTTAACTATAGTATGTCTATATCAATTTCATACATATCTAAAAATTTAAGTTTTATGGTTAAAAATTTTATTTGGTCCTATATGTACTCTATTTAGCATTCAAAAATACAATTTAAACAACAAAAAATAACACATTGTGTTTTGCACTCTAAAAAAATTTGCATGTGAAGAAATTTGATCCCTCTGAGCTCATATTAGATCTTACATAAAATGGATATATGCTGGTAGCCAACCTGCTCATGTTTGTCAAAAAAGGCTTACAATCCATAGAAATGAAGACGAGATTGCAATTTGGATGGATAAAAATTAGAATAAGATGCATTGGGCAGGACCTCTCAAACCATGATTGATGAACTGAGGTAGTGAGGTTGGTGTGAGTGTTCAGGCTTCCATATATATGTTATTTTTTATTTATTTTATTTATTATTTTATTTTTTTAATTTTAATTGATTTTACATAAATTCATATGAATGTTTGGTGATTGATTTTCAGAATTATATTCTCTTAACAAGATGGTTTTGGTGATTGATTTTCAGAATTATGTTTTAGTAACAGGATGGTTTTCTAGAATTCTAACTATTCTTTCAACTGATTTTAAATATACAATATATTCGAATATAATCTACAATATACATTTAATTGAAATTGTAAAAACAGTGAAAACTATTTCAATACAAGAAACCAATTTTTATTATTAAGAGATTGACATTTTTATATATAGATTTATATGGCTATAGAATACATAATAACAATTTGGAGTACAAATCTAATAGAATTCTTTATTAGAAAAAAAATATTTTAAAATTTAAATTATGTCAATCATTTAAATCAAAATTATTGTAATTTAACCTTTTTTTTCCTAATCTAACTAATAGACAAGAATCGATTTCTCTATTTGATCATTATTAATTTAACATTGATCTATACAAATTATAATATTTTATATAATTTTTTAGAACATAATTTTTAATTTGAATAGCATACACTAAACTACCTTGTAAAACTTATACATCAACACATTTATATATAATCAAAATTTTAATTATAATAACAATCTAACCTTTTCCTCTTCCATTTTCCTTTTTCTGTCTCTCCTTTTTCTGATTCTGAAGTATTATGGTTTTATTAAAAAAAATATTATATAATTGAAAGGGTTATAACATGTATGTTTTAATAACATTTCTATCAAATTTTATGTTCTTAATATTTGAGTATTTATTTATTTTATTTTTTCCTTATAAAAAGAAAATATATTTAATTTAATTTGAATTTTATTTGATTAATATAATATATAAATAATTTATAAGTCATCTAAAATATACATAAATATGAAAAAAGATAAAATTTATTATTTTTTTTTTTAAAATTGATGAATGATTGACCCTTAATTTTTATAAGAAGAAATTTCAGCGTAAATAACATTCAGAAAATCATTGTCGACGCGTTTCGAACCAACCAGTGTGGTTCATCGACCACACTGGTTGGTTCGAAATGCGTCGACAATGATTTTTTGAATGTGATTTACGCCGAAATTTCTTCTTATAATTGTTATGGATCACAGAAGCCTCAATTCAACCATTGACCCTTAACCTGTTGAAAACGTTCATTTAACATCACTACACTAATACTTATATTTAAAAAGTATATATTAAAATATGGAGGAGTATTAAGTATTTTTAATATATACCTAAAAAACATAGAGTAAAAGATAATTTTTTTAAATATTTATAGTTGTTTTTTTTTTTTGTTGTTCAGAGTATGTTTTAAAATGGTTTTTGTTTTATTAAGAATTTATTTGTTTAGAATGCACAGAAAAAGGTTAAAAATCTAAGACATAGGAGTGAAAGTTATTTGCTCTTTATGGACCACCACTGGGTAATACATGTGGTGTGGTTTAATTGAGTTGTTTTTAGTGAGACTTTTTCGGAAGTTTTTCGGAAGTTTTTTAGGTGGGTTTCTTCCGTTTAATTTCTCTAAAATCTGGCAGGAATTTATTGAAATCACAAGCTTGATGGGTAACCCGATTGTGCCCTTAGTGAGACTTTTTGGAAGCTTTTTAGGTGGGTTTTTCAATCTAATTTCTCTAGAATCCGGCAGGAATTTATTGAAATCACAAGTTTGATGGGTAACCCATAGGGGTTTTTCAAGGTGCTAAATCCATATATAGAGTCAGAAAGCTAGTTTAAATAACAGAAATCAAGATTTCACTTCAAATTTTTTGTTAAAAAATTTACTGCACTATATAAATAATCACTGAGAGGAATAAATATAAAATTATTGGCAACAACCATAAACACATAAACACAAATGTTTATCTGGGAAAACCCAACCTAATAAGATCTCATTAGCATTGGCCAAAACCCTGGCCAATCCAGGGAAAAACCCAACCTAATAATATCTCATTAGCATTGGCCAAAACCCTGGCCAATCCGACCAAGTGAGCCTTCACCGTTCACCTCCAAGCCTTGCATTACAATGAAATCTTTCCAGCCTTTTATAAGCTTCATTATATATATTACCACATGCAGAATACTATGGGTGCACACTACCATGTGCCCCAAAACAATCACTGTTTAACCTGCTCAACTTTGACTCTATCCTGAGTCAAGTTTACCTAACATTTTTTTGTTAGATTAAAGTCCAAAGAGTCCCACTAAAAACAACTTCTTTAGTGACTTTATGGAAGCTTTTTCGGTGGATTTTTCGCGTCTAATTTCGGGCAGTGATTCATTGAAATCACAAGTTTGATGGGTAACCCTGCACAATAGAAATGTCCTAAGGATTTCTCAGGGTGTTGAATCCATATATACAGTCAAAAAACTAGTTCAAATAACACAAATTAAGATTTCACCACAATTTTTTCCACCCGAAAAAAAGTCGCACTAGAGTTCACTATCTCTTATTTAGTTACACCCCAAAAGGGAAAATATTAACTAGACTCTTAAAACCTCCTTTTAAAACCAATCGTCCTTATTCACGTCATTCACGGAATTGCTGTTCTCCATTCAATTGTTCACGAAATTGCTGTTCCCCGTTCAATTATTCACGACATTCCCGGCATTCCTGTTCGGCTTTCAATTGGCACAACCCGCTCCCATAATCCAATTTGATCTGATTCTGTTGATCCGATTTGTTCTTTTCCTATTTAGGATTCACCATATCCAATCTGATCGGAGTTTTCCCACGGATCATATTTTTCCCAGCCACTTTTAAGATTTGCATTGCCTTCAGCCTATCATAAATAGATTTGCATTGTCTACAGCCTATCATAAATAATGGTGGGTGAATATTCTTCTAAAGCAATTTTCAGCATCCATATAAATAAATCCATACTTTATTTATAGGTAAAAGAATATATATATTATAGTTTTGGTTAGCTCTGGTTTGCAACTACGAAAATGAGATTAGTGATAAAACTTTAAACTTCTGATTATTTTAATTTTAAACTTGAATGAAAGTTAATCATTGAAAATTTTATCAGTGAATGTTATTTATTTAAATATAACTATATAGTTGATAAATATAAAATTATAAGTAAATATAGCTATAACAATAATAGAGTAGTTAGAGATGAATGTCTTTATTGTTAATTTGACAACTAAATTATGATAAAGTTTTTTATTTGGTAAAAAACAATAATAAAACATGAAGTTTGGACCAAAAAAAACTAACTAACTAAAATCCACCTAGCTAGATTTATTTCCATAATAAAAAGAGCTGCTCAAATTTAATAAAAAGCAAGATGAACCTTAATCAGCATTGGTTTTGATTTTTATATAAAGTTGGAGTACAATTGTTATGAACAAAATTTCCTTTTTAGCTTCATGAGGTTCAATAGTGCTCAAACCAATGGTGTCTTTATGTGTCACTAGAAATCTATTGTGTACATGTATTAATTGTGTTTACCTCTAATATGACCAGTGTCAAGTAGGCATTATATTTCTGAAAAACATGTGTTCACCAGTGTCAAGAATCCATCATGTTTTTGAAAAACATGTGTTCACCAATGATATCCTTCTCTCTGGTAGAACTCAAGTTGAATATTCTATGTCGTGTGCTCAAAGTAGTGGTAAACTAAGAACTCTGCTCGCTAACGAGCAAGAGCTCCTCCTCTATACTCATAAAATGCCACCCCATGACAACGTGCTTGTTGTCTTGGTATGGAGACTCTTTTGTTCCTAGAAAGTTGTTGACTGTTAAGAACAACCAAGCCAAGTCTAATACTGTAAAGGATAGATCTCAAGATAAGGCCTAGGAGAAAACGAGCTTATAAGGAAACCACCAACCCACCACCCCATGACAACGTAACGTGCTTGTTGTCTTGGTATGGTGACTCTTTTGTTTCTAGAAAGTTGTTGACTATTAAGAACAACCAAGGCCAAATCTAAGACTGTAAAGGATAGATCTCAAGATAGGGCCTAGGAGAAAACGAGTCTAGAATGAAACCACTAACCCAACAACATTCACTGCAGCAAATATCAAAATCACTAGAAAACATTCCTATGTATCTAGGATAGACTGGAAATAGCTAGGAAAAGCTAAACTATATAGGATAATTGCTATATTTATCTTCGATGAGGATGGAAGGTAAATATCCATGCATACTGAGGAATGAAAGGCTATATTTAAGCCAAAACATACTGTTATTTTGAAGTAATAAGTTCGGTTAATATATTTTAATATATTTGAGTAATAAGTTTAATTAATATATTTTAATATATATGAATGAATTTAATCTGTTAAAAGAAATTTTATAGGATTTAAATTTATAATTTTAATAAATTTTTATTTAATTTTAAATAAATTAAAATAAATATGTAAAATTTTAGAACATAACATAATTAAATTATATTTGGGTTTGGGTTGGAATATGTTTTAAAATTGTTTCTGGTTATTTAAGAATTTGTTTTTATGGGACCTAAGGAAACAGGTTAACAACTCAAGATTCAGAGACATCTGGCAAGCAAGGAGTTAAGTCTGCCTTTTATGGACAATAGTAGATCATTTTAGGTGGTGTGGTTTTCCTTGAAAATGAGTGATGAGACCACTAGTAGATCATTCCAGGTGGCATGGTTTTCCTTGAAAAAGGGTAATGAGTCAACCTATTAGAGAATAACAATTAAAAATCAATGTTCTCACCACTGGTTTGACAACTTAGTTAAGTTGTACCATTGTTAAAACAAAACAAAAAAACAATTAAGCTACCTTCACTATCAATATTTCACAATAGTTATCAAATTTGAGTGAATTTAGGCAAAAAAAAATTACTATTTAAATACTAAATAATTAGCCAAAAATCAAATTTGTCAATACTTAGATTTGAATATTATATAATTAGCCAAAAATCCCGAGAATGGGTGGTTAACAAAATCCATAAATCCATAGTTCATATGTTAATCGCTGGCATTGCCAATGGAACTACGTGTCTAAACAGAGATAGATATGCCAATGGAACTACATGTCCAAATAAAGATAGATATTTGTTGGATGGCCCATGAAAAAGGTGAAAATTCATATATCTCCTATAGATTAGGACTGGCAGTTACCAATTCACCATGTGGTTAAAAAAAATAACAACTTTTTATTTTAACATGAAAAAATTTGTATTATGATGGATCCTAATTTCAAAAATGATGAATGATGATAACACTGAATCTTATTTTAGTTTTTATCTATTTCAAAGATGATGGGTGATAATAAGACTGGATCTTATTTTAGTTTTTATCTGTTCTTTTTCTATGACACAAACAGGTGAAGCATAATCCTTTGTATGGAGAAAGAAGGAAACTAAATGTAAGTAACTATGGAATTAAATTTTCTTTTTTCTCAATTTTACTTGCTCCAAATTAAAAATTGAATTTTGATAAAATGAATTGATTTTTCTGTATGGATGATTTTTTTTATGCAAAGATTTTAGATAAAATAAATTTAAAATATTAATTTGCTAAATATATATCTATCCAAGATTTTACATAAAATAAGCTACGATAAAATTATGAAAAGTTATTATATTTAAATTTTTTCCTAAATATAAGTTTTAAAGAGAAAAGTTGAGTGTAGATATTTTTTGGTAAATTTTATTTGAAAAAAAAATTATTATCAAAAATTAAAAATTATTTAAAATTTAAAATAAATTGGAAAGAAAATTAACCACACCCAAAATATATATACTATTATATTTTTTTTAAGAATTGAAAAATTTTTATTCCAATTTTTATATATCATATCCCATTCAAATCCAAATTCAAACATAGTAACTATGCATTTCAGTGTCGCTGGACTTTGTCTGGACAGGTAGGCCATTCAATGTTCCATAGAATGACCCGTCGATACCAGCAAGGTTTAGGAAGGGCGTAATATAAAGATGGCAGCGATTCCATTATTTAAAACATATAAGGTTGTTTCAAAGGAAAAAGTCAATGTAGTTAATGAAGTATATTTCTAGTGTTGCGAAAATTTAATGATAATTTTTTCATTTTGGTTCTAATCACATGACATGTTTATGTTGAAAAATCTTGAAAAAAATTTATGTAAATCTTTAGAAAGAAATTATATAAAAACCAGGTTTCCTCAATATTAATAAAAATGGAAAAGTAAATATCACCATATAATTGATGAACTGGGATTATCCAGCATTAATTTCATTTCAAGGACTATGAAAGTGAATATTTTAATTGATGGTTTTAGACGTATAATTATTAATAAATCAAATAGATAATATTTTTTTTACAGCAATATAGTGAGTTAAATAAAATTCTATGATGTTTTTCCAATCTTTTCATATATATATGTAAAAATTATAATATATTATATAAGGGTAAACTAATTAATTTTTATTAATTTTAAATTTAAAAGGTTTTAATCTGTCAAAACAGAAATTTAGGTGGGCGACAATATATAAATAAATAAATATTAATTATATTTAATTTAATATGTTGTTCATGTTTGTATTTTTATTGTATTTATTTATTTTAATATTGTATAATATTTATGAATGGTAAGTTAATTGGTTTTTGTTAGGTTTAAATTTATGAAGTTTTAAAATTAAAAAGCAGACAAAGATTCACGTAATTTTGTTGAAAATACATAAATAAATAAACATTAATTATACTACATATACATAGGTTAAATTTAAGAGGAGTTTAAATTTATGAAATTTTAAATTCAAAAAAGCATTTAAGTTGATGAGTTTAAATTTATGAAATTTTAAATTTAAAAAGGCATTTAGGTTGAATAATGGTTTATATTTTTCATAACAATATATAAATAAATAAATATTAATTATACTATATATAGTAAATCGCAAATATATATATATATATATGTGTGTGTATTTTTAACCATATTACTTTTTAAAATGGTATGCAAATTTAACATTTAACTTAATCTCACTTTTTAAAATGGTTATACAAATTAAATATATAACCTTCATCAATCACATAATTTAGCTTAACATAAACTTACCAAATAAACCATGTGAAAGAGCAAACCCATTTACAATATTATAATAAAAAAACTATTTTAAAATTTATAACTATATTAAACATTAAAATTAAAATTAATCAAATCAAATGAGTCCCACCAATCCCATGAAAATCATATTGATTGCATGCCAAACATTAATGATATTTTCCTTACCTAAGGAAAGCATTGATGATATCAGTACAAAACAGGTTATTTGATTACTTTACTAAATCAAACCAGTCTGAGTAGTCCCATGAAAGTCATATGGAGTGCACGTCGAACATTAATGATATTTTCCTTACATAAGAAAAGCAGTAATGATATCGGTACAAAACAAGTTATTTGCCTATGGCGTAGTATAACAAATCGACGATTTACCTTTCATTTTTTGCGCCCCTCCCTCGTCTACTCACCATGGGCCCCATCCCTCTCCGTCTCCATCTCCCAAACGTTCTATGTCTCCATCACAAACTCTGTTTGCCTCACGATGAGTATAATACGATGTTTTTCCTACCACCCGCGACCTGAATTAAAAATTACAGCGTCATCTTCTCGTGTTCTCATTTATGAAATCCCCTATTTTGATGTCTAACCTACTCAACACTCCTGCACCACTGACAGAGGCGAATTTTGGAGTAGCTACAACCTGATGCATCTGTAACTAGATGAGCAAAGGTCACCCACATTGGAATGCAACAATAAGTTTTTTCGTTGTTTGTGATGTGTTTCTTGCTTAAGGAATTGTTTATCTCTTTTTTTGCGTTGGTCACATTTGAATATAGACCACGGGGAATGTAGATAAAATTATGCCCCCTCATGCAAAAAGGATCTTCACGGGACCTTTTACATTATTTTCTGGAGTTCTATTGGATTTATTCCATATGAAAATAGAAATTCCAAGGCTTGTAAGAACCCTTCTAGTATAGGAATCCATCTGATTCATGGAAATAAATAGAGATCTTAAACTCTAGTACTATAACTAGATGCATATGATAGTTCATTCTGTGAAAATAAATAGGTCCTCATGAGTATCGTTTGACTTAGAATGCTATTAATTCTTTGTTGTTGAGAAATAACTTGTTGAAACTTGACCATTCCCAACAATTTAGGCCTTGAAATGATGACCAGTTCCCTAGCAGAAAGAGGAGATCCTTACAAAATATTTAGTTTTCAAGCATTGGGAATTCACTAATAAAGAAACCTGAAGTTTTAAAAAAATGAATTTATTTATGCCTTCTATTGTGTATTGAAGAATCAATCCATGAAAATAAGAATGAATTCAGTAATTTTTCCCTTATTTTATAATGAAACACAACAATCTGTATTGCAAAAGCATGTTCAATACCTAATTATCTAGAGGAAATTTGTCTATCTCAACAACTAAGATACAAAAAGGTCATTCTTAATATCAAGCCTACAGATACAAGAAGGCCATCTTTAATATGTGGCTGCATTCCCCGCAGTTTTTGAATATCATACTTAAAGTTGCAAACGTATATAAGTTATTTTAGCAAAGGTTGGATGAAATGATTTATAATGATGTTATTGATGCTTGGATAGAATGACTTCTTATTGTGATTCCTCCAGATATCTGGGACCTACACGTACATTGGATACTGCTTCAGAGAGTAAATCATCAACAATCCTTTGAATATTTGACTGGTGCTTCTCTATGAATAGGTTTCAAATTATACTTTCAGAATTGATAAATGATGGTCATTAAATTGAATATCAATTTAGAATTGGTTGAAATGACAATGTCACTTGCACCAAAATTTGTAACTGTCATTAGCCCATCAATTATTGCAATATATTAGCCTTCATTATTTGTTGTTCTACAAGGAACTTCTCTATTGTTCTGAAATACTTAACTTACTGCTCCATTGTGAAGCACACATTTGGTTGTTTCTTGTCAAGGATTAAGAGAGCACCAAACTTAATTGCTAAAAATCCATTGGTTCACTGTTGCGGAAACAAACTATTTCATTGTTGTGGAAACTCGCTAGTTCACAATTTCAGCAACTCGCTAGTTGACCATTGCCCCAAATCATTGGTTCACCATTGCACCAACTTTTTTGCTTCACCGTTGTGCGAACTTGTTGGTCCACCTTTGTAGCAACTCGTTAGTTCACCTTTGTAGCAACTAGTTGGTTCACCTTTGCAACAATTGTTGGTTCAATTTTGTAGCAACATGTTGGTTCACCGTTGCAACAACTCATTGGTTCACCATTATGGAAACTCGTTGTGTCACTGTTGTAGGAACTCATTGGGTCATTGTTGCAACAAATCTTGGGTCATCGTTGCAGCAACTCGTTGGGTCATCGTTGCAGCAACTCTATGGGTCACAAAATGGTAAAGCAAGGAAAATGGGAAAATATCATTTCCCTTTTGGTGTACGAACCTAAAGAGAAGATCATTTTTTCTAGAAAGGATTTCTTTTGGTCTAAAGTACATGGAGATTGATAGGATTGCAAGAATCCCTTCACATAGAATTCCCATGTTTATTAGAGGGGAGGAAATGAACCCAAAAGCTCTATGTTCTTTCACCCGAGTAGAAAATAAACACCCAGGATCAGGACTACTACTTCCTTGGGATATGAAGTTGTTGACGATTTTGGATGCCACCAACATTGTAAGGGGATCTCCCCGATGTGAAGTCCCAATTAGACCTTACAATGTTTGGTGTAGGAGTCCCATCAAGTCATATGGTTTAGCCACCATTGGAATGGTTTAAAGAGATACCTTGATTACAAACCAACACAAGAGAACACAACACCAATTTGGGGTAGCAAGAATGTGAGCTTTGTGAGACACCCAATGTAAGGTATACGAGGGAGACTTCCACGGCTGGTGAGGGAAACGAGTCATCTGTTAGCAAAGTAATAGTACTATCCTAAAGGGTGGCCCGAGGATAAAGAGAAATACTTGTTGAATACCTGCAGATTAGTCCACATAATAAACAACAATTGTTAAAGCATAACAACACTTATTCAATAATATCCATAGCTAAGAAATGAATTAGTTCATTAACTTAGTATGTAAATGAAGCAACATATACCATAAACATAACCAGAATAGTCCAACTACATCTATAATACATGTATGAAGAAAGTGTCAGCTCATTGAGCTTCTGATTAAAAGTGTAAGATCCCAAGTACATTGTTACATAAATGAAACATTGTATACAATAGTGGAACATGAAGCCACAACTTTCTTCTTCCAAAGAATGATCTATCTCCTATGTATTATGAGAGAAGCCAAGGCAATACCTCTAGAATCTAATCCTTCCAAAATCCCTTTGCTTGAGTTATGAGGAGCTATTTATAACAAATATCAATGACCTTTATGGTTCCTCGTGACTCTTAGACTTCTATGGTTGTTCGTATACTAGAGATAACTTATTACATTCCATGTGTGACTATTCATATTCCACATGTGTCCCTTGGATTTCATTACATATGATTTGTTACATAAGATCATTTACAAATGAGACGGTGTCCTAATAAGACAAAATTGACAATGGGACAAAGACTCATCAAATAGATAAATCATTTTCTTCCTCATGGAGTTCACTTGTAATGTAAGTGTGACGTGCTATGAGCTCATGTGTGATGGCTTTGACCCGAACTGGCAAGTCCCCTTTGTACTGCATCTTCACCTCCAGTGCCTTTGTTAGTGTGTTCTTGGAGTTTGATTTTACATTATTGCACAACCATGACAACTTAATATGAGCTTTAACTGGTATAATGGTGTACTACAGAATAATGTCCTAGGTAACCTCCAAGCCTTCTTTTTATGTTTCCTAATTGATTTGTCCAATATATTCCTTGATCTCCTAGAAGATGACTTCTTTGCCTCTGATTTGTTAAAGATATCTGGTGGCAGAAAACCCATGTTTTTGTGTTAGAGACTCAAACCCATTATGTAGTCGATTATTTGTAGCCATAGTACTAACCGACTGTGCTCTAAGATGCGAGTATTTTTGTAGGTGGAGTTTCAACTGAACTTTCTCTATCTCTACAGAAATCTTGTCCTTCTTTTCCAAATGTTGTGGAGCATCTGGATATTTGGCAACTGACTCTTGCATCTAGACAACTTCTCTATTTTTTATCTTTAGGAGATTCACCACTTCCTCTGTATTATTTTGAATGCCAATGAGAGGAGACACGACCTGTTCTATAAGTATCATATCATCATATAGTCACTCCATGGTTTCCTCCATTGGCCCTAGCTCTTCTTGCATGGTTGAATTCCATTCTATGGTGTTGAAGTTTTGTGATGAAAATCATTGATTCTTTGTCGCAAGATGTTCTGCCTATTGCTTCACCATAGCAAGTTCTCTTCTTAGCCTGGAATTCTCATTCAACAAGTACTTAGAGTTATCATGTGTCGTTGTAGCGAATGCAACATTTTCCGCCATGACTACCCTAGGATTCCTTCTAGTGTTGGTAGTTATCACCTTCTTTGTAGACACTGAGACTATATTCTGAGGATCCTTTGGGAAATATCTATGCCTTTGTTGCATGATCCTCTTCTTAAGTTGATCAAATGTTAGACTTCATACATCCATGACTATATCTGCTAGTGGAGGTGTGATCCCCATCTCTCCAAATGGAAGATGACCACCTGTGAGAGGGTTTTCTCCTAGAGTATCTAGTTCTTCCTCCACTGGTTGGATGGTATCTTATTCCTCAAACTTTTCCTCTTCTAGCTCTTGAGTCATTTGTTCTTCTTCCAATCTTTGTGTTGCTTCTTCCTCCTATGACTTCCTCTTTTGTTCTTCTTTTATCCTTCTCTTCTCTTATTCTTCTTCTACTTGCTACTTCTCCAGTAACTCATACTGCTTGACTCTTCCTCTCTTATTCTTTTGTTTCTCTCCTCTCCTTCTCTGCTTGAGTAGATCCTGAGTTTAAAGGATCGGCTCTCCATTTCTTGTTGTTCTCGCTTTTTGAGGAATACTTTATCCTTTTCTTGGTAGCTACTTTCTTTGTTTGAGGTGTTATCTCCTCATCCTCCTGCACTTGCAAGTCTTGAGCTAGTGGATTTTGGGGTGAACTAGTCTCAATTGTTGGATGTGTCTTCATGTTGGCATTTTACAAGTTCTTTAGCTTCTCGTCTTCTATCGTGGACATCGATGAGTACCTCGTATTATGACTGATACTTTGACAATGTTGCCTGACAATTCTCCTAGGATTATATCCATGGAAGTATTTAGTGGAAAAGTGTAGACGGTCCAGCTTCTATATCTCTTCTATTGTCGCCTTGTGGCTCTTTAACTCATATTGTTTATTCCTCAACGGAAATATGGGCCAAGGGTCTTTCTTCCTCCGGTGAAGAATTGTTGACAATCCCTTGTGCAACTGATTTGCAACTTCTAACATGACCACCTTGTTGACCACATATCGTGGCATAAGATGAGCGGATATCTAACAATCGAAGCACCGGATGTATGTATCCTCGGGGGCTGCAAACCAATCTGTGATATCTTGAAGTGACTCCTTTACATGATTAGTCATGCAAGGAGGATCAATCTCAAATATCATGTGAAATATAACTGCAAAGAAGTGTTTAGCCAATTTCTCATATACACCTCTAAAGCTTTCTTCCAGTAACACTATGTAGTGGAAGTAAACTTGGAACTTCTCCTCAGGGGTCTAGTTCCAATTCATTCTTGATAACGCATATTATGCATAGATTCCATATAAGATAAATGCATATGTGTAGAATTATGGTTCCTGGTTCTCCCATAAAGATACTTTCGCCTTCCTCACCTGATGTTGCAACTCATGTGACAGGATATCCACCTAATTCAAAGTTCTACCATGGGTCATCACTCTATTGAGCGTGTATATCCAATTCTCTTCGAACACCTTAGAATTTTTACGCCCATACAACTGATAATACATGGCTATCAAGTACTGACATACATCTCTAAGAATATTTGTCAGATAAACTGTGGATGGGCGATGGTGAAACTTGGGAGGCTTTTAACACCATGATTTTATAGCATTTCTAGTGTCGAGGGTTGCCCATTTCATGTAGAAGTTGTCTTCACCAGAATAGGTGGAGAGCTGACCGCCACTCTCACTACGTAGCACAAGGTGAGAGTCATCCATATGTGTAATGATCCATTCAATCACCTTTGTACCTAGTATGACCAGGAATTTGCATGTGATCCTATGCATCTCGGACTTCTTGATGTTGATGTATGCATGCAAATATTCTAATTCATCAGCAAACCTTTCCTGCATGAATGTGTTGAATATCTTGCTCCATGTAACCTTTGTATACTTATCAATAAAGCACTGTATATCTGCATATATGGGAGTATTTTTCTTTGTGACTTCTACAAGTTCATTAGTGCTTGCTTCTGAAATTTTTTTGGAGGCCACTTTGTGAAGCGGCATGGCTCAAACAGATGACGATAGAGTGGAAATACTTGTAGCATGAAAACCCATTTGGGGAAACACACTCATAGTGACAATATTAGCTTAACCAACCTACTTATGCAGCAATACTTGTAAATCATGTACAAAGAACCATCATGGATGATAGAACATGAAAAACTATGAACAAAAGCACAAAATAACTTGCATGCATGGAAAAATGAGCATGCAATATAGGAAGGTTCGCTTTCAAAGCGCAAAGGAACATGCAAGGTCATTCAAGGCTTTGGAGTATGCTCATGCACTCAAGCAAGTGGAGAAAAACACTTAGGGCACACTGGTGCACCCTGAAGGGTTGAAGGGATGGAGTTTTTCACCTTCAGGTCTTCCCTATGCGCTCAAGGAGACAAGGAGGGTGCATTGTCGCATTTCGAAGCGACAAAGGGAGAGGTTGACAAGTCTTCGGGCCTTCACAATGTGCCCATTCTCTCAAGGAAAAGGAGGGTGCACTGTCATGTGTCAAAGGGTTGAAGGAAGATGCTTCGTGTCTTCGTGATGCGCTCATGAGCTTAAAGGAGGGCACATTTCTTCGTGGTGAAGAAGTGTTCTCTAGAGGAAAAAATTATCAAACATGGCGCATTTTTTTAGGTTAATTGGGCTTCGAGCTCAAGAAGAACACTCTACCTATTGGAAGATCATAAACAAGTTTGAACATAAATATTTGATGTTGAGATGAGGAAAAGAAATATTTGCAAGGCTTTATAGTTGTTGTCACATTCAAGGAGGAAAATGAAAGGTTTAAGTAATGTGAAGATTTTTTGCATGTGATAATAGATTAAAACTTGCAACATGAAGATTCATCATAAACACCAACAAACAAAATGAAAAACAAAGGATCGACAACAAGAAAAGAAAGAAAGGCAATGTAAAGATTTGTCATGCAAACTTACTTGTTGCACTGGTTGATGAAGAGACACTTGATTCCTAGTTGCGTGCCCAACTCAGATGTAATGATTATGCAAGAAGAATGATTAACTAAGTTGATTTAAATAAGTTTAAATGCAAAATTGATTCATGTATGAGTGTCACTTGTCGTTGCATGAAAGGATTAGTTAAGGGGGGTTTAGTGGGCTCCTATTTTCTAGGAGTGTGCTTTCATGCAACAAGATGGCACATGCATGAATCCAGTAAAGGTGCATGTCTTCGTCACGAAGGAGTGCGCTCATAGAGGGTGCACTTGTTTAGTATGAAGAAGTGTGCTCAGGGAGGGCACACTTCTTTGGACCGAAGGAGTGTGCTCAATTTGAGCGCATGTCTTCATGGACTTGGAGTTCGCTTTTGCTTTTTTGAGTGTTTTACTTGATTTTGTTTGCTTTTTCATGCTTTTGATTTCTTTTTGAGTGTGTGCATGGTGAAAAGGAAAGTTTCTAAGTCAAGAAATATCATGAGTTCACCTAACCATGGACTAACTAACTCAAGCGCTTCTAATGGTTAAGTGACGACACTTAGGAAACATTGACTTAGGAGGATGCGACACTAGGAGAAAACACATAGATAACAAATCAAACAACATGACAACTCAAGGGGGCTTGAAACGACAGTTATTGTAGGCTCCAAAATTGACATAGGCAAAAAATTTGGAGGGTCGTTGTCGCAGTGACAACGGAAGTGTAAGTTTTTTAGATATGCATTGTTTAGATATTGGTATTAACAGTGCTTTATCATTTGTCATATGTATTGACCTTTCAAAAAAAATTATGTAGTTATGCTTATTCATATGGCCCCGAGGAAAAAAGAGGAGAAAATGAAATGAAACAAAGATCCTCATTTGTGAAAAAGAGGGGTTGTCAATGCCATTTCATTATAAAATTTATTGTTTAAAGCCCCGACATAGCAATATAACATGTATGAAAATAAAGATAACCAAGGATGGCCTTGTCATGGCCAGCATGACACTTCGTATTATGCTAGGTCCTTGTATCAACCAAAGTTATCAAGGGACATGGTTTCCTATGTAGAGTGTTTTTTTTTCTTAGAATTATCGATGGACTCAGTTTGTAAAATGCATGTTCAAAAATGTGTTGATATGGATGCCATAGCTTGAGATAGGGATTTATTTTTATGAAGGAAAGATATTGTTAATATCTATAATCGTCTAATGAAAGAAAAGTATCAGTTGCATAAGAAGGATGAAATGAGTGTGAACCTTTGGTATAAAAAACACCAGGATGATTTTTTATTTTATCAAAAGCCCAAGGGTGGAGAGATCCCTTTTATATTTGGAGTTCAAATGAAGTGGATGTTGGAGACCATGGTAAATATATCGAATAATAGCTTAATAGCCATGGGTTCAACATTCAACACAAATAAATATGGGGTGAGTGTATTAAGAATGATTTATCTAGTACAATAATTTGATTTATAGTGATTGATAATGATTATCGAGCTAAAGTTGAATTCATATGTTTTTTTAATGTGACAGTATCAATTGTACACACTCGGATTTTTGATGAGCAACAGAGTGGGGCATTAGTTGCATGGGCGGTGGCATCATGCAATACATCATAGTAAATTTCATTGTGGCTGGAGCAAATCATGCATAGGTATCACCAAGTTTATCATTATTGGAAATTTAATTCCTTCATGGTTGATAATGCATTAGCTGAAATCAGTGCTTTAAGGTAACTTCAATCTTCTTATTTTATAGTACAACTTGTATTTATTCTAAAAAACACACACTTGAAATGAATTGAATGAGGTAGGAGAATCACAAGGTGCAATGTTATCTTGTGTGTTTGGCACGTACATAGGGCATGGCTAAAAATGTCAATTGATTAGCTAATAGTCCAAAAATAGCAAAAGAGATGTTTAGTGATTTCGATTCGATTATGAGATATTTTTCCAATGATGAAGTGAGCTTTGCAATTAATGAATTCTTCAAAAAAATTGTTAATTAGGAGAAGTTCTTAGACTATTTCCACAAGAATTGGGTTGTCGGTGACAAGATTTGTAAGTTCACATACTCTTTCTTACATTTCTCTTTTTGGTTTTCATACAGACGAAATATATTCATTAACCCAACTTTTCTCGAATTAGAATTGTGGGTAAAAGGTTGTCGATATTTTCCCCATGCTAATCAAGAGACAAACCGTTGTGGAGCCATATCACTATTACCTAAAGACAAAATTTCTATCTGATATAAGAAAGAAATGTGCTTGTAGGATGGATTGGTTAATATATATTCTTCTAACTCTTCTAACAAATTTTTAACCTTATTATCGGTTTAAGGAAATTCTGAGAAAAAAAAAAAGGAGAGAATATCTCGTGCTTATTGGGTGAGGAGTCAATTTAAACCTAATAAGCAATATCTTGTCAGTTGGCATAGCACAAATTTCATAACTTATGATTTCCCATGGTTTATTCGTGGCAACATTGTAAGAATGCCATAAAGGTGGGTTGGTTGTGTTCTTGTTCAATGCCTTCAAACCTGTTACTAAATCATGAGACCATAATTGATTCATGCAATGACCCTCCTGACATAAATATAGAGGATCCAGATCTTAGTGAAGATGCCAATACAATTGCCAAGGATAGTCACAATGTTGATGTGTTGAAAGACTTGAGTTGGCCAAAGAGGATTTATTTGGCTACTTAGACCTGCTTCGAAACAGTAGTCCTACTACTTTGACTAAGATTGAACAATTGATTGGTTTTGCTAAGAAAATGTTGGATGACGCCAACAATCTTCATGTTATGGATTATGACTTCATATATGGGTTGGGTTCTTTTGAGTCATCTTTAAAGAGGAAGAAGAGTTTATTGAGCCCAAAAAAGAGAAGAGAAAGATGAAAACAAAATGCAAGATTGGAAATTGATTTGAATATCGTTGCAGATGAAGATGAACCATTTGAGTTTGTACAACTCAACAAGTGAGGTTGCACTTTTGTGATATATTTATTAGTGTATTTCATGTATTTAATGTATTATTTTTGTGTTGAATATGTTCATGCTAGGTAATCATAGTACAATGGAATTTTCTTCTACTATACATGAGGGTTGGAGCTCCAATAACTAAAGATGCCCAAGAGACATAGATGGGCTCCAAATGGAAGATTTGGATTGCCTATAGTTTGCAATATTTTGCCTTATTTTGCCTATATTTTGCCTTATAGTGCCATGTTGGGGGGATATTTTCATTATAGCATCATGGTACACAAGGTTTCATTTCTGTTTGCACTTCTTGTGGTAACTTAGCTCATTTGTATCAATGGTGTTGGTATTTACATTAATATACTTTGGAATTGAAAAGTGTTCCGAGCAGTTTTTCTAGGCTGGGTTTCACTTGGTGGTGTAGTCCTTTGTATCAAAGTTTTGTGTCCATATTTCAATAGAACTTCAAGAGTGTGCTTCTGGTCTTTTTGTCTCTTTTGTGATTATGAATATTGAGGTCAAGTGGGGTGAAAATACATAACAATTTAGCTTATTATTTTTGTTTTTCATGTATGTTTGATAGGTGGTGAGGCTATGTTTGTTGATTTGGGAAATTTGTCCCAATTGTTGATTAAGGTCAGTAAATAAATCCATGCATCTACATTTAGTATTTCAATACATTGATTGTTTAGTATGTTATGGAAGATAGCTTTCATAGGGTTGTTTGTTGGCGTGCCCTCTTGGCCAGGAGGGCCACCAAAAAGAAAATAAAGAGTTAAACATGCATTCTACAATAACCACAATATATTAACAACAAAATAGTTGCATAAATACAATGCCAACAAAATCTACTCTCAATGAACTAACAAAAAAATGCATCACATAGAACCTACTACAACTCGACCAAAAAAAAACTTTTAATAAATAAACGCATATGACACTAGGATGCAGAATCTAGATTCCCATTAGCTGAAGTGGAAATTTTACATATTAAGCAGGCCTCCCTTCCATGGCAGTAGGGAGGCTACGTTGCATCTAACCCTCAATATGAAGCCCACAAAAAACCCTCTCTCCAAATGCCAATGAGAGACTAACCAAGAGGTTGGCATGTACATTCAAATCCTCTTTTTAAAAACTCCTAACATGTTGATGGCATTGGACCTGCCAACATTCAGGGGATCTCCCTAATATGAAGTCCCAATCAGACCTCACACCATTTGGTGTAGGAGACCCATCTGGTATAAAGGCCCGATTTCCAAATCCTTAAATATTTTCCTTGGCTCTAATTGTCAGCGCAAGGAAGTGATATAATGGTATCTTCAAAAAGCAAGGTGAGTGTGTCTCGTGAGTGTGCAGCACAATTGTGTCTAGGTTCTCTTACTGCAAAATGGGGGAGAAAAGTGAGCCTCTAAATGAAAGGTAATAGTACCACCCAGGAAGAGACACACATGAACCGGAAGGACCTATCTAGCATCCATCGAAATAATCCACAACGAACGCAACAGTCAATACAACCAACAAACAAGGGAAGATCCCATTAACATCCAGCGAAATAGTCCACAACAGATGTGATAGTAATTATAACCAATAAGAAAGGAAATATTTTTCTAGTATCCTGCATAATAGTCCACAAGGATGGGATAGTAAAAACAACCATTACAACACATTATCAACAAGATAAGCACTAAAATAATCGAAATAGTTCAAATATCTTAGTACACATGAAAGAAAACATGAAATACAAACGTCCACATAATAGTCTTACAAACATTCATAAGTCATGCATGAAGAACATGTTGGCCTTAAAAGGCTTTTGTTATTAAGCAAAATTTCCAAGACACATATTTACATTGTACATCACTAGCCCCAGTAGTGGGACATTGGAGACACTCCTTGCTCCTCGAAGAACTAGGTGGTCTCTTTAATGCCTTGCGGGATGAGCCAAGGTGAAAATTCATTTTCTCATATAATGAGGGGGTATATATAACCAAGGGGTGATGTTTACCCCTTGTGACTATTTGACTACCCTCATGATTGTTCAACTTCCTATGACTTTTCAAATTTCATGACTCTTCACATTCATGTGTTTCCGTTGGACTTCCACTTTACAATACACTTGATTTACAAAATACATGGCCCACAATAGTGATGTAGCATATGACAACTCATGACACAACTTGACATGACATTGTTGATATATGGAATGGCTTGATGAGGTGGCAATGTCAAGTCATTGTTGTTGCTAAGTGCTAGATGTGTTCTTGGATATGCTTTCTCTTCTCCTCCGCATAGCTTGGTGATGCGGGGTATTCAATGATCTTCGGTCTTGGAAGGTGGTTGCAAACTTGTGTCCCTTTGCTTGTTCTTAGTAGGTCCACTCATCTATTTAGCTACAAGTGATTATTTAGGAATGCTTCCCTCCTTCTTCATCACCTTTCCATGACTTGATAGTCTACATGTTCCTGCAATTCACTCATGGCGGGACAACATCAATCCAAAAAATCCCTAATCTAATATGATGCATTATTATCCATGAAATGAGCCCGAGTCAAGTGACATGTTGGGAGAGAGGGCCCAGTAACTGTGCATTACACAATTCCAAGTGACAGGGAGAGAGCTTTATCATTGAGACTGTGTGGAGCGCAGCTCATGCTTGATTGAGGAACTTTTTAGCACAGTCCCCACTGGGGAGAAAAATTGCACAGTGGCCACTGAGAGTCTGGATTTTGCAGTTCAAGCAAGCAATGACTGATGCAGGATGAGGCCATTAGAGGTCATTTCTACACAATTTTCAAAGGTAAGGAGGACTGGGCAACAGAGGGACCTGGAGGAAAAATCTATGTAGTTATTTGAGGGAAGTGAGCCCTGGCTGAAGGAAGGGCACTAGATAACACATATGTACAGTTATGGGGGCTAAGGGAGGCTAGGACCTCTTCTAGTAGGAAAGGTGAAAATCTTGAGGACTGAAAGTGCAAAGTGCATAGTTCAAGGCAGACTAGGAGGCACAACTGCACAATTCTTAGGGTTAAGGAAGGTTGTTAAGCTCTGGGATTGTGTAATACAAAAAATCTGTAGGATAGTGACTGCACACTATGCAGTTCCATGCTGCAAGGTCACATCAATGAGGGCTGGGACTATATGAAGCTGAGTTGCCCAGTCGGGAAGATTTTCTGAAAATAACTAAGTGTGGAAGGAAGATAGACTCATGATAAACTTGAACTGTGATCACACGCTTAGCATACTTCGATGACATGACAACATAGACCATAAGAACAACAAACAAAGCATTACCCTTTGTGTGACTGTCTCATGACAAGAAGTGACAAGTGCGACACTTGAGATAGACTTTAAGACAACCATGACGACACTTGTGCGACAATGCTCAAGATTTTTTGTATGAGTGTGACAAGTGTTTACATGGCTAGGACAAATCATATACACAAAGACCAACCTTTGAAACCACTAGAAAAGGTTCGAAAACATGACATAACATTCAAGCATGCCAAAAGACGACAATTAATCCAACAAGCGAAAGGGTTCAAAGAACTTGGGGAAATCTTATGAAATTAGCTTAAGTGTTTGTAACAATCAAGGGAAATACCAAGGAAGACTCTAAAACTTGAGTGTGAGCCAAAATTTTGGAGGGTGTTGTAGCAACTACAACACTTGGTGACACACTAGTTGAATTCCAACCTCTCTATCTTGGTTAATTTCTTCTGTGCAGGGCCTTGGTCCTTCAAAGAGTATTGATTCATCGTGCAAATTACTTTGGCTTCCCCACTTACCCCATGGGAAGACATGGTCCCCTCTATACCTTCTTCTTTAAACACAACATAATATTCAATAGAATCACAATGTTTCGAGTTGGGAAGGGTAGTTTGGCTCACGAGCATAAGATTTTGAGAGTATAGTTTTTCATATCTAGTGTTGCTTTGTTGCCAACGGACCTGGACAGTACCCCGGTGGAGTCATGCAAGAACACAAACATTGCCCGCTACCAGCAAGCCTAGACAATAACTCAGCAGAGTTGCTTGCTTCACCTCTCTACGTGGGAAGCCTTTCTCTTCTTTCACCTTTATTTATTTACCTAAAGAGAAATGTGCATCGAAACTCATTTGTTTTGGGGTGGAAGAGGGATCCGAACTTATTAAGATCGGGAGAGGTTGGTCCTTCAGAGAAGCATATAAAGACCTCTGATTTAGGTTTTCTTGTTTATATTTTTTCCCTCCTAAATTTCTACTAGCTGGATAGGCTTGAAAACACCAAAGAAGAAAACTGAGTATAGGCATGAAGTTTCTAAACTAGACACAGGTTCATGGTTGGACCAAAATTCCCCTTACGGACGAATCGTAATTTCCGCCAGAACTTCATCGGCCAAAATATGCAACCAACACAAGGAAGATGGACAGAAAGCTAGTCAAGCATTACAGTGTCATGAGACTCTTTAGACTTTAGCCCCACACACACTTAGAAGCTCAACACAGTCAGGCACAACACTTATTCACATGACAAAACAACACAAAATTGAAGCAAAGACATAAACAACAAACAAAAAAATACTATGTACATAGTGCGGGGCATAACCCCAGATCTTCATTGAAAATATTGCTTTAAACCTTGGCCATCGACAGGGAGAGAGTCAATATCCCGTCAAGTGATTGCAGACGATATGTGTGTTGGCAAAGCTTTTCGTGGACTATGTATGGACCAATCCATAGGGACTGAAACTTAGTGTGTTTGCCTTTGTCCTCGTTGGATTTATCCCACTTTAAGACTAAGTCACCCACACTAAAGTCATTTTTCCCAACAGACTTTCTAGCAAACCACCTCTTGATCGACTTTGGTGAAGTGAAAAAAATTATTTTGCTTTCAACCTTTCTTCGTGTAGCTTTTGCAAAGTTCCATCCTACGCTTAACTAGAAGAAATGGCTTGCCTTAGGATTCTTGGCACAATTGGAGAGCGAGCAAGTAGATGTTCGGCGGGAGGATGGCTTATGTTCTATATACCAGGAAGTAAGGTGAGGTGTTCAAAGAAGGTTTATGTGTGATTCGGTCAGCCAATAAGGCATTCACCAAAGCAGAGTGTTTGTTTTGTTGTTCAGATAATATGGTCTTTTATGATACGGATGAGGTTCTTATTTGTGTATTCAGCAAGACCATTCCCCTACGGATAATAATTAGCTTAATGTTTCAATATAATCCCATTTTCCAATGCAAAATCATAAAGTATTAATGATGAGAAGTATGTTGCATTGTAAAAAACAAGTGACAAGGAAGGTCGAACCTGGTGATGATGTTCTGCTGCAGAAATTTGATGACTTCCTGATCGTTCACCTGTTTTAGAAAAGTTCCTTTGTCCACTGTGTGAAATATTCTATAATAGTTATAATATAGTGGTGTTGCTTTAATGAGTGCGGTAAAATTTCCCCAATCATATCCAAGCCCCACTGTTGAAAAGGCTCTTCCACTACAATGGGGTTGCTGACTTTTATCATAACACCTTTGACAAATCAAACACTTGCAGGCATAGGCATGAGCATCCTTGAATAATTTAGGCCAATAAAAATTGGTCTGCATAACCTTATGTGTTGTAGTGTTTCCTGCGAAGTGTCCCCCGACTGGTTCATCGTGGAGATCACGTAACACCTTTTCTGAATCATGTGCCTCTAAACACGTGAGCAATACTCCATTCTGGTACCTTCTGAAAAGCGCTCCATGCACCAACTAATATGACAATGCTTTAAGTCGGAGTTCCCTCTTCTACCGCATATATAAATGAGAGGGTATTGTTCCATGCTCAAGGTATTGGCGCACATCCGTGTACCAAGAGTTTGTATCCAAAGTGGGGGAAGGCTCGCTCAAAATTGTACATTTCAATACCTTGCTCCCATCCTACGAGGTCTTCTCCTTCCCCTTTAGAATTGACTGCCTCTGCCACCAATTTTCAAAGACCATGGCCCTTGATTGTGTGAACTGACTTATGTCAAGATCGTATTCTTGTAATCTGGTCATCTAGATCGCCTTCCTTTCACCCAGCTCTTGTTGAACAAGCAGTGATCTGGTTGCTCGGTGTGGAACAAAGATAATACAACAGTTTTTTAACAAATAGGGTTTGAAGTGTTTTACCACCTTGTACACTGCATAATCTTGTTTGTCCACGGTGGTGTAATTGATCTCTAGTCCTTGTAGGCTTGCACTCATGAAGGAGATAGGTCGTTCATTATTCAACTCATCCTTCTGTGTTAGCACAATAGCAAGAAAAGTACCAAAAGAAAAAGTATAGAGCAAGAAGCATTTACCAAAGTCGAGGATGTACAACGCGCGTGCTTCTGCTATAGCTTGCTTGATACAGGAAAACGTGTCCTTTTCCCTCTTATCCCATTTATAGACTGCGTCCTTCTTGATCATCTCTTGTATTGGTTTAACAATCTGAGCATAGCCAAAGATGAACTTTTGGAGGAAGTTGATCTTCCCCAAGAAATATTGCATGGCCTTCTTGTTCACTGGGTGTGGAATCTGCGTGATGGTCCTGACCCTGTCTAGGTCTACCTTGATCCCACTTTTAGCAATGATGTGTCCCAGGAGGTTACCTTTGGACACTACAAAGATACTCTTTTTGGGATTCAAGGATATCTTGTATTTACGGCATCGCTCAAAAATATTCTCTAATTGGCACATCATCATCATAGACCACTATGCTCTGTTCAATAAGCCCGTGAAATTTGATGCCCATCGCGCATTGGAATGTTGCACTAGTATTGACTAGCCCAAATGGCATTCGTCAAAATGCGAATGTGCCCAACTTTATTCTGAAGGTAGTTTTGAATTTTTCAGGCTCTGCTACCAGAACCTAGTTGTAACCTGAGAATCCATCAAGTAAATAAAACATTTTGGCCCCCAATATTGTTTGCAGTGTTTTCTCCATGGACGGCACAGTGTAGGTATCCTTGTCCAAGGTGCGGTTGAGATTGTGAAAATCTACGCACAGGTGGATCTCCCCTGACTTCTTTCTCAAGGGAACCAAGTTTGATACCCACGTTAAATGTCGCATCTTGTAGATGATCCAATCATCCAGCATTTTTCACAACTCCTTTTGTATGAGGGGCTCAAGCATTGGGCGAACTTTTCTCAGTTTCTGCTAGAATGGCTTGGCCCCTTCCTTGATTGGTATCACGTGCTCGATGATTCACGTATCATATGTCTTGAGTTCATCGTATTTCCACGTGAAGACATCCGGTACTGCTTGAATAAGTGGATGAAGGCTTGACACTCTTGTGGTGTGTAGAAAGTACCGAGATTGACATATTTCGGATCTTTTTCATTTCCCAAGGTTATTTTCTCATGCGACAACATAGAACTATGGGTCTTGGCATTAACAGGTCCCTGGAAGCAGTTTTTTAGATTGTACAGCTTTTCCAATGATACCACACCCTTAGGGATGAGGTTGCCTCTACTCGTATTGGTTGCATCCTACAGTGTTTATTCGTTCTCGTCCTCTTTGATTATTGCATCGTTGAATACGTCAGTGTTTGCCATAAAGTACAGTATCTATTATTCATCATAAAAAACTCGTAATTTAGTTATATTATCTGGGACTAACGGTTTATACAAAATTTTAATAGAAAATTCGTCCCTTAAAGATAAAATCCTAGCAATTGTGTTTTCCAAGGCCTTCGCGACTGGATTACGCATTCTTGGTACTGAAATAATATTGAAAGCTTGGAAGAGAGAAATTAGTCACCATACCTCTTGTTGATAACTCTTAAGAAGGGGTGACACATAATGTATAGTGTTACTTACTTGACGCACCACGATTTCGGAGTCACCTACTAATTTTAGAATAGAAATGTTGAGGTCAATGGCCTTTTGTAAGCCCAAGATGAGTGCTTCATACTCTGCGCTGTTATTCGTGCACTCGAATAACAAGTGACTAGAGATCAAGTGTTTTCTCTGCAGCGAGTCTATTAAAATGCAACTAACTCCAGTTGTGTCTTGGATCCATCAAAGTACATTGTCTGCATATAATATGTACAGGGACTTCTTACTGCACTAGTACTACTACTACTACTACTACTAATTGTACAAAGTTCATTATCGCCAGTTGGACATGGAAGGATATCCAACTGTGTGTCAGGTGGAACTGGGGATGGGTCTGCAAGATAACACCCCAACTATGTTTCCAGAAAATAATTGCCAAATAGAAGTTCTGCGAAATCCATTGGCTCGTTATGCCCATTCAAGGGAGTCACTATGTGCTTCATGTATCTCTTTGACTCTACCCAAATCTGATTATTCCTGCCCCTGTACGGAAGCCATAAGTGTGACCAGTCTATGGCAAAGTATCCTTGAATCTTACTTGACCTGTCTCTGCTCAGTAACACTCTATATGCTTATGGAATGTCCACAATCACTATGTTGATACATTGGTGAACTTGTCCGTCAAATGATAACCAGATAATGACATCCTTGAGTTCACCAATTGCCTGGACATGAGCTCTGTCAAGTTGAATGATCTATGCATCTATCTTGTCCCATTTAGAATTGATCTTCTTATCTATGGATAGTGGCATGACATTCACCGATGCACCGAAATCAATTGATCAATTGTGTACATTGAAGTTGAAGATTTCGAATGTTAAAAAGAATGGTGGGCAGAGTTTGTTTCCATCCATCATGAGTGCATTAAGTATAGATGTGAGAGTGTTAGGAGACTTACTCGATCCCTTTTCCAAAGAGGTAGCATTACCGATAGAGGTTTGTCTTAGTTCCCATAGAAGGATGTCCCGCTGACTCGTAGACTTTGTAAGTTCAAATAAGGAAATATTTGCACAAACCTTCTTCATATCTTCTACAATGTTATAATCCACAGCGGGAAGACTGGCGAAGATTTCTGAGGATGGAACTTGGTTAGTGGTTTCCGAAGAGATGGTTCTGTCTTTACTGTTATCAGAAACACTTTTTGTTGAAACTGCTTTCCGGACTTGCTCTAAATGTTATGCATTGAGTTAGTTGGAGGATTCAGTTTTCTTAACAAATTTTCTTTGAATTTATGTTTCGGTACCTCAATCATAGTAGTCGGCCCTTAGCTTCTCAAGTTGTATCAATTGCTCTACTTCTGGGCCGAACCATCACTCAAAGGTTGGTTATTGGCAATACTATTTTGTGTTGTGAGAATACAATGATACATATTCAATGCATGTCTAGTGCTTGGAGCTTCATCAACGATAGCAGCTTCTTCCTTCTCTTCATCAGGCTCAGCCTGTTCCTCAACCATGACTGAGTCAACAAAATGTGCATCCATTCTTCTCATTAACTAGCTCCACTGTGGGCACATCTTCTCCGAATGATTCTCATTATGAAACGTGCAATACGAATCCATGCCAATCTTCTCAATGTTCAGAACCACATTGGAACTCTACGCAAATTTTGCCGGTGTATTGTTATTGCTACTGGAAGTTGAATTCCTTCTAAGCATGAAATTGGGGGGCCTACTGCTCATGGTAGTCTCGCTTGTCCTTTGTTTGATTTCAGTCATTTCGGTGGTCAGGGAATTCACAAGACGAGTTAGGCTTTGAAGCTCATTTTGTTCCTTTTCCTTAGCCTTGCTCATGGAAGCCTAAGACCTCTTACCCATGTCCTTGGAGTCTTTTGTTGATTCATCATATGTGATTACTCCAATAGCACGCAAGTCCTTCTCAATAGCAACAGCCTCTTCATAGTTTTCTATCAATGTCGGTTTCGTAGTTCGCTTTACAAACTACACAATACTTGTCGGCAAGGTAGAAGTGTATTAGTCTATGGTGATGGGGTCATGAGGTTTTGTGTCGTCCAAAAACTTGTTCAAGATGTGATTGAACCTCTAATTGAAATCTTTAATTTTTTCCTTCGGTTCCATATTAAGACTACCCAGCTCCTTTAATAACATGGTAGGGGTCTTGTCTTCAGCAAATTTTTCAAGAAAGATCTTTTTGAATGCCCTCCAATTCTAGATGGATTTTGGAGGAAGGTTGTGATACCATATAGCTACTCTACCATCCAAGTTACATGGAAAAATTTTGCATGCAACGTCATCTTAACATACCTCAAGGGTTTTCAGATGTAGGTAAAAGTTGTCCAAGTGATCTTCAACCTTCACTATCTTAGATATCATTTTTTGGGATTCAACTGCGTTAAGTAAGTCATTCAAAGTATGACCATTTCCATGAGAGGTAGTCGTAAAGTGACTAATTTCTCATGATTTTTGAATAGTTCACTTAGCACTCATTGCATCGGGTGATGCTCACAGGGGTGAAGAAGTGGGATTGAAACTAGTGAAATGTGGAGAACGAATCACATAGCATCAATCATCACTTCCGGGGCTTGCACCCGGTAACCAGGACTTCCCAGGAGGTCACCCATCCCAGAACTCCTCTGGCTCAAGCGCACTTAACTGTGGAGTTTTTCCCCACAATCAAGCCCACTTAGCTTGCTACCCCATTTGCAAAACCTTAGCGAGTATTGTGCCTCATGAACCATTCAGGTAGAGATCCCTTGACTCTTTTTGAATTTAAGTATGGGGGATTTTCGCAGTGCATTATATTAGATATCATTTTTTGGGATTCAACTGCATTAAGTAAGTCATTCAAAGTATGACCATTTCCATGAGAGGTAGTCGTAAAGTGACTAATTTCTCATGATTTTTGAATAGTTCACTTAGCACTCATTGCATCGGGTGATGCTCACAGGGGTGAAGAAGTGGGATTGAAACTAGTGAAATGTGGACGAATCACATAGCATCAATCATCACTTCCGGGGCTTGCACCCGGTAACCAGGACTTCCCAGGAGGTCACCCATCCCAGAACTCCTCTTGTCAGGGTCATATTTGGTCAAGAGCTTCTCTGTATGCCACAGCGTCTTGTGCAAGACACCACAAAGTGCCAGTGGGCCCTAAGTCATCCAATCCATATTTTTCTATGCCATGTCTTCTTCTTCATTGTCCTCCTCCTCCTCTTCTAAATCTAATGGTTCCTCCTCCTCTTTTTCCTTTTCTCCTTCTCCACATGTCCCACCAGAAGTTAATTCTGAGAGTAAGAAGTTACCTCCTTCTCCTCCTTGAAAGAGTGGAGGTTATTCTTCCCTTTCAAGGCAAGGACCTCTTCTTCAACATATGATACCACTACTCCTATGGGGGTGGTCTTGTTCTTGTTTTGAGAATATGGAAGATGGATTACTCTCGGAATCAATCCAACAACTTTTGCAAACTGACGGGTGATGGGGCAGACAGCCCGAAGTTGATGATATGGGATTTCACGTTAAGGGCTGAGCAATGAAGAGCTACCAACTTCAGAATTATGAGTAGGGGAGATGGAGTGAATGTTTATTCCTTGACCAGAAGATGGATGAGTGGGGTCGGTTGGACAATCAGCCATAAAATATTGGTTTCCCTCCTTCTTGCGCCAAAAATGTTGACGGTGCTCGACCTGCCAACATTTTGGGGATCTCCCCAATATGAAGTCCAATCAGACCTCACATCATTTGGTGTAGGAGTCCCATCCGGTATAAAGGCATGGTTTCCAAATCCTTAAAGACTTTCCTTGGCTCTAGTTGTCAGCACAAGAGAGTGATGGAATGGTATCTTTGAAAAGAAAGGTGAGTGTGCAACACAACTGTGTCTAAGTTCTCTTACTGCAAAAGGGGGGAGAAAAGTGAGCCTCTAAATGAGAGGTAATAGTGCCACCCAGGAAGAGACACACATGAACCAAAAGGACCTATCTAGCATCCAGCAGAATAGTCCACAACGGATGCGACAGTCATTACAACCAGCAAACAAGGGAAGATCTGTCTAACATCCAACAGAATAGTCCACAGCGGATGTGACAGTCGTTATAACCAATAAGCAAGGAAATACATGTCTAGTATCCTGCGGAATATTCCACAAGGATAGGACAGCAATAACAACACATTCTCAAAAAGATAAGCACTAAAATAACCAAAATAGTTCCACTATCTTAGTACATGTGAAAGCAAACATGAAATACAAGCGTCCACAGTATAGTCATATCAAACATTCATAATTCATATTTGGAATGCACTTTTCCTTCTATGCTAGTGTAGTTTGACCCAATAGTGAGTGTTTTTTCATCTAGAATGTGATTCTCACTGAGGGAAGCCATAGGAAGGAAGTCACTTTGCCTAGGAGGGTTTTCACTACATTTTGAGGATAAGAGGGCCTTTGCATAGCATAATTTTCCTTTGCAAGACTGTGGAAGTGGTTCATGCTATCTACTAAGAGTTCTATATGTGTTGTGCAAGGCAAAGGTGATCCAAACTTAGTGCAGTGAGACAATATGAAAAACAAGGGTTAGGTGATTGTCCTTGGAAGGGTCTTAATGTGAATTTATTTGAGGTGGCCTTGAGAAGAACTTAATGCATAAATATTGGTGAGAAAGGTTGCATAAATGAGGCTCATGAATAGGCTAAGTTCATCACTTGATAAGAGGGTTGATTCCTTCATAGCCCGCACTAGGCAGGAGGACTGAGCAGAGCTCCAAATGGCTAAGAGTCGGACTGGTAGAGTAAGAGAGGGAAATGTATCTGAACACAACTCAAAATTGGATCACAAACATGAAATCCATTAATACAATTCAAAAGGATACACAGGACTCATGGTAGAAATGACAACTGAACGACACTTATTTCTAAGTACGATAATTGAAATGACACATTACGACACTTAGAACACAAGTTGCGACAAAACTGTCGATTGTGATCAAAAGGTGTGCTAAGTTGTAAGAGTGTGTTAGCGCATATTCCAATGATATGTAAGACCATCTAATGCATAAGAGTGTGCCAAGACTAATTCTAGTGATGCACGAAGGTGCGACACATGCATGAGTGAAAAAAACAAAAGGTGGCACCCGCCACAGTAAGAAAACATGAAGACAACACTTGGAAAATGCGAATGACATTAAAAGCCACACATGTCAGAGCAAAGATAATATAAAAATGACACTTATTAAAGTGAAAGAAACCAAAAGAGATAGTCGCATGTGTGAAAGTGACACTTGTGAAAAAAAAGTGTGTAAAAGAGACAACTGGATAACTCACTGAAATAGGAGGGCAAATGCAACCAAAGTGAGGGAAACTTCCAATGAAAGAGTGTACTGATTGTCGACATGGGTTAAACATTGCATCGACATTATTTTGATGGACTGTGCTATGCATTTTCAATCTTACATAAAAGGAGTGTTCTCATAGATTCAACATGGACTGAGCATGTGTGAGTAAGTGACTTTGACCACTAGAATCCAAGAAGAAGAATTAAACATTTAATACAATGTTAATTGATAATTAAGTGACCATGGAAAATTGATCGTTAGATCCTCAGTAGGATCCAAAATTCAAGTGTAGGAAAATTTTTGGAGAGTGTTGATCGCAACATCAACACTTGACGACACACTAGTAGAACTCCAGCTTCTTTGTTCAAGTTCCACCTTTAAGTGCAAGGCCTCATTTTTTCAAGAAGTATTGGTTTTCCAAGTGGATCACCTTGGCTTCCCCACTTATCTCAGTTAAATATATAGTCTCTTATTTTCCTTTCTTGACTTCAAACACATGAACATAAGATTAGTCACACCTCAACTGTTTCAATATGGGAGAATGATAATAAGTATACCAAGTTTTTAAGAACATTCCTTGGTGTTGCTTCGCTGCCAACGAGCTTGGTCAATAGCTCGGCAGAGTTACCTCAAGGAACCACAAGCATTGCTTTGCTGCCAGCAAGCCTGATCTATACCTTGGCGAAGTCACCTTAAGGAACCATAAGCATTGCTTCGCTACCAGCGAACCTGGTCAATACCCCAACAAAGTTTCCTACTTCACATCTTTTGCGCAGAAAGCCTTTCTCTTATTCACCTCTTTATTTAGTTACTAATGTAATGTGCAAAGGAACTTATTTATTTTGATGGTGGAAGAGGGATCCCGACTTATTGAGAGCAGAAGAGGTTGGTTCCTTGTTTAAGGGATTTGAAAGATAATCGAAGTTAATATGCTTGTTTAAATTTTTTCTTCTTTCCCTTCTCTAATCAAATGAGTTGACAAGTCAAAACACCATTTAATACAAGGTTGAGTCAGAATGGAAGATCCCAATAAAGATACAAGCTCCGTAGTTCAACCAAATGCTTTCCATCTGGAATGAATCGTATTTTCCATTTAAACATCATTGACTATAAACCCAATATAGAGAAGAGGATAACAAATAAACAAGCATTGTTCGTCATCACAACTACCCTTTTAAAGTTTTTCCATATTGTCTTTTGAGCCAAAAGGAGAATCTTTCTTGTAGAGTCTTATTAAACAAAACATAGGAGAAAAGACTTGAAACAAAACCAAAAGAACAAAGAAAATGTAGAACTAAATTGAAACAACATACATAACATAAAATAAGAAAACAAAACAAATGCAAAGACTAGATGGACAAAAAGTGCAGGATGAGTTCAAAAAGAAAACTAAAATTCCGTGAGACCTACTCCTAACCTAACTGGCTAGAATATCAAGGTTAAGTGTAATGAAAATTCCATTGTAACTAGCATAATTGCTCCTGACCTGCAATCACAAAGATAAGAGCAATTAAAATCGATATAGACTAGTGTAATAAAAAAGATAAGAGCTGGAATAACTTGCACAAAAGGTTGAAGGTATTTCCTAGAGAAAGAAATATGTGGCATATCAACTAACACTAACCAACCTTCCACCTTACCTTTTCGATGAGAAAAACATCGAAACAAACCTTGAAAGCTTCTTATAAATGCATCTGCATCTATGTTTTCCTTCTTAACAAGCATGATAAAATATCGAAGCTTGTTATTAGCAACATGGATTGTTAAGTATGATGTTTCCAATTTATCATATATTGGATCATGAAATTCAAAACAATCCTCTTGAAAACCCTAAAATCCTTGAAAAAATGAATTTCCAATTAATGGCATGGAATCGAGATGAGAATATTGTGAGAGAAAATGAATCTGATCACATTTATAGGCTTGCCAAGATAGTGAGGACCTTACCTAACCATAAGTGAAGGCTGAAGTGCCTCAATTGTTTGACTAGGAACCAAATAGTAAGACAATAAACCACAAAGATCAGTGAATGTGAAACAATCACCATCTAATATATTGGTGGGAAAATGATTAGCCAAATGACAGTTACTAGAAGCAGCGTTATGATCAGATGCACTGATTAAAGCATAAGATCCTCATTTATAAGAAAACAAGGATAGATCAGTTTTAACGGCGTTACAAATGCTTTGAATAGTAGAATAATATTCCTCATATGTAGAATGTAACAAACCATTCCCTTGTAACTAGTTACAAACTAATCTAGCATCTCAATCCTTGAAAGAATTAAAAAGTTATGCCAATATAACAAACACATGAAACCAGTGAAAATGCAATGGGTGAAAAAGAGGAACTTGATTCACCATGTAACTCAAGCATCCACATATACTTCAGAGGATAATTGGTGCAATAATAAAAATGATTAGCATCATAAGATTCACAAGAAAAACTAGGAGCTTATTAATTTCAAAAGAATATAACAGGCATGAATCCTTTGGCCAATGATAATCTTTAAAATGACTAGCTTCACAACTTTGTGCATCAAAGAAAGGTATATCCTCCAAACCCAATTTGGATACTAGATATTTGCATGAAAATGGACTAACAAAAACAAAATCATCAATATGATTAGAAACCAAATCTTCAATATGATTAGAAACCAAGTCTTGAAAGTTGAAAGAAATAAATTCAAAATACCAAACATTTTTCAAGAAGGAATTTGTAATCAGTGAAACCATGTGAAGAAAAGAATCTTGCGAGAAAATTCAGATCTAATTTAGGTCAGGGAGCTTACCAGAGTAATGAGAACCTAACATAACCATCAACGGAAATTGAAATTCCTTGGCTCCCTGACAAGTCTTAGAACTTTCATGAACTATGAAATTACATTTTGAAAATTTGGTCAAATCATGCATGGGGTATGGACAGCTACTACCAGTGATTGCAACAAGATCACTACTATCAAAATGGTAACCACCTGCATCATTGATTTGATGGGACTTTGCATATTCAACAAACAAATTACTCAAGTAATAAGATTCTTCTAATTAAGCATCCAAGGATGGATAGACTGGAAAAATATCATGAGTAACCTCAACTAAGGAATTCTCCTCATGCAAGACTGGAAATGATAAGGAATGGAATGGATACTTGATAAATTGCTTACCTTCTTCTTCATCATGGATGACCTCACTACCATGTGTCAATTGAAAACCCAACTCATCAGATGATGAACTTGAAGAACATGGGGTATCTTCTTCAAAAGTTATTGCATTACAAACAATAGAGCACAAGGGATAGTGAAGTGAAGAGGAAGTTTCCATAGGAACAGCTTCTTTGACCAAATCGGACTCTTGATCTAAATTTTTCAAATTAAAATATTCTTGAGAAACTGAAAGATCGATAGGTACACTTGGGAATTCATCATCATATACTTCCATATAAACAACACCATCAGAATGATCATTATCCGAGACTTCAGATTGATTAAACAAACTGATTTCATTTGATTGACTACCAAGATTACCAAATTTAATAAAACCATCTTCACATTGAGGACTCTAAAAAGGAGAAGAAAGTTTGAAATAATCTTCGCCCTTTTGCTCCTCTACATGTGAAATGTGACCATATTGCACATAATCACTATTTATATTAACAAAAGAGTTTGAAAGACGGTGTTCAAGCAAATCAATGGGCAAGGGGGCATGAACATGATATGATAGAGGAGGACAAACATCCAAATCAAATTCAAAACTGAAGTTATGAGTGCTAGTATCTTCGTGAGGAACGGAGGGGTCAGTGTTTACCCTAGGGGTCATAAACCATTCCAAGGATTCCTCCATTGGATCTAGATCATGAGAAATGCATGAAGAGTAAAAAGATGGGTTAGGAATATGATTTGCAGATTTCCAAACTTGATCATTAATACATATAGGCACCCCGATTGGTACTGGAAAAGGAGGAGGACAAGGAACAAAAGGAATAGTAGGTTCCTCCTCTGAAATTGAAGGTGTGTCTCACAATTTACACAAGTTGGGAGAACAAAAACATAAGGGACTTCAGAATCAGTGTGTAAAGAGATTTGAAACAAACTTTCAAACTTCCCTGTGGGAATTCCCAATCTGTATCCTCTCTAGGAAACTCATAACATAAGTGAAGGAATTGATTAGAAAAATCCTCAATTGATTCATTAGGGTCTTAGTTGATTAATCCTTTTAAGTACATCTCAATAATCATACCTATCAAAATCTGTATCCTCTCCAGGAAACTCATAACATAAGTGAAGGAATCGATTAGAAAAATCCTCAATTGATTCATTAGGGTACATTCTTAGTTGATTAATCCTTTTAAGAACATCTTAGTAATCATACCTATCAAAAGCTTTATGAAGCTCCTTAAGGAATTAATCAAATGAATGGATGGAAACAGAGGGTAAAGTATGACACCATCGGTTAAATCGACCTTCAAGGGTGAGGAAGAAAAGCAAAAAAGCAATATCTTCATCTTTGATTTCATGAGATTCACAAACTTGAAAAACTGAAAGAAATGCTCAGTTGTAGATATATTACCCTCACTATCAAACTTTAATTGAGATAAATCATTATTTTTTTCCTCGGAGATGAAAAGTTTACCAAGGGATATATTAGAAAAACACTCTTGGATTAAGATTTCAAAAAGAGTCATTAAATATAAGAGATTCAAAACAAACTCGATGGGCACAGTGTGTCATCTAGCCCTCCTCCTAGCACCAAAATCATTAGAGAAATTTTGAGGTCAAAAATGGGCCTCAAAACAAAAATGTACAACAAAAATCAAGTTTATAAGAACCAATAGGATTCAATATGATGATGTCAACCATGAGGGATGATTAACCATTTTTGGAGTTAAAAGGTAATAAGAAAAAAATAAAAAATAAATAAAAAATTCAACTCATATTTTCAACTTATCTCCCTACGATTTTACTCAAATTTTGAGCGAAATGACTCGCTGGATGGGGAATTTAATTTTTCATCCAAGGAGTACCCATGTTGCATACTTTCGATAGACCCTACTACACGAAAAATGTGAAATACATGAAAAACGTGATTGCACAATTTCATGTATTTCACATTTTTCGTGTAGTAAGGTCCATCAAAAGTATGCAACATGGATACTCCTTGGATTCAAAACTAAATTCCCCATCCGACAATTCCTCCCGCTCAAAATTTGAGAAAATTGTAGGGAGATAAGTTGAAAATACGAATTGGAAAAATAGTTATTCTTTTTTTCCTACAAAACTTGATGAGGTAATCTAATTTTATTTTATTATTTTATTATTTCCACTATTATTTTATAATATTCTTTAAGAGGCCCATTTTCAACCTCAAAATTTCTCTAATGGTTGACGTGTTGGATACTGCCATCATACAGGGGGTTGCCTCGATGTGAAATTCCAAGTAGATCTCATGTTGTTTAGAGTAGGAGCCCCATCTGGAGCATCGACCCAACCACCATAATACACAGGTTCGTCCTAGTTTCAAGAGATAACATAAGAGATTATATATGTAACCCTTGAAAAAACAAGTAAGTTGACATTGTGAAACATTAATTGCAATGTGTAAAAGGAGGCATTCACGAGCAAGAGATGAGAGTGAATCTCTAGAAGGAAGTAATAACACTGACCTAAGATAGACACACGAGAGCATGAAAAGATATGTTAGTAATCTAGTGAAATAGTTCACATAGACATAATGATCATTAAAAAAAATACAACATACATTTAACTAGATAAGTACCAAAGTCAATGAAGTAGTTCAATTTCCTTAGTACATACAAATATAACATATACCGCAAACATTGAAAGAATAGTCACAAAACATCCATGATACATGCATGAAAGTATGATGGCTCAATGAGCTTCAATATTAGATGAAAGATTCGAGTACACAATTACAATGGTGAGACACTAGTTCCAGTGGTGGAACATTAATTCACTTATTGCTTCTCCACATAATAGTTTTCTCTCCTATGCTAAGTTAGAGAAACCAAGAATAGCTCTCCAAAACTCAAGCCTCCAAAAGTCTTGCTTGAGTTATGAGGGACTATTTATAACAATAGGAATGACCTTTCATCTCCCCTTGAATCTTGAATTACGCTCATGACTTTTGGACTTCTAATATGTCCTTTGAACTACTAAACAATTATTGAACTTCTAAGTGACTTTTGGACCTCTCTAAATGACTCTTGAACTTCTCCTAAAGACTCTTTTGTCCATATATGACTACGCGAATTTTCATATTCCACATATGACTCTTGGACTTCCACACATTATATTTTTTCATTTTCTTGAGAATACATCATTACATTCCACATGATGATGTAGCATGAGACACGGACACATTTGACACGGAGATGACACATGTACAAGTTACAACTTGACAATGATGCATGAAGCTCATCATGAAGTGGCAATGCCAAGCTACTCTCTTTGTTGCTTTGTCTTGCATTCTTGATGGTAGATTTGATCTATGCTTCATCTTCATGTAAAGATCCACTTTGTAGCTTATCCTTACCCTCCAAAAGGTATTGGATCAGTGTTGGAATCTTTTGAGTCACTATGCAATGTCTTCTTTCTGCCATGGTCCAAGATCTACCTCAGTTCTTCTTTGCTCTTCTTTGCAAGTGTTTTTTGTTCATTACCTTTACTATCTTCCTTGAGCACCACCTTATCATTTTGAGAAAGTACTCTTGCTAATAAAGATCATTCATGGCACAATAAAATTAGTCTTAAAATCATCAACTCTATCACTACCTAGCTCATGGAATGAACTATATATAATAGCTCTGTGAAAGGGTTGGAGGAAGGAGATTTGATAAGGAAAGCACAGTTGAACTCATCAGTGACCTAGGAAGGCTCCAATGTTCATTGTTACTGCGTTATGCACTGTAAAGAGGGGCTCTCCTAGGTCCAGCACAGTTAGGAAGCTCAAGGGACAAGGTGAAGAGCTTGATGCTTAAGACTACGCCATTTGCCAAGAAGGAAAGAGAGGAAGACTTGGAAAGCACAATTTTATTGGTCAAAGACTAGGAGGAGGCTTCCTTGAGCCTTTTTACTATGCCATGCACTGAAGAAGAAAGACTTAAGCAAGTGTCAACACAAAGGGGAACAACAAGGAACAAGGTTGAAGCCTTGAGGCTTGAGACTAGACTATGGACTGGAAGGAAGAGGAAGCCTTAAGGAAAGCACAGTTTTCCTAAACAAGGATCCATTGTCTCTTAAGATTGCGCAATGCACTAAGGAAGGCTTGACAGGACAAGGCTCCAGCACAGAGAGGGACAATAATGATCAATGGAAGCAACATTAAGCCTTGTTACTGCACCATGCGTTGAGCTTGACGGGAGGCCTTTATAATAGTGTAGTTTTCTTCAACAAGGGCTCACAGTCCATTTGGAATGCACTTTTCCTTCTATGTTAGTGTAGTTTGACCCAACAATGAGTGCTTATTCATCTGGAATACGCTTTTCACTAAAGGAAGCCATAGGAAGGAAGTCACTTTGCCTAGGAGTGTTTTCACTGAGTTGTGAAGATAAGAGGGCCTTTGCATTGAATAATTTTCCTCTACAAAAGAGCGGAAGGGGTCCATGCTATCTACTAAGGGTGCTCTATGTGCTATGCAAGGTAGAGGTGATCCAAAATTAACGCAGTGAGTGAATATGAATAACAAGGGTTGGGTGACTATCCTTGGAAGGGTCTTAATGTGCACTAATTTGAGGTGGCCTTGAGAAGAATTTAATGCTTAAATCTTGGTGAGAAAGGTTACATCAATGACGCTCATGAATAGGCTAAGATTATCACTTGATAATAGGGTTGATTCCTTCACAACTCGCATTAGGCAAGAAGATCGAAAAGAGCTCCAAAATGGCTAAGAGTGGGACTAGTAGAGTAAGAGAGGGAAATGCATCTAGACACAACTCAAACTTGGATCACAAACATGCAATCCATCAATACGAGCCAAAAGTATACACAAGACTCATGGATAGAAATGACACCTTGAAATGACAACAAAGCGACACTTATTTCTTAGTGTGACAGTTGAAACGACACATTACGACACTTAGAACACAAGTTGCGACAAAAGTGTCCATTGTGATCAAAAGGTGTGCTAAATTGTAGGAATGTGTTAGCACATATTCTAATGATATGTAAGACCATCTAATGCAGAAGAGTGTCCAATGACTAATTATAGTGATGCGCAAAGATGCAACACATGCAGGAGTGAAAACAACAAAAAGCGACACATGCGGCAGTAAGAAAACATGAAGATGACACTTGCAAAATGTGAATGACATTGTAAGCAACACATGCCAGAGCAAAGATAACATGAATATAACACTTATTAAAGTGAAAGCAAGCAAAAGCGACAATGGCAGTATGAAAGCGACACTTGTAAAAACAAAGATGCGCAAAAGCGACAGTTGGGATAATTCACCAAAAAAGGGGTACAAATGCAACCAAATTGAGGGAGACTACCAATGAAAGAGTGCACTCACTGTCGACATAAAAGAAGCACACTTATAGATTCAACAGGGACTGAGCATGTGTGAGTAAACGACTTTGACCGTTGGAATCCAAGAAGAAGACTTAAACATTTAATACAATGTCAATCGATAATGAAGTGACCATGAATGACAAATCATTAGATCCTCAATAGGCTCCAAAATTAAGTGTAAGGAAAAATTTGGAGGGTGTTGATCACAACATCAACATGTAACTTTCCCAAAACTTGTTAATTCTCTTTCCACGAGTAAATTTGTATAGTGTGGCACATGTCCAATTATTCAAGAATAATCCTCAAATATGTACCTAAGGTACTTTTGTATGTCTCTGAAGATCCTTAAATATTTTGTAATCTGAAAAGTCCTAGAAAAGAAGTTATAATGAAAATACCAAGTTGCCTTGTTTGAAACTGATTTCAAGATCTCTCATAAACCCTAACTTCCACAGAGTATATCTCTGAAATTAGAAAGAACCCAACTCTGAAATTCAAAACAGATGTTGATCAATATTTCTCCTCGGCATGGTCATAGTTTCATCATCTAAGATTTCAAAAGAAGAAAGATATAACAAAAATTTGAAACTGGCCTATTTGAAACCAATTTCAGAGGCATTCAAGAACCCTAACTTAGAGAATATTTCTAAAATTATGGCAACCAAGATCTGAAGTTTTAACCATATGCTCCAAAATATTTATCCTCAATATGATCCAAACTTCACCGTTTAAAACCTCCAAGGTAAAAAAAAATAATAGCAAAAATATCAAAAAAAAATTGTTTGAAATTGGTTTTAAAAACACTTGAGAACCAAATATAGTGAACTAAGATATGAAATTTGAAACAAATGTTCTAAAAGATTTCTCCTCAACATGATCCAAGTTTCACCAACTAAAACTTCCAAAAAAAAAATATAGCAAAAATGTCACAATGACTATTTCAAGTAGCAAAACTCTAGGATCATGAACTCTAATACCAAATGTTATGAACCTTGCGCTTAAAAAATGATAAGAAAGCAATAATTACAGTCATCTCCGATGGGGAAACCTCCTTTTATAATGAACATTATGTACAAAGTAAGATTTGATGATCTTAACACTAAGTCAAGAGGTCTCCTTAGTGTGTGTAGGAGACAAAGGGATCATGAGAAGTTCTAGCCTACATAACAGTGTAACAATAGAAATATAATCATCCAATATTTAAGACTTAATAAAAAAAATTATGGTTAATATCAAATTATATAATGCTTAACAATACCATAAAAAAAAATATATATATATGAAAAATAAATAAAATAACTAAAAAATCCAAAAACTTATTTCCTAAATTTCAAAATAATAAAACAAGATTAACCCGAAAAATAAATAAAATAACTAAAAAATCCAAAAACTTCTTTCTTAAATTTCAAAATAATAAAGCAAGATTAACCTTACCTTGGGTAATATATCTATATATACACTAATACATACACTGATACAAAGAATGTGGCCCATATCCAACACCATTTTGAATTAAAAATTCAAACATTAAATATTTCCATTTTAATTTATTCACTACATACTAAAACACTATTTTCAATTATTATTTCAAGGTTATTATAACTTTCTTTTTGACTATTAAAAATTAAAAATTAAATATTTGTGACTTTTTAATGTAGAGTTATATTCATTTATATTAATTTAATGTCGACTCATTCATTATAAAACATTCCATGAATATTTTATTTTATTCCCCACTTTATATTCCGTGAATTTTAGATTTTTCCATTTTAAATTTTATATTCCATAAAATATCATATGCTTCATTTTAAATTATACATTTAAAAATTAAAAATTAAATATTAAATATTTGTGACTTCTTAATGTGGAGTTATATTCATTTATTAATTTAATGTCCACTCATTCATTATAAACCATTCCAGGAATATTTTATTTTATTCCCCACTTTATATTCCATGAATTTTAGATTTTTCCATTTTAAATTTTATATTCCATAAATATTATATGCTTCATTTTAAATTATTCAATGATATTAAATGTCTTATTCCCCACTTTATATTCCATGAATTTTAGATTTTTCCATTTTAAATTTTATATTCCATAAATATTATATGCTTCATTTTAAATTATTCAATGATATTAAATGAATAGACATTTTTTAAAATTATTCAATAGATATTAAGCATTTCTTTAGTTGAGATTTTTCAATTCCATTTTGAATAATTTAACGGATTATACCTGTTTTTAAGGATTCTGATGACGATGACGATGACGAATAACTCACTGATCAGGGAGAATCCATACGAGAAAATGCTGTCATCCGAAAAAATGTTGAATAACATTGTCGAATGGCTCAGTGAGCAACGATATACAGTGTAAGGAACGAAATGCTTCATGTGAGGGAACTCTGAAGTATGCACGAGTTCAAGGTCGAGTAGAGTGCTGTCAGATGAAGGATGAGAAAAGATCCAGAAATGATAATACAAGTAAAGGAGAGGAGGCTGTGTTAATCTAGTATATTACTTAAATTGGGTGAACTTCCAGCGATTTGTTTGAATGTGAGGGGCTAATGCAAAGCAAGCGCTATTCAATTTTGAAATTACCCTTTAAAACAGTGTTGATAAAATTTTTCTCCGGGTGATTTTTCCTTTTTCCCAGATTTTTGACAATTTTTGCTGATTTTTTAGACCATTTTTGCTGGTTTTTCTAGATTTTGAAAAATCTAAAATATTCTATATTTTTTACATTTTTGCTAATTCTTGAAAATCTAAGATATAAAATATTCTATATTTTTTACCATTTTTGCTAATTCTTGAAAATCTAAAATATTCTGTGATCTATATTGTGATCTATAATATGAATGTTGAGAGATCTTTAGGTAAATGAACTTCTCCGGAATATAGCTTTTCCTAATTTTACCAATTTTCCCAACGATATTTCTGAAAAGATGTTTTCTGCGCTCATCAATTTTTTTGCCCCTTTTTGGGCAACTGGCTTTTAAACATGTGTCAATCTTCGAATACGAGTGACAGTGCTTTAGGAACCTGATTTCATGTAGTAATTTGAAACATATCTACCCAAAAACTATTGGCATTTACGGGGCTTGATCAACCTCACCTCATTGATTGCCGAAGTTAAACATTCAATTAGATAAACATCCAGTCTTAGGCAATCCGATATGGCAAGCAGATATTGTCGCTATGGAGTTAAATAAATATTTCCCAACCCAATAACCATCAGCAAGTACCCCATATTTCAGAACCCAATAACTATTAGCAACCACCCCGCTTGATCAACCTCGCCATAGATAAAAACTCACGGTTTTAGGAAATCTGAAATTGTCCCAGGAGAAGGTGAAAACATGGGTCCCTTCCTCTCAAGACGGTGATGATAACTGGGTCCATATGGAATTCTCCCAAAATAAGAAACAAGGTGGGAACTCTCTCCCAAAACAAGAAACAAGGTGAGAAAATAAAGTGAGAATTCGGGTCCCCATGGATTAGAACAGGACAAGGTAAGAATTTTGGGACAAGGTGAAAACTTTGAGCTCTCCCAAAACAAGAAACAAGGTGAAAACTTGGGTCCCTATGGAACTCTCTCAGAACAGGACAAGGTAAGAAATTTAGGACAAGGCCAAAACTTTGGTACTTATGAGACCCTCCCTAAGCAAGACCAGGTGAAAATTTGATGAGAACCTCCCTAAGCAAGACCAGGTGAAAATTTGGATCCCGGTCCAAGACAAAATGAGAATTTAGATCCCCGTGAAGCTCTCCCAAAACAAGACAAGCTGAGAATTTGGGTCCCTAATAAAGACAAGGTGAGAACTTGGGTCCATGTAGAACTCTCTAAAAACACGAGAAGTTGAGAATTTGGGTCCCAACTTGGGCCCATATGAAACCCTCGTAAAGCAAGACAAGGTGAGAATTTGGGTCCTCAATAAAGACAAGGTGAGATTTTGGGTCCCTATGAAACCCAACTAAAACAAGACAAGATGAGAATTTAGGTCCTTACGTCCTTAATAAAGAGAATGTATGAAATCAAGGTGAGAATTTGGGTCATTAATAAAGAGATGGTATGAAATTTCTTTAGACCTTAGGTCCTTAATAAAGAAGGTATTAAATCCTTCCGACCAAAACGAAGAGAGGATTTGGATCCCTAATAAAGACAAGGTGAGAACTTGGGTCCCTATGAAACTCTCCAAACACAAGACAAGTTGAGAATTTGGTTGCCTCGTAAAGCCAAAAAGGTGAGAATTTGGGTTTCATAAAGACAAGGTGAACACAAGACAAGGTGAGAATTTAGGCCCTTAGGTCCTTCATAAAAAGAAGGTATTAAATCCTTGAGACCAAAACGAGGTGAGAATCCTCCCAGAACAAAACGAAGTCAGGATTTGGACCCCTCGTAAAGACAAAGTGAGAACTTGGGTCCCTCAAAACAAGACACCGTGGGTCCCTACTAAAGACAAGTGAGATCTCGGGTACCTATGGAACTCTCCCAAGTGAAGCTGAGCCCCTGTAGAACACTCCCAAAACAAGGTGAGAACTTGGGTCCCTGAGCTCTCGGGTCCCTATGGAACTCTCCCAGGTGAAGCTGAGTCCCTCTAGAAGAACTTGGGTCCCTGATAAGCACAAGCATAGAGTTAGGTTTGAGCTGAGCTCTTAACTTGGAACTCTCCCAGGTGGAGCTGAGTCCCTCTAGAACGCTCCCAAGGCTCCCAAGACCGGGTGAGAACTTGGGTCCCTGATAAGCACAAGCATAAAGTTAGGTTTAAGCTGAGCTCTTAACTTTGAACTCTCCCAGTTGGAGCTGAGTCCCTCTAGAACGCTCCCAAGACAGGGTGAGAACTTGGGTCCCTGATAAGCACAAGCATAGAGTTAGGTTTGAGCTGAGCTCTTAACTTGGAACTCTCCCAGGTGGAGCTGAGTCCCTCTAGAACGATCCCTGATAAGCACAAGCATAGAGTTCTGTTTGAGCTGAGCTCTTAACTTGTTTCCAGTTAAAAATACTGCCTTGATTGTTCAGAGTCTTAGACATTACTGACTCTAAAAAGACATACGACATGAACAGCATAGCCATAGGGGTTAGGGTTACGTTTGAAAAATACCGTCTTGATTGTTTAGACATTCCTGGCCCTAACAAGGCATACGAGATGAACATTTTTGGTGCTGTGGCAATCAACATGAACAGCATAGGCGTAGGGTTAGGGTTATGTTTGAAAAATACTGTCTTGATTGTTTGGACATTCCTGTCCCTAAAAGGGCATACGAGGAGATGAACATTTTTGGTGCTGTTGTTTTTTCAATATATAACAGCATTAACTTGTGTTATTTTATAGCATCGGACTAAAACTCAGATGTAAGTAAAAGAATGAACCCAATCCTCCGCGCAGAAAGACAACACGTATATAGTGTGGATGAATCACAGCTCTTCTGAATTTTATGTCTGTAAAGACAGACAATAAGATCATATAATCTTTATATAGCATATAGAGGCCAACTGAAGAATATCCCATCACATATGTGCTGCTTTCTATTGTTCAAGTAAATATCAATGCCCATATTGTGAACAGTTGCCGAACATCAATCTGACCCTAGATGTCAAATGTATTGCAGAGTTTTTCTGAGCAAATGGAAAGGCTAGTAAAAAGACAACTACTATTTTCAAAGAATGATACGTGCAGATTTATAAGAGGAGGAAAAATAAGAATGGTACATACACATTTATAAGAGGAAAAATAGAAAAGTTGCCAAGCATATAACCTCTTCCCTAATAGTTAACAAACGCCATGAAACAAAACATGTATGACAGGATTCATCTTTTCAGGCATTGAAATACCAGAGGCCAAGATAAAAGAGAACATGAGATAGTATAGAAATTAGATAAATTAAGCATAGCCAAAAAAATTCTACATGTACAGAGGCAAGTGCAGACTGCACCTGAAACAAGTCAAAAATGTGATTAAGATTGTTAAAAATCACCAACCCAATACAAGGAAGAATCTTGAAAGACAGGAATTGCCTGCTTACTGAAAGATGGTGAAATGCACTGAGATGCATGGATCTATTCTGGAATAATTTCGTTTCGGGCATTGCAAGGAAGCCCTAAGATACATGACTGAGTTTCATAAACAAACAATAGTGTTCTGGAAATACGATATCAGGTACTGGATTTGGAAATACAATATGAGGTACTGGATTTCAAATTACATATTATAGATCTGATCAAACAGAAACATGTACCTACAACAAGAAACAAAATAGGCTCTAACTTCAACATCATGTAGACCTGTTAGGAAATAATCCAGTTCGGAATAGAATATAAAGGTTTACAAAGAATGGCTACAAGAATTTCCGGATATTCACAACAGTCATGCGTCCTAGAGGTTCCTTGCAAAGAGAGAATCGTCAAAGGAAATCAATAAAATACAATAAGCATCCTTTCATACATCTATCTCAGAAACTTAACCATGAGACTGGCCACCAGAAAAAGACCCTCTAAGCAAATTGGAAGCTGCTGTGCCCAATTTTGTCTTGATTAAGTGACCTCTGCTTCCGCATAGCACATGAGTTGATTCTCTAATGACTCTGTCATCCCCAAGCTGAAGAGACCTGCTCTGATCATCCTCTCCTGCTGTCTGTGAACCACCATCAACAGCAACGATTAGAGAGGCTCTTTTTGTCTGAACCTGACAGACACTTTTGGATGTTACTGCTTTACACCTTTTCACCTTTAATTTTATAAGGCTAGGGCAGCCGCTGGCAATCGTCACAAGACCTTCATCAGATATTGGGCAATTTTTAATGCATAGCTTCTTCAATGCTATGAACTTACCTGAAATACAAGACATCTCCTTGTCCCCAACACTATCACTGTTGCAGAGTGCCATTCTTTCCAGCACAGGGCAATTGGAAGCCAAGGCACTCAAACTCTCAACCGAAATAGCAATGCCCATCAAGACAAGTTCTTGCATCTGATGACATTTGTTTGCAATGGACAGTAACCCTTCCTCGCCAATTCTTTTGGACTTGCCACTATCAAGGTGCACCTTTCTCAGTTTCCTACATCCATTTGCAACTGCATAAATACCTCGATCAGGACAATCAGACACCCTGCTCATATAAAATACTTCCAGCTTTGAGCACTTTGAAACAGCCATCAAACCTCTATCACCTAAATGCATGTTTTCAATTTGCAATTCCGTCAGCTGTTGCAAGTTTCTAGTGCTGATTTCCAACAACTGATCCCAAGACCCTGAATTCCGTGATAAAATGAGCGTCCTTAGACACTTGGATCCCGATAATAGTGGGGCAAATAGCTGCCCGTTATAAAGATCTTTAAGGCACAATCTCTGTAGCTTACCTTGCCCTGGCCCTATTCTTTCCGTTTGAACATCTAATCTTCTAAGTCTTTTAGCTGTAAGATCTTCCAGTTCGTTGCAATTCTTAAGTATTGAGTTCAAACCCTTTGCTCCAAATCCACATGACCCGCATGAAAATTTCTTAATAGGACCACATACAAGTGAGAAGGACTCTAGACCCTCATCAGTAATCTCGATGCATCCCTTCAGTTTGATCTTCTTGAGATGAGTGAAACTCTTTCCAATTAAAGAAAGTGCCTTGTTGTCAATACTGGGAAATTTTCTGGAGCATTTCAGAGCCAGAACAGTCACATGTTCAAATCTCGTGATCAGGGCTGGAAGCAAGGAGGAAAGCTCAGTTCGAGCAAGGAGAACTAGGCGTTGCCTGCTTTTCGATTCAATGCGGTGCCATCTACTGCAGACTAGGGAGCAAGCATTTCGATCTTCGTTTGTGAGCTTCTGGAAAATCGAGGCCAAGCATTCATCCGGTAAATATACAATGAGATCCTGCTCTGGATACACACCAAACTGTTCGACCTCGTTATTCTCCAGAAAAAGGCCCATTGGTGGAGGAGCTAAAGAAGAGCTGGATTGACCCATCACACCTAAGAACTCAATCAGAAAATATTCAATTAGCTTAAGAATAAGTTTACGGGTTAAAAAACAGAAGGAAACAAACAAATTTGATCTGAAATTGCGCTTGACCAATTCTTAACCACCTAACAAAGGGAAGCTGGATATTTTCGGCAAAACCTAAATTCTGAGACTTGAGGTAACAGTTCCTAACAGTCCAACAAATCAAAACCAAGAATTTTTATATGGTGAATCTCGAGGATCAAATGTAAATTCTTGCGTATGAGGCAAACATGTTGTCGCCATAGCTTAGGAGGTCTTCACCGGCAAACAGAATGGAATAAGTAAAATCTTGAATTTGAGGAATGGATGAATTTTCTAAGCAACGCAACATAGTCGAAGTGCCTCAAGAGAAGCTCTCCACCATTCAACAAGATAACTCCAGTATCTTAGCTTTCAATGCAAAGATTATGGGCAAGCCAATAAGGAAAACCTTAGTTCTCAGTAAGGAAAACCTCGAATTTCAGCATCTTAGATATGTCTTTTTCACAGAACCCAATACAGAAACCATGGATACGATATTCCAACAAAATCTTTATGAAGTACCCAAAGAAAAATGCTTGGATTTCAGGTTTTCGGGAAACTTTTCTGACAACCCCTCAAAGCAAGCATTGATTCAATGTCCCAACAAAGGATTCAAGAAATCCTAAACCAGTAAACGAAGAATCTAAGGATCCTGGTGAAGAATTCTACATTACCCAGCAATGGATTTACAAGGACTTGAGCTCCTTAACACATCCCTTTGAATTAAAATCCATAGATATGACGCTTGGAAAGGGGATTTTTGTCGCAGAAATCAATTAAAAAAGCAAGAAAAACTCAAATCATAATATTGAGCATTCGTAGTCATACCGTGTGAGATCCGTTTGGATTTGGATCAACCTCGGCAGCTGACTTAGTGGGTTAACAAGCATACCGCCATTCAAGCCCTTATCTCCATTATCATTGACTATCGACTTGTGTTCATGGATTCCTCAGCACAGAACTCTATAGAGCACCATTTCAGTGCCCAGGATTACACGGAAAATTGTATTCAATGCCCCCTGATTCTGCTCCTGCTCGTCGAGAACAGGTTTGCTTTTCTATTCTTTGTTGTCTGGTAAAAAAGCATACACGGGAATAATTAATTTTCTTTTGCTCTGCCACGGGTCATGACTGTTTTTCTGCTCCACGCCACCGCCGTTGGCATTAAATTAGAGAACGGTGACAGAGAGAACAAGCTTTGGAGTGATTCGATTTTGTGCACACCACGAGAAAAGAGCTTCGTGGGTCGAAGTAAATAATGGAAACAGTCATTTCGACAGTGTTGATATTCGTAAAAATCGGAGAGTGAAAAATCGAAGGGGCGCAATTTTATCAGTATGATGATTAATAACTTTAGCGCTCTGGGCTCTGGAGAACGCGTGGTACAACCTAATTTAAATGTGGGCCCGTGCGTTACTTACGGCCATCAAGATGATGTAAACAAAATTAACTATATGGGTTATGGGGTTGTGTTGACCCTATTCAACCAGTATATGGGACTTAGCTCCTTAGGTCATATAAGGAAATAAGTTAATTTTGTGGTAAATGAAATAGTTGTGGAGTAGGTTTTGGAGGCTTTTTTTAAGAGGGAAATTATCGAAAAAAAAAATATTAATTTTAAAGGATAAGATTTTTCTTTTATGGGTGTGGAACGTAAGTGAGAAGGAATATTTAGGTACTTCATTCAAGAGTATGAATTTATTTAGAATTTATGTAGGTGAGTTTGTTGAGGAACTAAGTATATAGCATGCCACAATGAGTACGTAAATGTAGTTAGTACATATATAAAGTGGACATCTACGGATATATCTTAGAATGAGTAGGTGGATATAGCTAGTAAATATATAAAGTGGACATTTACAGAAATATTAGACTTTTTCTTGGTAAGGCACTCATGTACTGCTACACTTCCAAAAATGACATGTTACTCTCCCTAAACGCATGCAATGGCAATTGGCTTTTATGAATTAATTGTTGGACAAAATTGAAAGACAATTGGGCATTCTTCTAGACCCAAGATGCTTTACTCACAACATCAAGGAGTTCATACTCACAACATCAAGGAGTTCATTCAAGTTGAGGCCACTAGAAAATTTTAGTTACTTTCTCTTTAGCTTTATGTTTTATTTTAGTAACACTTTATTTTTTAAAGACCAACTAGGCTTGATACTGTTTTTAGACTTCTAGTTTTAGCCAATAGGTTTAGAATTTGGATATGATTTATTATGAAAAACTTATATTTCTGTATTTGGTCAATGGACGGCTCAAATTTTAAGTTGCAACCCTTGTTTGCAGGCAATACAAAATTTTACTTTACAAACAAAAAAAAGTAATAAAATATATTTGGCTTGCAAGTTGTTGATTGTACTTTTGATTTACAAGTGGCAGAGCCAATAGGGTTAGAATTTGGATATGATTTATTATGAAAACTTATATTTTTGTATTTGGTCAGGACGCTTTAATAATGGACGGCTCAAATTTTAAGTTGCAACCCTTGTTTGCAGGCAATACAAAATTTTACTTTACAAACAAAAAAAAGTAATAAAATATATTTGGCTTGCAAGTTGTTGATTGTACTTTTGATTTACAGTGGCAGTGAGTTGACTTGACTTTAGACCTAATTTAGGGCACTTTAAAAAGTCACTAATTCTCATGTTTAAAAAGAAAAAGAAAAAGAAGATAAATAAATATTCTTCTTTAATATACATTTAGTAATAATTTGGTAAAATCTTAATTTTTGATAGACTCCTTGATTTGAAGTCACTGGTTCAGTTTCTTGCCCCTATGGGAGTGATATATTGGATGGACATGATGAAGACGGATTTTGCAAAGCTTACAAAAAAATACAATAATAATTTGGTAAAAAATAATTATAAATATATTTTTCTTTATCAAATTTGGTAGATGTTAAATTAAAATGTTTTCAAAAATTTTGTTTATTTTGAATTGATTTAGATGATAAAAAGTTCTATAAACTATATAAGATAGTCAAAGTATGAGGAGTCTTGATGCATACAATATGTCACAATATATAGTTTTTGCTTTCTTTTGTTAAGTGTTTTTTTTCTTTTATTAAAGAATCTCCCAATTGGGGAGTCTTGTGCATTATAATTCTAGGTGAATTATGCAACCTGATAAATTAGAAGGATATAAATGTCAAATCTTATGGTAAGTAACACTTTATTATCATGACCATACTCAATGAAATTGTCTCCAAAAACTTTAATTTTTGTTTAATTATTATTAAAATTAAATTCATTTTATAATAAAATGATAAAATTAATAAAAAATTCTATTTTAAAATTAATTAATTTAAAAGAAAATTAAAAATAATCAAATTCTATATCATATTCAAAATTCATATAGGTTGCCTATGGCATAGAATAGACGCTGGTGGGATCTATTGTTAAGTCATTCTCTTATGCTAAGGTCAATGGTCAAAATTTTATGGGCGAAAATCTAGCCAATCCTTGGGTGATTTTGAAGACTTAAATACCTCTGGGTCCTCATTTCTCAAACCTAGTATGATATCTAGAAAACTCATCCTATTCCACTAATATGTAATTTGATTATTCATAAGGTATATTTAATTATGAAAAATATATTTTTATTATAATATTTTGTGTACAACATCATATGATAAGATAAATTATATATAAATAATAATAATAAATACATTTTATGATTTTGATTTATAAAAAAAAAATTATAAATTTCAACTTTATATTAAAATAATGAAAACATCATAACATGAAAAAAAAATGGATATTTGAATTTTAATAAGTTTTATATTAAGGAAAATTAATGGACATTTGAATTTTAATAAGTTTTATATTAAGGAAAATTAGGTTTAAAGAAAGCAAGAAAATCCATTATTCAACTTGTACTTCCATGAGCTAGAGAAGGCGGTTGGGGTAGAGGACAATTTAGAAAGTTGACTCCAAGTGACCCTATTTTGCGTATAAATAACAAGCACAAACCAGAAAATCTAGAGACACGTGACACTGACACCACGACAATGATATTTAGTAAACCCCTTGGTTCTATATCCACAGAATTAGATTTAATATTAATAATAGTAAAGTCACTCCTTCATGATTCTCCCCTTGCTTTATTATCGTGTTACGGGATTTTGCAAGAACCGCAGTATTGAAAGACGAGAGTTGGTGGACATAATCACTGTTACACGTGGTCAAAAGATTTCGAAAGAAGTGTAATGTGATTTTATTTTCAAAACACAAGGGATCCAAGGTGTCTCAAATCATTTAGGAATGTATATTTATAATTAATAGAAATAAGAATTTTCGGAGAATTGGTAATTTAGAAAAATGAGTGGTCATTATTTTATTAAATATAATTATTTATAAAGGTTATAGATAGGTAGATGAGAATATTTAGAAAACTTAAACTTATTTAATTGGGAAACAAATAATTTATCAAATCAAATATTTTTCTAAATATAAATATATATTCAAATCACTCCAATTAAAATATTTTTTAAACATAAATATATATTTTGAATTTTATTATTTTTAAAATTAAATTATTTAAAAAAATATTTAAGTTGATATGAGATTTTTGTGATCTATATTACAGATAAATGTTTTCCCGAATAATTACATGAATAGTTAGTTTTTAACAATTAACTTTGGCAATGGTGTTGTCTATAATGCGACTTTTTGGAGATTCGGGGGGAAGAAATTGAGGTTAAATCTTGATTTGTTGCAGTTAGAATGGTTTTTTAACTGCATATTTGGATTCGGTGGCGGAATCCGGCGGAAGAAATTGAGGTTAAATCTTGATTTGTTGCAGTTAGAATGGTTTTTTTAACTGTATATTTGGATTCGGTGACAGAATCCGGCAGAAGAAATTGAGGTTAAATCTTGATTTGTTGCAGTTAGAATGGTTTTTTAACTGCATATTTGGATTCAGCACGCTTTGATTGTGCAGAAACTAGCTATCAAACTTGCGATTCCAATAAATTGCTGCCTGAGTTTGACCGGAAAAGCTTCCAAAAAGTCGCATTATAGACAACTGCATTATTTATTCTTGAAAATTGTACGATTTTTTTTACCTTGTTCTAAGGATAAACCACATTGGTTGGTTGGTAAACAAAATCTTAATAAAGTGATTATTCCGAAAAAACATTTATCTACAATATTTAAGTTATCAATTCAAAATTTTAGTAAACATTTTATTAATTAGCAAATCATCTTTCTATCCAATATTGAAATAGACATAATCTAAATTCAATTTAATTATTAAAACATGCATAATTTTCTCCGAAGGTGGCAAAAACTATCAAACTCAGGTGTCAAACCAATAGTGAGGACAGCCATCTCTGGCTACTATCCGGTTTGACTCATCACCCTTATCAAGTAAAACCACGCCACCTATAATAACCCGCTGGTGGTCCGTAGGGAAGCAGGGTTTCACTCCTGCCAGACACCTCTGGGTCTTGGGCCGTTAACCTGTTTCCTTAGGTCCGAGGAATACGAGCTCTTAGCCAAGCAGAAGCAATTTTACGGTATACTCCAAGCCGTAAAACATACATAATTTTATATATAAATAGTAAATTATTCTAAATTTAATTTAATTATTAAAATATATAAATATATATATATGAATGATTCGGGCGTGCAAATAAGATTTTGAAATCTTTATTGTGAGTAGATTTGAAGTTATACGCACTCATTATTTCGTGAATTTTTTTTAAACAATATCTTGCTATTCATTATTTTGTAACATTATACCCTAGAATTTGCAGGTTACCAACAATCGTATGGAATAAAATAATGATCGATATCCAAATAACAAGAATCACATTTGTACCTTAGAGACGCATTAACTAATTTTATTCAATATAATGTGTGGATTTGCATACGTGGACTTATCGCAAGCTAATTTGTTTAGTATGTTGCGTTTATGTGTACACGTGGACTCATCAGCACCTTAGAAGGGGATAAGGCAGCATCATCCAAGGTTAAGATATTCATCGACCCTTGTTTTAATGGTATAATTATCTAACGTGTCAATTTCGATACGTCATGGGTTTATCAAATGGGAAGAGATTAATAAAATAATTTCAAAAATGGTATAATTATCTAACGTGTCAAGTTCGATACGTCATGGGTTTCCCAAACGGGAAGAGATTAATAAAATAATTTCAAAGATGCCTAATGCAGCTAGCATCATCTAAACTGCTACCATTTAAAAGGTTAGGTTGGATATTTAATGTTAGATTAAATCATTATTATTATTATTATTGAAAAACAAATTTAGTTTATATGGGATGTTTGAAAAATCGATATATAGTTTATTTATTTTAAAAACCGTAGTTTAATTTATTTTTAAAAAATTATATTATTTTTAAAAGTTAAAATAACAATATAAAAATTATCACCAAAATAAGATCGACTATGGAAGAAATTGATATCATTTCATTGCATGTTAAAGATTTATCTTTAATAAAGATAAAATTGAAATTGAAAAAAGAAATTTAATATTGTTAAGTTAATTTGAAATATAGTTTAAAGATTTGTCTTTTAATTGAAATAAAAATAAGGTCATATAGTTAGTACGGTCGTTTAATTTAATAAAATATTTTAATGTCATGATGTGTTTTATGTACTCTAAATAATAATAAAATTCTAAAATGAGTTATATGAATATTTGTTTAACATTTTTTTATTAATTTTTTTAATATAATTAAACAGTGTTTCGGTAGATAAAGGTTATATATATATATATATTTATATATATAATTGACATTGAAGATAATGATAACAAGTTAATAATTATTTATTTAATAATGATAACAAGTTAATAATTATTTATTTAATATTGAATGATGGCAATTTTTTTATATAATGCTCCTATTATAGTATACAAGTCATGTCATTAGAGTATAGATTGATATAAGAGTTGTACAAATTGTACACATATCATTTTTACATAACTTTTTCAAATTTATATTTTTAAAATTATTTTTTTTAAATTAAAAATAAAACCCATAAAAATTGTCTATTCAATACTTTACACCAATGAGAGAATGGAATTTTTGAATTTAATTATAAACCATTTGTGTTTATGGTACATAGTAATTAATATATAATGTTATTTTCCAAATTATTTATATTTATTGTACATAGAAATTAGTGATATAGTACATAGTAATTAATAATAGAGTACACAAAAGTCAATTCTTGCAATCATTACACAATTAGAGGGGAGATATTTCAACCAATCATATTTGAGATAAATAGAAATAAATTTTATTTCATAATGTTAAACTCTTTAATTTTTTTAGTCAATGAAAAATTGAATACGTTATAGGGGCAGGTATAATAAGACACTTGACATTATTAGGTAAAATTGGAATCAAACGAGAAACATTAATGTATAAGAAAACAAGAAAGTTTAATAGAAAGGTCAAATGATATATATATATATATATAGGCTCGTTAATATTGTGTGCAAAACATTATTAATGGGCCTCTATAATCATTTGGTTTTTCTATTAGCCTTTGTTGTTTTCTTATACATTAATGTTCCTTGTTTTGTTTCTTGTGTGCAAAACATTATCTTTTCACTGAATCGTGGTTTACTTAGACAGTTTTGAGAAATTGATATTCATTATTAATTTACTTTAACGAAATGGTAGTTATAACGAAAGTTCGTATAATTGTGCGCTCAAGAATGGCGAGTGGAAAGACGAATGGACTAGAACATATGACGTTGGTCCCCAAGGTTTTGTTCGCAGATTAGGTCAGCGATTTGTTGGAACTGTGGGACGGAGATACGCCAGCCGACCAGATTGTGGTGGAGCCTTGCGTCATTGAGGTGTCGAAGACAGCCGAGAACTTCAACATGCTCTGCACTGGTGAGAAAGACACTGACCGATCTGGTAATCCCTGTTGAAGGAAGTGTAACTAGGTTCAGTCTTCATGACATTGTAATTATGATTTATAAGAAAATGAATTTATTATGCCTTGCTGCATGGGTTTCATGAGAAAGAGGTTTATTTATTAGCATTTCCCATTGAGAGCCTTAGGATAAGTCAAAGAGTCAATGTCATGTATTAAGAAGCTCTTCTTGAGCATGAGAAAAATATGAGTCTATAGAAATGATAAGTAGCCCTCCAAGACAAGCACAAGAAGAATCTTGCAAGCTAAACAATGAAAAAGAACAGTCATGTCGACCTCAATACATATATAACTGTCAAGTCAGCTCATAAAAGGAGACACATCGGTTCAGTGTACATGTCAGCTTATTTATGGAGACATAACAACTATAAATAGGCAGGTAAAGTTTAGAATTACAGTCATACTTTTTCGGATAGCTCTTAAACTTCGATCAAGTACAGTACCTCTGAAATCTCGGTCATAATTACAGTACATACTCGGAAAACTCTCTAAAGTCTCGGTCAAGTTTAGGGTTATAGGAATATCTGATGAAAGAGTTGTACAATACCTCTGTTAGGAGAAGGACTCTATGGTTTTCGGATGAGTATGACAGGGGTATACAGTTCCACACAGTCTCGGCATAATCATGATAAGAAGTCAGTAATCCTACATTAATATATTCTTGGCATAGCCATGACAAGGAAGATCTCGGTGAATACAAGACTTCAATGCAATCATGATAAACACAGTCACATTCTTGGTCAAGGTGCAGACATGATACTATCATGGTTATGATCTCGGTGAAGGCTATGATGAGACTGCCATGATCTCAATGGATCAAAAGGAATCTCTCCAACACATATCTCAACGTGGAGATCTAGTTGATGAAGGGACAGCAAAGATGTTACAGTAGTAATGAAGTGGTGCAGTAATGGTGCAACAATGATGAGGAGCTCAGCATTGACAAAGAAAGAGGATTGGTGTCTTGGTCTTGGAGTGGCCTAATAGGTCAAGGGTCATGGTCTTGGTATTCGTCAATTGGAATCTCTATAAGAAGAATTTTGTGCAGGTTTTCCTCTCCAAAAAGGAGAGGTTTTGGCCCTCGCATAATGCCAACATCTTGTGTTCTTGTCTCTTTGTTTTGGAAGCTATTTGATGAACCAAAGAAGACACATTCTAATAATAATAAGTGAAGATTGGTATAAGAAGAAAAATTGAAAACACCTCGCAAATAGTTATCATGCTAAGAAGAATCACATTAACTACATTTGCCCTAGATTCTTCAACATGGTATCAGAGCTAAGGTGTTGAATTCAAAGGAAGGGCAACAAAAGAGACATACAAGGATCAGTCTTCAAGAAGGGCATCAAAGCAAGTTGAAGAGTTTTTTTCAAGATTAAAGGATCAAGTCTACAACATGCAGTCTACAACAACAAGAACTTGTGTCTCCACAACCATCATTCAAAGACCACCAAGACTCTCATCAAGATATCTACAAAGCTATGAAACTCAAAGGACCTCAAAATAAAGATCTCATCATCTTGGAAAAGATTGAAGCAATCCTGACCTACTCTACAAAAGAAGGCAAAACATATTGAAGGCAAGAAGGCATTGTCATCTTCAAGGTTATAATCAAGCAAGGATCATTTCCTTATTCGAGAAGAATATTATCCAAGGAAGCAACAAATCATCCCTATCAAAAAGGAGCAACCTTTTCTATTAAGAAAATGTTTTCTCATTCGAACAAAGACATTCAAGGAGAAGCCATCATATATCTTCTTCAACCATCATCAAATAAATCAAGGTGAAGATTTCATCTTCACATGACAAGTAGGTATCTTTTCATTCTATAATCAAATTTGGTTAAATGACTTCATGAATTGCAAGGACATCTATAAGTTGATGGGTCATCAAGGTTCCTTGCATGAAGAAGTAGGATAGGCATAGTCCTCTCACATAGAAATATTGGAGACATCAAAGTGATACAGATGATAAACTCATTCTCTGAATGTGCAATAAAGAAGGTCACGTGAAATCCAATCTACATGAAAGTAAACGATATCAAAGGATGTAGGATATCTTCATAAGGTCTCATCTAAAAGATCTAGGAAGAAAGATAACCACCATTGATCTATAATGCACTAACATATAATCAAGGTAACAAATATCCATGGATAAGAAAGTTACCTCACTCTACAACTTATGGTCTCTATGCTAAATAGAGAAAGACAAGTTGTTGGAAAAAGTATTGAAGGTTAAAAGAACTCAACCATGTGTAGAAAGGAAAGGAAAGGTTGGTCCTCAAGCAAGACAGAATAAGTATAGCTAAGATTCAATGCTATGGAAAGATTTTGGGAGCTCGTATCACCAAATAGATGGAAGAAGCTGAAGAAAATGGCCAAGAAAAGAGGGAGTAACAAATCTCTTCTATGAGTAAGATGGTATCCCTCACAAAAGGGTCCTATCATAAGATTCTATTATAAGATATGACAATTATGATAAGATGCACCGTGGAATCATGGAAGAATTAGATACAAGAGCTTGTGACATCACCATGGGAATCATGAAGAACAAAATCCATGACAGACAAAACATGAAGGATAGATCTTGGAAACATTAGTGGACATTGAAGGAAAAATTCATCTAGGACAAGGCTCATCATACGTCAAGTCAAAAAGGAAACATATGCCAATTGGGGATATACAAGATCCTCAAAATTCTCTGATGGAATCCTCATCGGAGATTTCACTAAACTAGAGAGGAAGCAAGTGTTTCAACAAGAACTCCAACTTATGGAATCTGTGAGATGATGATGTGATGACATGAAGCAGATCAAGGGATTAAAGATCTTTTCAATCAAGGAAGCTACTGGAAGAGGCCTTGATGACCTGAAGATAAAATAGGGTATGTATGCTTGTGTTTAATATTATAATGTCATGTCATATGGTTGTAGGTAACATGGATCATTGCTTCTATCTTAAGAGGCATGATCAAGAAGAAAAAGGATCTCCTCCTCTGAAAGGATACAGGAAGGCATAAGTCGCACTAGATGAAATCAACATAATATGTCCTCATACGAAGTATGAGGTGGTTGACTACAATGAAGAAACTCTGATTGAAAGCTATTGGGAATGAAATGTGTGAGGAAGGAAGAGATCATGAGATATGCAACCCTGATGAAGGCGATCAACATCCAAAAGACTAAGAAGACATGACTAAGAAATCTCTCAGAAATATATGAATACTTTGATGGAAAAGATGAAGACCCTTGGCAATGGATATCTTTGGGGGATGTGTCAACATGTATGCAGGATGTTGATACCTACAGGAAGATGTCATGATAAACATCCATCTCGTAAGGTATGATTTGATTTAATATGATGTTTTGATTTCTTGAACAATATCTGGATAATGCAGGGCTACTCAAACAAGAGTTGTAAATACAAGTACAACTAGCATTCATGTGGTGAATGGAAGAAGCATGATGAGAAACAAGTAGTCATATAACGAAGGTTCCAAATATGAAGAAGGCCACTTTCCATGAAGAAAGGAATGACATGATGAACTAAGGAGGAAATTGATCGATGATTGTTGCCCTACAAGGAAGAAGCTCAACTGATTTTCATGACATTAAGGAGAGAAGTTGATCAAGCAGCTGAAGGACCCACGAAGAAGAAGTTGTTAATGTATAGAAGAGTCCCTAGCAAATAGGGAGCTCTGACAGGTCTCTGATCTAAAGGGAGCTTGGATTGGATCACCTCTGATTAAAAAGGAGTGACAATTGTGTTTTTCTATTTCATATGTCATGCACTAGACCAGGACTAACAACCATAAGTTTAGGTGAAGGCTATGAAGAGAAATGTAGACACATGATATCCTCCCTAGTTGAGAGGGAGAGATAGACACAACATTCTTGTCTTCACTTTGGAAGAAACAATGGAGGATGGGGTAATCATCTAGCATCTGATGCTCTTTGAGGATGTGTAGGGCATCCAAGACAAGAGTAGGAAAGAGGACCAATATTGTTTGAGGGCTGGGAACCCAAGATAAGAATAGTCCTAGAAGGTCATAATCAGTGAACACTCGGGTGGGTATGTACCTTAAGAGATAATGATGAAGGTGTTTATATTCATTGGTCTTGCCAACATTGTGCTCTGATCTGATGAGAGATAGAGCTGTCAGTCAAGGCCTTGTTGTGGAAGCAATTTTGGTTACTATGATTCTATACAGATGGGTTACCAATTCGATTCTTCTTATGAGAAATTCTTCAGATGGAGAATGACCAAGTACCATCATGAATACTTCCCTAGTTAAGAGGGAGTGTTGAAGAAAGTGTAACTAGGTTCGGTCTTCATGATATTGTAATTATGATTTATAAGAAAATGAATTTATTATGCCTTGTTGCATGGGTTTCATGAGCAAGAGGTTTACTTATTAGTAGATCCCAATGAGAGCCTTTGGATGAGTCAGAGAGTCAATGTCATGTATTAAGAAGTTATTCTTGAGAAAGAGAAAAATAAGAGTCTATAGGAATGACAAGTAGCCCTCCAAGACAAGCACAATCCTCTAAGACAAGTACAAGAAGAAGTCTACAAACTAAACGATGAAAAAGAACAGTCATGTCGGCCTCAATACATATGTAACTATTAAGTCGGCTCATAAAAGGAGACACACCGGTTCAGTGTACATGTTGGCTTATTTATGGAGACATAACAACTATAAATAGGTGGGTAAAGTTCAGAATTACAATCATAATTTTTCGGATAGCTAGGAAACTTCGCTCAAGTACAATACCTCTGAAATATCGGTCATAATTACTGTGACATACTCGGACACCGCTCTGAAGTCTCGGTCAAGTTCAAGGTTATAGGAATATCAAATGAAAGAGTTGTACAGTACCGCAGTTAGGAGAAGGACTCTATGGTTTTTGGATGAGTATGACAGGGGTATACAGTCCCACATACTCTTGGCATAATCATGATAAGAAGTCAGTGATCTTACAGTGATATATTCTCGGCATAGCCATGAAAAGTAAGATCTCGGTGAATGCAAACTTCAGTGCAATCATGATAAACATAGTCACATTCTCGGTTAAGGTGCAAACATGATACTATCATGGTTATGATCTCGGTGAAGGCTATGATGAGACATTCATGATCTCGATGGATCAAAAGGAAGCTCTCCAACGCATATCTCAACATGGAGATCTAGTTGATGAAGACCTTGGTGAAGGGACAACAAAGATGTTACAACAGTAATGAAGTGGTGCAGTAATGGTGCAACAATGATGAGGAGCTCAACATTGACAAAGAAAGAGGATTGGTGTCTTGGTCTTGGAGCAGCCTAATAGGTCAAGGGTCATGGTCTTGGTATTCATCAATTGGAATCTCTATAAGAAGAATTTTGTGCGGTTTTCCTCTCCAAGGAGAGGTTTTGGCCCTGGCATAATGCCAACATCTTGTGTTCTTGTCTCTTTATTTTGGTAGCTATTTGATGAACTAAATAAGACACACTCTAATAATAATAAGTGAAGATTGGTATAAGAAGAAAAATTGAAAACACCTCACAAATAGTTATCATGCTAAGAAGAATCATATTAACTACATTTGCCCTAGATTCTTCAACAACCCTTGCATTTTAAGGTTCCAATAATCCATCAATTGTTCCCAAGGCTCGTGAGTTATGGCGGTGAGGGTCTAGCCATTAAGAACTTTGTTATTCAGCACACGGGGCCCGACATTCTCTCCATGGCCACTACCAACCCTAATACTAATAGAATTATTGACAAGGCTGCCAGTGAACTATTGGACAGAAGTTTCCTGTTAGGCTTGGTATTCAAGAGGGTTCCTCTATTTCCAAAACCTCATGCCAATCAGTCGTTGGATGGTATTGGCGATTTCAAGGTCAAGAATTTCCTAATATTTGTTAAAACCCTATCTAGAAAATCTTTGTGTCTCATGGTTTGTGAATGGGAGGTTGTATCTTCAGTTGCAGACAAAATTTATAAGCTAACAAGTATTCCAGCAGGGAGTATGAGACGACTTTATGGGGGGAGACAAGTAAATATGGAAAACGCTCTAAGGGATTATGGAATCAAGAATGATGCCTATATTTCCCTTATTGTTGGACTACAAGGAGGGGCCAAAGGGAAGGGGACATCCTTTGCCTCAAAACCCCTCTCTTTTAAAGAAGCCCTCAATTCAGCCTCTAGTTGTCAACCTTCAAAGCCTCTTGTTGGCTGGGCCTTTATGGTTGCATAGTCATTGCAAGCTCCAACGATCAAGATGAATATGCTCTATGCCCAATTATATATTCATTTCTATGGTCAGTATTCGATCATATGTCGTTTTAATGGATTCTGGCCCTCAGCTTCAACACTTAGGGAATGGATTTTTCAGAATTGGACATAGAACATAGATTTGTTATTTTGTTCCAAAGGTTATTTTGTTGTCGTCTTCAAGGATCTTGAAGACATGAAAAGGATTTTTTACGAGGGTCCTTGGTTCTGGGGTCGTGTGGGACTCTCAATTTAGTCATGGTTTCCAAAGTTCAACCCGCTCTCTATGAAGATTGTGGCCTCTCCGGTTTGGATAAGACTCCCAAACTTACCCCTGCAGTGGCTTCGATCAGATTTACTTGAAGTTATTGGAAACACTCTTTGACGCTTTGTTAAAATAGATAGTGAGATACTAACTAACAAGTTCATTTCATTTTCCCGCATCTGTGTTGAACTAGATTTAAGTGCAGACCTCTCAGAAAAAATCATCCTAAAATGGAATGACAAGGAACTCCATCAACCTCTAGACTATAAAATCATAGCTTGTAGATGCAGATCTTATCAGTAGCATGGGCATCTTCAAAGTGCATGTCTTGCCTCTACAAGGGTGTGAGGGTCCACGAAGCTGTGAAAGCCCAACTGTGGATGGCGTGATCAAAAGGCAACTTCAAACGTCACGAACGTGACAAGTAATAAGAAGGTCAACCCTCATCAATAAAGACATTTACTGATTCTTTAGCCTCGCAAGATCCTATGTAGCCCATAATCGATGCGCCTCCACCCTTAGTGGAAAAGAAGGCCCCGACAATGGAGAATGAAAATTCATCAACATTAATCATGGCTACAAACAATGGGCAAAAACACCCACAAAAGTCTGAGCATTCAGATAGTGATAAAGGTGTCCCGCACTCTGAAGAGGCTGTAGAGATAGATCTTTCTTTGAAAAAAAAGGACATGCAATTATCCTCCATTGTATCTGATAATTTTGTAAGATAAGTAGATATACATAGGAGGAAAGGGAAAAAAGAAAACCCCTCAACTCCTCTAGTGTTAGATAAAAAACATCTAATATATTATACCTGATAAGAGACAAAAACTCTCGAATCAATTTTTTGATTTGTTATTAACTATATATACTCAATATAAAATCTCATACCGTATTATTATTTTTTTTCTCAAAAGGTGGAAAAACCTATCAAACTCGTTTTGTCAAACCAACATTGAGGACAGCCATCTCTGGCTGCTATCCGCGAATGTCAGTTGACACATCACTGTTATCAAGGAAAACCACGACCTGAAATAAATGGTGGTCCGTAAGGGAGCAGGCTATCACTCTGCCAGATGCCTCTGGGTCTTGGGCCGTTAACCTGTTTCCTTACGTCCGAGGAAGACGAGCTCTTAGCCAGCAGAAGCAGTTTTAGGGTGTACTCCAGGCCCACTCATACCGTATTATTTACTATTAATATATTTTATTTTAAAAAACAAAAAAACAATTATATGCAAAACATTTACATCAATCCTAACTCCAAGACCAACTCATACAATATTCCAAAGTTTTCAAAACCAAATTATACAATATTCCAAAGTACAATATTCCAAGTTTTCAAAACCAAATTATACAATATTCCAAAGTTGTGTAAGAGAATTTTAGAAAAATAACACTTAACATTGTTGAGTCAAATTGAAATTAAAGTATAAGAAAACAACAAAGTACGATAAAAAGTTAAGGAATCGGGAAGAGTTTCATTAAATGCGTACAAAACATTTACATCAATCTTACAGTACAATCAATTCATTGTTTAAAAAAATTTCTAAATAAAAATTACCAGTAGAATTGGACTTAAATATTTTTTAAATTATTTAATAAAATTTATAAAATATAGCAATTTTGAGAGAATAAATTAAAATGCAATAATTTTGAGAGGAAAATATAAAAATAAAAACTATACATTTTAAATATTATAATACAAATTAATTATTTATAAGGTGTGTATTAAATGTTTTTGGATTTTTAACACTAATACACCTATCTATCTTTGATACGACCCATTTTTAAGTATTTATTATATTAAACTTAATCAAGTTCATTGTTGGATTATCTTCCCATCACAAACAAAAATATAACTTAAAAACATGGTATAAATACAATCGTACTTAATCGTACTTATATCATTGGGATATAATAGTATTATACTATCTAATTCTTGATTATCTGGTTGGAAAATTATTATCAAATTACTTAAGGATTAAAATTTAATATAATAAATAAATATAATTATTATTAAATTTAAATTAAAAATATTATATTAAATTAAATTACAGTTATCTTTCTATTTATATTTATATTTATATTTATATATATAATATTTGAGATTTAAAAGTTTCAAAATGATTAAAAGTTTACTTATAAATTAACCTTCTTTTTTTTTAATCGTAGCAATTGGTATTTAGTAAAGGAAAAATTATATAGCAAATGTCAAAGATAAAGAAATAAATTTCTCTTCATCGTACTAAGAGAAATAGACTCTTCACAATATCTATACACAATATACCATAATCCAAGGAGCCACGACAAGAGATGACAAGGTAATTTTAACCAACTACCTTGCATCCAAGAGCCAGAGGCAAATACAAAACAAAAAGAATGTGATACTTTAACTTAATGCCTCGCACCCAAGAGCTAGAGGCAACAATAGAACATCCATTGATAAGTCGCATATGTAAGATGCAACTAGGTAGTCCAAATTCACACCAACATCAAGCAACATATCCAACATATCCAAATAACAACCACCATTAGCAATTGACAAAGCTGAAATTGAAGAAACATCCCAAGATGTAATCACAAAGTCAATGCCCGTAGAAAACAGAGTCGTTGAGGTGAACCAGTTCTGTGTTGAGAAATCTAGGGCAATGAAGATTAGGAGATTTCTCTTGCTTGATAATTGCTTGTGATAGGCTTTTACTTCTTGTATTATGATCTTCGTTTCGTTATATTATCGATGTGTTCTTTTCATCAAGACAATTACCAAATAAGCAATAGAAGACAAGAGACACAGTATGTAGGCTTGTCATCCAGGGCCAAAACCTCTCACTCTTTGAGAGGAAAACCCAATCAAGAATTATTCTTATATATCTTCAATTGATGAATACCAAGACAAGGACAACGACCCTTGACTCTAGAATCCTCCAAGACCCTTGTCACTCAACCTTGATATTCTTCCTCTTCCCTTACTCGGCTTCTTTCGTCTCTTGAATTTCTCTTCTCAGCTCCCTCTAGAGAATCTCAGTCTCTATCCTTTCACATTGCTCTTCTCAGCTTCCTCTAGAGAATCTCGGTCTCTACTGCTCTTCTTGGCTTACCCAGAGAAAACTCGGTCTCCTAGGTTTAGCCCTAGATCAAAAACCCTAGAATAAAGTTTCTCCTCAGCTTCACTATTGTGAGATCTATGCCCAAACAATGTCCCAACAACAAGCTCTACTTCGATCTTCTCTTGATGCCTTCGGTCCTTCTTCGTTCACACGTTGGAGAGTATATGACCCAAAACAAGAACCCTAGAAGAATCTTCGTTATCCCTTCTTTGCACTTCTACTTGTAGGCCCTTCTTTGCACTTCTCTTCATCAAATTACTTGCTCCTAAGTGAGGCTGAGTGTGGCTATTTATACACATTGTATCATGTCCCTTAGGACAATATGATCATTAGGAGGAAGGTCAACATCTTCTACCAATTTCTCCTTTCGTTGTAGGCCGACTTGAAGAGGATAAGTGACAAGGTCTTGGAGAAATACATTTCATAAACAATTGTGACTCTATAAAATGTGTAACATGACTTCAATACACGACAATGACTCTTTTATTCTTTAATTACTAGATGACAAAATTCCTAAAGGCTCTCAATGGGAGCCTTGACATAAAAATAAAATCCCTTGCTCATGAAACCCATGATGCAAGCATTACAATCTTTTATTTTTCTTTGTTACATCTCTTTACATAAAATCACAATTACATGTCATTATGAAGACCGAACCTAGTTACACTTTTCAACACTCCCTCTTAACTAGGGAGGTATTCATAATGGTACTTGGTCATTCTCAATCTGAAGAAATTCTCATAAGAAGAATTGGATTGGTAACCCATTTATTTAGCATCATGTCAACCAACATTGTCACATAGCCAGGCCTTGACTAACAACTTTATCTATCCACAAGATTTGAGCTCAATGTTGATGAGACCAATGATTTATAGACACTCTCATCATTGTCTCTCTCAGAACATACCCCATTCAGGTTCTCAGGGTGTGTTCCATAAGGACTACTCTTATATTAGATTCCCAGTCCTCAAAGAATATTGTTCCTTCGCGACTACTCTTATATTGGATTCCCTAAATCATCCTCAAAGAGTATCGGATGCCAAATTATTACCCAATCCTCGCATTTAGTCTTCCTAGGTGAATACTAGAATGATGTGTCTATCTCTCCCTCTCAATTAGGGAGGACATCTCTATTCCAACAAAGGAATTTACTCATTCCTACAAGGAATGTACCTAAGCTCCCTCTTAGCTTAGGAATTTTCAAGTTTCTTCCAAGTAAGAAACTTTCCAGGTTCCCTCTTAATAGGGACCTACATCAGCTCCTTAGGTGGAGAATATGGGATAACCAATTGCTTGAAGAAATCCTTCCTTTGATGTCATGAAATTCTTTTTTCACTAAGTCTTATTCCTTTTGGAACTTCTTCACAGGGCATAGACCATCCATCACTGTCATTCATGAGTTATTCATGTCATCATTCCTTTCATCAAAAATTGATCCATCAATCTTCATCTGGCCTTTCTTCATGTTATGTTTCCTTCATCATGTTATCTTTTTCGGAAGGATCTTACATCCTTCTACATTGTTCTCATGGAAGACATCCATAGTTCTTCCCTTTTGCATCCTTGCATAAGCTCATCGAGATACTAGTTCATAAATAAGAAATAAACACTTGAATCATAATTACCTTTGTGATGGTCTTTCACCATGACATCTTCCTATTTGCATCAACATCCTACATACATGTTGACATATCTCCCAAAGATATCCATTGTCAAGGATCTCCATCTTTTCAGACTTCCATCAAAGTCTTCATATCTTCCCGGGAGAGTTCCTAGTCAAATATTCTTGGTTTTCTTGATGTTTATTGCCTTTACCATGATTGGATATCTCACGATTTCTTCCTTCCTTTCTTCACACATTTCATTATATTCCTAGGAAATTCCAATCAGAGTTCCTCAATTGTAGTTAATTGTCCATACTTCATATGAGGACATATTATGTTGATTTCATCTAATTGAATATGTGAACCACGCATTCTTTCATACCTTTGAAGGAGGAAATAATTTTGTTGATCACACCTTAGTGATCCCTGTTGTCTGCAACCATATGACATGAATTCCATGATATCAAATGTGAGCATACATACCTCATCTTTCTTTTGAATCATCCGGACTTCATGCAATAGTTTCTTTTGAATGAAGAGACTTCATTCCCTTGATTTGCTTACGGTCATGTTATCATACCATCATTTTATGAATTCCACAAA